>CM023199.3:29597009-30174304 GCA_004115045.4 Sinella curviseta | reverse complement strand
CAGACTCTTGAGATGATTAGGCGGTTGCATAACACATTATTTGACCTCTAGGCCAGGCCTCACTTGCTGCTTCTGCTATTGCTGCAGTGGCGCATATCTTTTGAGAATGAATGTATGGACACAATGTTACGTAACCTAACTCAAAATGCAATCACTTAAACAAAGCAAAAGTGGTAGTGTAAGATGGCCTAAAGAAATGCTTCATTATCATCCATTTACATCATCACCGCTCACTACTACTATGATCACGTGTTCGATACAACATAAGTGAATTGACGACTGTAGTTTTTGTGGAGTGTTTTGGCCTCTGGCTTAAAAAGGGAAGTTTCGCAACACAACCTAATAACCAACTTTGTAAATTGGAAGAAGAGGCAGATGTATCTGTAGAGAGATGGAGAGAGGGGAGATTTTGATTAGATTAGGTACTCTGCTTTGATGAAATTTTGGTTACGGTTTCGTTGTCGGTGAAACGGAAATTGTGTTGATGATGTGCTTTTGAAGACGGCAAATGTACTCGGATAAGTAGAGAGAGAAAATGAATGAACTGGAAATGATGAACTTGTCGTAATGATGTGGTACGTCGTTCAAACAAATTTACTTGGAGATTGATACAATATTAAGCCTCGTGAGAGATTTTCGTTGCGACATTAGAGTCGTATCGTTCCCAAAATATCTTTTAGGTTTTTGTCAAATAATCCTTGGGCAATATTAGAGAACGTAGGTAAGTATTTCAAGAAAAAAGTCCTGGAACTATATTTCTTATATGTTGCAATATCATTTCCTTGCTTTCAACATAAAAGTTTTCTCGGACCATTTGATTCGACCAGCAAAACATGTGTTCCACGAGGTGCGTGGGTGGATGTAAGATGCTTTAGATTCTTTAGCCAAAAAACTCCCATTTATCATCTCACGAGATCCTACAAACTTTCTTGAAAACATTCTGCCACCAAACTGCAAGGTTATTTGATAGAAGATTCCTCATCGACACTCACTCGCGTGAACTTGATGATAAAGTATGTGAGAAAACCGAGGCATGTACACCGGATGTGTCGTGTTTGCACGTTTCCTCGTGACCATCATCATTCCTTGTTATGATCCACATTTACATCCATTTGGGAAATGGCAGAGAAGTGTGTCCGTGAAAAATTGGTACTGCCTACTCGCCTGACCAACACGCCTTGAGTTTTGTTATACACTCGTACAATCGACGTACGTGGCCAAAGACGCATTCCACCAAATTGTTCTTACGACGCTGAAGTGGGGGAATGTGGAAAGTATTGATCTCGTACTTGAATTCTAGCCAGTATTAATGGCAAATTAATTTGCTTCGTATTAACTATCCTTTCATCACGGTAAACCAACTAGGTATCAAGTCTAGTTGAAAACCTAACGAAATTTTCAGTCTGGATTATGAAGCCCATTTGACCTTCAGGCTGTGAACATATAATGCTTTTGTGAGGGTATCCAATATACATTCATGTAAATGTGACAGCACAAAGAATGTCTACAGCTACAGCCTAAAGAAACGCTTCTTGATCATCATCACCTTCCATCTAAACCACAACGTTATACAGTCATCCTCGTTCCCCATGTGAGCACTTTTTTACGTCGAGTCCTTCACTAATGCTTATTTATAACGGCTAGAGGCATAAAATGCCGGCAAGTATTTTCCCAACATAAACCTAATAACCAACTTTGTAAATTGGAAGGAAGGAAAGAGAGAGGGGCAGACGAGGACTAGGAAGAAGAAAGAGAGAGATTTTGATTAGATTGCTTATTTGCTTTGAGGAAATTGCGGTTACGAAATGGTAAATTGAGTACGTGTTTCGGTGTGACAGGCAGATATGTAAATTCTTATCACCATCTATTACTTTGTGTATATAATGGCATCTAGATTTTGCGTGGGTGGAACTGTAGAGATGATGATTAGGTACACTCACATTATTACTTTCTGTCACTCTTCATCTCCAGCCTGGATTATCATAATATACGAAAAGGTACCAACTCAACGCTCATTCACGTAACCTTCCAAAATGGTAGCTGCGAATCATGTCGACAAAATTGTAATAATGTAGAATGCACACATAGAATGCATAATTCATCACGTTCTCACCTTCATATGTCAACTCAGTCACATTCATTCCATCTTGGTACGTGGGGGAGAAAAACATGACAAGTTATACAACGACGTATATATTAAGTGTGTGTGCAGATTACATTCAAAAAGCTGACATTTTTTGTCTTCGTAAATCACATTCCGTAAAAATGTATCTAAATTTTTAAAGAACAGAATGAACATTTTGTTATTGTTATACATGTTGCATATTGTGCAATGTCTGCATATGCTGCTATTCAGGTCACCATAAAGAATGAAAATTAACGCGTGAAATAATTACATTTCTCTCGCGCGCTCTCTCAAATCCCCCATGAAATCCCAAATAAACTATCTTATAGCCTGTTTCGTTGCCATTGTTTTTGTGGTGCTTTGGCACGTTTCCAATTCTGCTTTCTTTTACTTTTTTTTGCGTGGGCTGTGCAATTACAAACTTTTTTTAGCTGCAAGACGTTCCTTTTACTTTCTCTCAAAAAATCTCATTCTTCTTCTTTTCTTGTTGACTACGCAACCGGAATTTACACAATCCCTGCAAAAAGTCATTCTTCTTGTTCTTATTCTTACACTTTTGCGTTGTTTATTTATACATTTTTTTGTGCTTGCTTCTCTCTCTGTGGTTTTGCTGTCAGATATTCTGTCTTCCAGTTTACTCTTCTTTTTTTCTCTTTCTACTTTCTTCTCGTACAGCTGGTTAGGAAGGAGAGGAATGAAAGTTGAAAAAATATCAAATAAAGTGGAATGTGTGTGTTTGTTACGCAAGTGCCGTTTTTGCTATCAGAGAGACATAAAGCGGCATGTTACTTTGTCTTTGTTTTTTTTTGCTTTATTTTACTTTCTCTGAATATGTGTAAGTTCCCTAGGCACGAACATAAAAAGGATTGCTGGTCGTATTTATGCTGTATTTTTCATTTCGTGTTTGATGTGTGGGTACTAAACCTACGCTACACTTTGTGCAATTGCAAGTGAAAATTAAAGAGTAATAAAAACCAGCAAGAGAAGAATGTGGATTTTTTGTGTTGTCTTTCGTGTCATAACAGAAAATAAAGCAGGGAAATTGAAACTACTCCTACACCATAAAAATTGTTTATACATGTGGGGTTGTTCACGCAACATGGTTCCAACATTCACCACCCACAATCAAGATTTTCAAACCATTAAACAAATTGCGTGAGGGGGCAGACATTTTTAAATATAGTTTTTAAAACTAAAAGTGAATTGGATCTCCTTTAAATCTATTTGCTTCAACTAAGCTGTACAAACATTTGTAGAAATTTGGCCATAAAATATATGTTCTGACACAGTGTTGCACTTACTTGTTTTATCGCTTCACGCTTTATTTGTTCGAAAGAATAAACGAGCAGATTTTAATGTGGCGGAAAGCATATTATTATGCTTGCTCAGTATTGCGCAAACAACGTAATCCAGTTATGAACCGTTGGATGCTCTTTCACTTGCACGTGTGGGTTTCAAGTGTGCGATGAGACGTGTAGGAGTAGGGCATTATCGGTGAACAACCTCTTTTGTTGAAAGGTGCAAATAGTTTAAAGGCAGTAATGTAGCTCCCACTGAATATTTTCGGTAGTTGATTGTCTAATGATGGATGACTTTATCAATTCATGTGAGACATGTGTCGGTAGTTTGTACAAAAACGCCAAATTGTTTGCGTTCAAGTATGCGTATTTCAATGCTTGTCTTGCTGCCTACGTACTTGTACTAACATATACAACAGCAATCGTAATATAAACAATATTTCAGAAATCTCTAACGCCATCTATTCTAGAATCTAGACATATTTCAATCGAAATATACACTTGCTGGAAATGTCACCACATTACATAAAACATAATGAGGAATAATTGTACAATCGCTGAGCCTTGCCTGCAAAGACTGTGGAGTCCTGTGTAAAAATGAACTGTAGTTTCATTTGCTTCAATTTTGCAGCTATTTTACTTGTTTAAATTAATCAAAATTCTAAAGGACATATGAATCTAATCTTGTGAATATTCTCCCTTGCAGGTGTAAAGGCTTTGTAATGTCGTCGAAATCAAACAAACGTGAAACATTCTCAGATAGTTTTTTTTCTGATAACTCAATACATTTTGGTGGCTTACGGGAAAAGAGAAAAGTTGTGCAGTACCATGCTCTTGGAAGTGCTAACATTTCAGATGCGCATCCATCGTACCTTACATTTTATAAATGTTGCAAAAAATTTTGCTGGTAATATATTGCATATATAGATAGATAGACACACATATGACATGGATTTTAACAAAATTGAGCATTTCGTCAGAGGAAACGATAACATCTTATGTTAACGTTAATTGGATGTGCAGTAAAAGTAACCTGCTTCGGCGGTTTGCTGATACATCATCTTTTTTTTTGATGGTCGTGATTTAGTTTGATCATATTCGTGTGCAGTATGGTAAATAATATACACGGGATTTGCGAGAACACATCTGTACATACCTATTAGTCTGTAATTAGAGATATTACTCTCATGAGTACTTTTGAAATTATAACGAAATGGCTGTATTAATTACATTTCATCCATACATTTGCAATTAGCTTGAATGTCATAATTTCCCTTTCAACTCATTTCCATTGAGCCTCCACCTCCGTGCTAACTTTCAATTATCTAGTTTTATGACCATCAATTAGTTGGATGAATATAGGCACGTGCTCTGTAATTCTATCATAAATGCATACTTCTCAATACCTTTAGCATCCGATTTCATACTGTTGACGTAGACAGATGCAATCATTATAATTGCCAATCTATTATATATCAATTTGTACATCTGCCTATCAATGTCGTATGTAATGTCTAGAAATTGCGCACAATGTCAGGTGCTGTATGTACAGTCGTTGCCGTTAATTTACACAGGGCGGAGCTGGAATTAAATTGGTATTCAGAAATTATGATGATTATACAGTAATCAATTTCAGGTGAAAGGGAAAACATAATTGTTCTTCTCTCTGCCAATGTCAAGGAGAAATTACAAAGGAAACGTAATAGGCGTTAACTTGTTTCACATTACTAATTATCACGAAATATGTGTCCACGCCGAGTAATTGGGATTCTATACTATCGCAGAATGAAACCCAGATCAAAAACATTTTAATTCTCTTTCCCATGAAACGTTAGACAAGAGACACATAAGTTCTGGCGATACCAGAAGTGAAAGTAAATATGCATAAATGCTGCTACAGGCCCACATAAAAAGATTTCGAGCATATGCAAATAAAATATGACGCTAAAGCTTAAATTTCAACACATTTTCCATTCTTACGTGCAGCGAGTCGAATATCTCCACTTGAGCTTCTCCCACGCTCCCTTCCATCCTTATTGGGAAACACCAACGGTTGATAAGTAGAAGTCGCAATTTCAGAATTACAACAAGTTAGCACTACAAATATCGTGACGCTACGCCACGCACTCACTTTCCAACTGTTATACCGAGTTCCCTGTAAAGCCATTTTGCAGATCGGACACAAGTACCTTTCTCGCATTTGTAGAAACAAGGGAAACAATGAGTTAGTATTACGCAAGAAGAAAACGAAGAACGAATTTCCAACTCCGTTCGACTCCGCAACAAAAACAAGACTGATGAGTGAAACTTCTCTTGGAAGGCGTTTCTCTCCCTCACTTTCTTTTACAAATTGTGCCAACTTTCTTTCATCACATCTGTTGTTGTCTTTGGTTCCACATGAATTCGCACGATTATATCAAAGAAGAAATATTTTGTCCGCCCGGACTTTTCCGCATTCTTTGAAGTGAGTAGCTAGAAGTAATGCTATTACAAAATGTATTGCTGAAATCGCTGTAATTCTATTGACCGTTTGCGCAGATTATGCTTTATCCAAGTCTGCTTTGGTGAAAATTTTATATTGACAGTTTCAGTCCAGCTGAAAGTGAAAGCAGTTTATAGGAATAAATGGCATTCTAGGTAGAATGTAGGTTGATATCCAGGTTCCTGCGAAAAACTAATGCACTTCCTGTCAATGTCTACAAACATTCTATAGGCACATACCTTAAGACTATTCGCATTCACGCGGAAAACGCAATATAAGTTGGATACAAAAAGCTTCTCAAGAATTATCGGCAAGTCGACCGTTGACAATCCGAATTATTTTGTTCCAATACACAGCTAGCTTTTTTATTGCCGTTTTTGGTACATATATCTTCATTTGTGCGACGCAGAACCACAAGCAAGCAGCAAGCAAGGTCAGGTCGGTCAAACACCTTGTGTGAAATGGATACCAATTGTAAGAACAACAAACAATATATCAGATATGTCCTTCAATAAGTTGTTCAACCATCCCTTCCCAAATATCTCAACACAAAAATGCACATACCTATACCTACATATTACGTATACGCGTTTTTCGTTATACTTTTCATTTTGGCGAGATCACACAGACGACTGTTTCTTTTGATAAAAATGGTTGGCATTGGCAATAAAATGTGTTGTAGGAGGACACACCAAAACACACAAAGAAAACTTTATACTTTAACATCATGTGTGCAGAGTCTGCTTTCGTGAAACTGTTTCCATGTTTGAATCACGTTTTCATATTGACCTTCGTCGTCCTCGGGGAAGTGGCGAAGTCCTCAAAGAAATGTAGATGGGGACTAACGAGATTTACGAGCCTTTGCCAGAAGGCATTTTCAAATTACGACGTAGAAGGAAGCTCAAAAATGAAGGTAGGTGTTTTCGTATAGCCAAAGTAAATACCATCTGGCCCATCAAATATCTCAAGTTTTATATACAACCGTCATGTCATAAAGGAAAAAGTGGAGATCCGTTTAGAATTAAAATCACTTCAGCCTTCCGTTGTAGACTTCAGTCAACTCATATTTTCTCTTGTTTTCTTTATCACTTTCTTCTTAAACCTAGAAGTAGTGGAGACGGCCATTAAGATGTCCTGGCTACGTAATGTCAACAAACTGCACGGTAGAAAGCGGGGCCACGTGACGACGTTCCTGTTTCTTCTCGCCAGTCTGTCGCTTTTAGTTCCAACTTGTCTCAGCGCAACACTTTCCTGTGCTTTTCCACTCATGTGAAAGTTTTTACAAGGTACGGCGAAAATAAATATGGGAATCTTCGGCTGTGCTACCTTAGCGTCTTTTCGTTAGAAACAGTCTACTTTTTTACCCTTGACTGAAGTAGGTAGGAAATTTGCGATAGACCGTAACATTTTATTTTGGCACAATTTCAAAGAAAGCACAGATAAGCATGTTGATATAAGTCAGGTTGAAACGAACAGGAATGGAAAAGAAGACATTAATATAGTTTTATTAAAATGGCGTATCATAATGGATGCTTTTTGTGCAGAAATGGTGAAAGTTTTATGACCTGTTATTACGTTGAAGTGAGTTTCCATAGGAACATTCGTAATCTACAAGTAAGCAACTAAGCAATGTAAGCAGGTATATACTCAGAATATAATACTGCGTAATAATGTACTGGAAGGTACTAAGGAAGGAATATGAATCCACATTTGTTCATTAATGCGGTCATCACCACAAAAATCTCAAGTCACAATAGCAAAACATTACTTTTCTTTCATTAGCAGCGCAAAATAGCATCTCACTTTCTGCGCAGTAGTTGGTTTTATTGTGGTGCTTTTACTCTCTCGCAAAACTGCACATAAAGCACTCTCTACAGTAATGTAGTCGTTCATTCAAAACGCTCTCACATTCACAAACATCTCATCATAATATTTGCTTTTCCAACCATATCAAAGGAAACCACACACCTCAGGTAAGTCAAAACATATTGCGCATCACGGGTTCAAACATACGCTTATTATTACTACTGACTAAACCTTGACGGAATGTTTCAGACCAGTACCCTAGTAACCATATTCATGTCAAAACTCATCAGCTATATGATATGGCTCATAGTCAAAAACGTAATGTCACCTTGATGACAGCCCCATTCAGAATCTTCTCTAGTAGATTCAGTTGTCATTGTCATGGTATCGCGGAACAAGCAGGTATGTTTTTGCGTTGTGGATTCGAATTCATTGTGAATTTACCTTTACTATTTACACATAAACTGCGTATTGACCTGCTCAAATTATAGACCAAAATGTATTATATTTGGTCATCTTGCATTCCACACATTAATTCATTATATCATTATACCTAGTAATCATTATGAGAATCACAAGGTACCCCATTCCTCAATGGGTCGTCATACTTGCCCAGAGTAACATGGTATAGTAGTTGGTGAATTATGTTTCATTGGATTATTTATATATGGTCGGATTAAGGATTTGTCTATAACCATTATGAAGTTGTATTTAAAAACCCAAACATATTTCTTTCAGGCTTATACATCAAAAATACATTTGAGTCCGACTGATATAACGTGGAGCAATATTTTCATACTTGTATGTATGTATGTATATATGAAAGGGAGTTAGTTACATAAATAGTAACTACTCACGCCGCTATTTTCATACTTACTTACCAATTATATTCCAACGACAAATTCCCTACTCCTATTCTAGAAAATATGACTACATTAATTTCGTGGAATGCAATTATTAAATATCAAAAATCTGTCATCGGATTAAACACGCTTTCATTAAAAAATTAATGCGTTGCATCAAATCTAGCCGAGTGAATACAATTTTGCAGATAAAATTGTCATAAATAAATTATAAATATAAATCATTCCCAATAATTTTTTTCGTACTGCGTGGTAACAACTTTATGGCTTACAAAGAAGTGTGCGTGTGCTTACATAGCAAAGCGTGCACGTTAGTACTTATGCACGTTTGAGAAATGAGTCTGGATGCATAATGAAAGATAAATACATTTTTGCACGGAAAGCATTACACTTTGATGTAATACTTGGAAATAAAAGCTGATTACAGTTCACCGTGAACATGTTTTGTGTTTTTCTAATTGGAACGCCGTAATTTACGACTGCACTTGGCATAACTATATATTTTAGCTTCTACGTATTTCTTTCTGGCTTTATCTCGTCTATACTGTCCAAACCCAGAATAATTTATCACCATCACATTTCTTTAATGAATGACACTGAATCGAATATATGTTCTTGAATTTGGATTCTACAGCCATTCTCATTAAGTTAGCAGTTCCCATTATGATGACTGTTTGACGTCAAATCAGATAATGCAAAGGAATAAACATTTGAACTCGTTTACTAATTAGCAATCAAATAAGTGCTAATCTCTATAATATACACAATTATAATGAGAGGAAGCTCAGAGTTAAGTCACGATTAACCTTCACAAATCAAATGAAAGCACAACAATGCGGTATATAGCTCTCATACTTTTGTTAGCAATTTAGGTCAAAATAGAAAACTTAAACGTTCTAGGAATGAATTCTCCAAACGCTTCCGTTTTAGGCTCACTTCGGAACATTCTGAAATGGCCCCTCTACGTCTGTCAACTGGGAGGCTTCTTCCCCTTAAAACTAAACAATTTCAACCAGTACGAGTATTCCATTTTGAGTTACCCAATTTTACTTTGCTACTTTCACGTGGTCCAGGTATCCGTTTCCTTTCTTTTAATGTATCTCAATCCAGATGACTTTGTCCTCATTTTTGGCATCGCCACCGATACGCAACGTCTCACAAATAAGGTCATAAATTGCGCCCACTTTGTGGCGCAAATTATCCTACGGCTAATATTCATTCTTCAGCGGGCCAGGATGCAGAAGTTTCAAAAATCATTTAACAATACCATGTGCGATATATACGGCTATTGGGGAAACTTAGAAGTAAATAGCAAAAGTTATAATCAGTCGGGTAGCAAGTACTTAATGTACACAGGAAATCATATAAAAAGATTGTCAATTGTCATAGCGATTGTGGCAGTTTTCAACTTGCTCCAATTTGTTGTCTTTTTTTCGGCCAGAATAATTTTTAGTTTCAATCTAAGCGATGTACAAATAATTCGAATAGTGAGCTTGATTGCAATGATGAGCGATTTTGCAGCTCTCACGGTGCTATATGTGGCATTTATTATATGGGTTGTGGCTTATCTAGAAATCATTATTGGTGCACTACATTATATTCGCGTCAGCACATCCAAAATATCCCATCGTTCCCAAACATTTGCAAAAGCAGTACTGACGAAGGATGACGTAAGCCATTCATTTGACGAGGAAAGAAGGAGAGAAAACGTTAACCGAGCGATGAAGGGTTTCGGAGAAATTAAGCAACTGATCTGTGAGATGAACAAAGGACCCATTTCATTCGCCATATTAATTTGGTTGGTGTCGGTTTGTGCCATTCTGATGCATAGAAGCTTCGCCGTAGTAACCCGGCTAAAAAATGCGGCATATGAAATGGTTTTGGGGATTGTAACCAGCTATTGTATTAACTCCCTCGGAGTGTATTTACTTTTTAACGCTGGTGAGGAATTAACTTCTGAAGTAAGTCGTTTTAATTTCAATGCTTATCGCAATGCATTTTGGTGATTTTATTTCGGTTAATATTTTTTCCTAAGGCAGCGTTAACAGTAAGCAGCATTTGTGAATGCTCTACTCATGCATCTCGATTTGACCTTCAATTACAAACAAGGGTAAATGATGCTTAGCTAAACTCCAGAACTAATAAATATTTAATACGTAACGATTCGTCTAAATTCAGAATTATTCTTTGCAATTTCAGATGCTGATGATTCATCAGAAGGAATTGATAAACCCTCTGACGCTTTCCCCCGGACATTTCATTGTACTGAATCGGAGGACCCTGACATCGGTAAGTCCAAGCAAGACAATTAGTGCAACGAGAGTCACTTCTACTGCTTGTTCTACACTAAGAAATTTGTATATGAGCAAATATTTGCATCGCATTTCAAACAGTTTATGTTCGATTCCTTTCGTGATTTCCTTTTCATTCAGCTTGCTGGACTGATGGCAATGTATGTATCCGTACTGCTTCAGTTTCAGGAATCGGAAAATTAATATCAACAATGGAGCAGAAAAAATGAACTCTATCATTGATGATACATCAATAAATAGTCGTAGATATTGTCCAGTGATACATTTTCCTACCGAGTAAATACAAACAATTCACAGAGAAATTAGTCGTCAACTTTGCCCTTGACTCTAAATGCTAACCTTATTGTCCTTCCAAGCACGTGTAATTTGTATGAGAATGCATAGATTCAATTAATAAATACAAATTCCATGGCTACACCCGACCATCTGTATGACTTCATGGGGAATATGATGAAAATTCCAGTAATACTTGTTACGACTCGCAAAATTTCAGCAGCGCCTGGAGCAATGTTTAATTTTTTCTATACATTGCCCAACATATTCCATGAAACATGTTAACGAAAACATGCGTCATATGTATCCATTAGTAAGCCATTTTCGTAGTAAAATCTAATCTACAAAACACCACACTGATGTTTCCCAGCATATTTGAATTACAATTGTCCAGGCGTGCTGCAAATGATTTCTCATGAATTACATGAAGTATTTTTAATTCGCAATCATCGCGTACAAAAATTAGATCGGATATCAAATATGTGATCACATTCATATTTGATATAGAAGCTAACATAACGACCGCTCGTCCAGCATTTAAAATGTTGGAGCTAAATTTATTTCGTGTGGTTTCCATCGGAAGCTTATTTATGTCACCAGTTCTACAAACTACTTCCGCGAAATCTTTCGAAGCTGACCATGCCACCACATCTCAACGTTCCGCACCACCACTGGACCGTAAGGATATTCCTCTAAACTAATTTTGTCTAATTAAATATATTTATTCTTAACCCAATATTTTTACGCAAACCTAAACTACACATATTCTCAAAAACTCTTACAGCTCAATTCTCTACGATATCCGTGCTAAATGCGTCAGCCGAGACACTTCCGTGTTCAACCATTGACACGTTATACGAATACCCACCAAATGGAACAAATGTGACGACAAGGAATGGCATAATAAGCACGAATCGTCGATGGCGATATTTTCACATTCTGCCCGATGCATCGTTTGGTAATGACAATACGTAACTCATAATATCTTTATTATCGTTGCAACTCAATAGTCTTGTTTTTAGAGCGGTGGGAAATGGACAGAATAAATCAGGCCGTCTCGAATCTAACAAGGGAAACTATTTCTGTTAGGGCGTCCTATACGGCTGAAAGTTTTGTCAGATATAGAATCAGCGATGCAGAAAACGATGGAGAAATCAGATTTTGCGAAATGCATACTTTTTAGTACATACGATCAAATTCAAATGGAAGATTATTGCGTAAATCTTATCAGGATCCACAATTCAGTGTTAACCTTTCAAAAGAATTTACTCGTATGGGCTGAAGAGTATGGATTTCGCAAAATCTGATTTCTCCATCGTTTTCAGCATTGCTGATTCTATATCTGGCAAAATTTTCAGCCGTATAGGACGCCCTAACAGAAATAGGTTACCTTGTAAGGCAAGCACTTCCATGTATCACTATGGAAGTATATGCACAGGGTACGAGTCCAACCGGAGATTTTGTAAGACTTGTAAAGGGAACCAGTAACGAATGCAGCTCTCCTGTTGGAAGATCAGCAGGAGGAAGACATAATGTAAATCTACAAAGTCCTGGCTGCATCAATATTGGCACAATTATGCACGAACTAATTCACTCTTTGGGATTTCATCACGAGCACAATCGTCCCGATCGTGATGATTATGTTAACATCCTGTGGGATAACATTGCACCTGGTAATCATTGTAGCATTTTTTGCATTACGGACACGCTATCAGAAATTTACTTGATTTATAACCATTTTCAGGACGACGACTTAATTTTGACAAGCTAAACGCAAACGGCTGGTCTACTTTTGGGGTTCGCTACAATTACAGATCAATTATGCATTATAATGCCTGGGGGTTTAGCAAAAACGGACAACCAACAATGGAGGCAAAGGTGAGGTTCTGACATCATTAATCTAAGCCGCTTATATTTATATGTATGATTCTTTGTGATTTGATTTTGAGTGTTATCTTATGTGCTCAGGATGGACAAACTATTGGCAGGACCCAGCAGCTTCAGGACACGGATATTCAGAAACTGAGAGCAATGTACAATTGTTAGAATTGTCCAAATTATTTTATTCCACAGATAGTTAACAAGCTTGTAGTATTTAGTCAATAATGTTGTGTAATAAATAAAATTCACATAGCGCATATTTCATTAAGGCAACTAACGGAAATACGATTGAGTTTTAGCACTAGCGTGTTAAAATATTTTCGTATTCGTACGAATCATCCAACCATATCATTTACCTCCTATAGCAATCGGATAACACCCACCGATTCATAAATAACAAATACAACCTTAATGTTTTCATTCAGACAAAAGGCTTAAACTCCTAACCTTTGTCCTTCATTCGACTAATAACTGGCTGTAGATATATACATCGGATACCCTTTTCGAATTGGAATTATATCTATTGGTAATATAAGTCAACTTTATTACTTGGTAGCGAGACAAAATTAAAGGAATGTTTCCTGTATCGAGGTCATGTCCTATGTAATTAACCAAGTGGATAATGCACTTTTGGAATATGCTGACGTATTAGAATATTTTAAATGTAGATGAAGAAGGCGAACGTTTGGAGAAATAGAATGATCTCGTTTTGCTTCAACGCGAGAATCTGTGATAGGACTTATGGGAACTACAGTGACTGACACACAATACCGGTGTAAGTATAACAGCTGTCATATTGAGATTCAATCTCAGAGATTGCATTTACTTTTCTGAAACATATTTGTTTAGCTGTGACGATTTAAATGCAGAAATAAAAGTGGTTACTCCTGGTCGAGTCCTGGGCTTTGGCCGATCGAGGTCTTCCAATAATAATTAATATAATAATTAATATAATAATGAAGACATATTCTCGAGATCCCTTTCTTACAATTTTAATTACTAGTAGGGCAATCAGAAAGATTTGTATTAGGCATATGCTGCAGGTATTATTGTACATCACCAAAAGTGGTATGACAGTATTTGTTCGAATTATTCTGCTGGAATGTGCTGGAACATAGATATGCAACAAATTGCTACTAGCAATTTAATTACTATGAACATGTTGATAGCCAAACTGATATTATCTGTCTCAGGTATGAATATATTATAATTGGAAAAGTAGAAAGGCGACAAGTGAAATGTCATAGATGGAGTAGCTTGTAAAATAATTGATGGTCAGCTACATTCTTCGATGCGACATTTTTAAAACTCTATCATCCACCCGAGGGAGTAATTTATTTTGTCTTTGAGAAATGTAATTATAAATCAACATTTGTAAGCTTTTATTTTTTACTTGTCATGAATTCCCGTTTATTATTTCTTGGGTATGTCAGTAGATCAATCAGTCAACTCATGAGATAGTAGCGTTAATGCAGGATTGTCGTGCGCATATGTCAATGATGATGTAGCTCACACGGCATTATTGTTATTACAAAAATCATCAGGACAATGTATTTACGTAGGGAGGACGTGTATTAAATCCATCTGTTTGCCACTTAATAAATTGGCTTTAATTTGTTATTTAAACAAATATAGAACGCATTCAGCCATTATGTCATGAACTCATTAACATGGCCACCATTATCGAAACAGCTATTAGTAACTAAATAGTTAATATCAGGTAAGATTCTAGGTAAAAGGCTTCCTTAAATTGGCCAAAAAGCGAAGAAAATTCAACGTCATTATGAGTCCCGACAAAAATACATTGCAGTTACTACGGAATATTTTTAAATGGCCAGTTTGCATAGGTCAGTTTGGCGGATTGTTTACATTTAAACTGAACGCACACAACGACCTGGAGTACTCCGTCGTCAATTACGCCACATTCTTTAGTTTCCTCCATACTTTAAACCAAGCATGTTGCTTCGTCCTCGTTTTTGTCTGCCAAGATGAATTTGCTCTCATATTTGGCCTCGCCACGGAGACGGAGCGGCACACAAACACAATATTAAATTTTGCGCACTTTGTGGCTCAGCTGATAATGCGTCTCGTGTTCATTCTTCAAAGAAAACGAATGCAGGAGTTTCAAGAACATTTTAACAAAGTCATGCGTTATTGACTCCTCTCATCTCAAGCAAACCAATAATATTTTTGGAGCTGCTCTTAATATTTAATAGTTAATTCTGAAATTATATATTTTAACAAACTATAGTCACCTGAAGAAGACAATTTTGAAACGCGTCGTGACAGAATAATAAAGAGCACTTTTAAAGTTAAGCAGTTATCTACCTGGCGTAGTTATTTTCAAAGGTGTACCAGGAAGGAGAAGAAGAAAACAATGTGGATAGACATTTCAACCTAGTTTTACCCAAGATTCAAAGACGGATCAAGTATATGTCCGGTTTAATCTTTTTCATGGCAGTCGTAAACTTGCTTCAATTTATTGTCACCTTTTCAGCTCTAACGCTTTTCAAACCTGGAGAAGATATGAAAAGTAAATTCCGAAAGCTAAGTTTAATCGCAATGACAAGCGACTTTTCATCCGTCGTAGTTCTGTACGTGGCAGTAATTTATTGGGTTGTCGCCTATCTTCAAATTATCATTGGTGCATTCCGTAAAGTTTCCGCTGTTCTGTCAACAGCTTCTAAATATTCTCAGAAACTGGACTACCGGGGCCACATGGGAATATCAAAAGAGAGCAAAGTTTCTCTGATGCACTCACCAGGGCATGTAGTTGACAAGGAAATACCAATAAAGGTGTTCCGCCGTGCAATGCAACGTTATGATGAGATCAAAGAACTTGTAGCTAAACTTAACAATGGACCCATGTCCAAAATTATCCTAATTTGGCTACTATCGGTCAGCGCTATTCTTTTACATCGAAGTTTTTCCATTTTGCTCAGTATCAAGAGAGGGGATTACGTTATGCTATTTGGGATTAGTTCAAGCTATATTTTGAACGTGCAAGGAGTTTACACCCTGTGCAATTGTGGAGAAGAACTAACAACAGAGGTATTCAGTTATTTAAAAACAAGGATAATTATAGTTAATTTGATGACGCGTACATTATAATCGTGTCCTGTTTTCCGAAGGCAACCTTAACAATTAGCAGTATTTGTCAGCACGCCACTGAAGTGTTTAAATCGGACATTCAACCGCAAATAAAAGTAAAAAATGTTTGAATTAAATTCTATCGTTTTTGTTTTTGTATAAAAGTGTATTAACAACTTATATGTTTATATAATGTGAGAGTATCCATTTCAATTTTAGATGCTAATGATCCACAAAGAAGAAATAACAACTCCATTGAGACTATTTCCCGGCAAATATATTCTGCTAAACAGGAAAGCTTTAACCTCGGTAATCCGTATATCCTAAAGTCGTTTTTTCTTCTAAATCAACAGCACGTGCGCAAATAGTTGTTTTATGAGCTTAAAAATATGCAACATATTAGCAAATAATTTGTTCTATTGTTCTATGTTTGTTTCAACAGCTTGCTGGACTAATGGTGGCGTACGTGTCCATATTGTTTCAGTTTCGGGACTCGGAAAATCAGTCACCGTGAACGTGATCGATTAATTGTTTACCTTCATTCATCGCAATTTTATGTTCCTTTTACATAAATTGTAATCCAATTATAATGTGTTCTGTCGTAAGAAATGTAGAGATCAATAATTTCATTAATATATTCAGAACAGATATCCATTACAGTAAAGAAATTACTTGAAAAAGTGTTTGCAATGACCAAACGAAATATCCCATCGAACTAATCAGATAATGTATCCAATATTAACAAGATATTACGACCAAAAATACCGCGGGCGTTTCGACTGCATTCGTATGTTTAGGACCGTTTAATTGGCCCTGTTTGCGACAACTCCACCAAGAACACCAAACAGCTCACTACACTGAAGACAGTCAAAATAATAAATATTGTCAATGTCCTACCCTTCAGAGTCAATGCTGCTTGGTTTCGAAACTGGTCTATTACACTCGTTTTTCCATTTCTTCGGACATTGGTTCTGTTCTGAACTCTGCCAGAATATCTGATAGCATCTGCTTCGACTGCCCACCTTCCATAAATTCCGGACTCTACTATACTCTCAAACGCTGTCCACATTCGTGTAGCCTCCGGCGGATAAAAGCCAAAGTAAATGCTTCCGGTCGACACAAATTCCTTTCCAACGTAGCAGTGTAGCCCAAGCAGTACAGCTTTCTTATTTATTTTCTCAGTCAATGACAATGCAAGTGACCATTCTGCAAGTAGCGCCATTTTC
The DNA here is from genome assembly GCA_004115045.4 of Sinella curviseta. Taxonomy (NCBI): domain Eukaryota; kingdom Metazoa; phylum Arthropoda; class Collembola; order Entomobryomorpha; family Entomobryidae; genus Sinella; species Sinella curviseta. Next base: position 30,156,948 of record CM023199.3, on the reverse strand, counting down.
CCTTCAAACTTCCCATTGATTAATAATTCTAGTTGGTAGTTTGGGCGGCGTGGTCCCAATTTCGCGAAAAGTCTTCCTAGGGCATCTTTTGTGGCGGAGCTTATTTTTAAACTGTGAAGAAGTGGGGATGCCTTCAAGTCAGTAATATCCTCCCATGTCCCTACTTCCAGCTCGAATCCGGCTGCCACCAATCCTTCCAGATTGTCAATTGTTTTCTCTCTTGGCGGCACTGTCAACACGCTAGTTATTTCACTGGAGTACAAAGTCGCCATGTGGAAACTAAATAGCAGCCATAATGGAAATATCGGAAATGTCCGTTGGGTAATTTTTAATTGTGAGTGTCCTTGAGACACCAATGAAGCCGCAAATGCAGCTATGTTTATTCTGGTCACAACGCAACATAAGGTCATTAATACCAAGATCATTGAACATGTCCATAAATCAAACGGTACGAAAAACTGGAAATCCCACTGCGACTCCAGCTCTGGTGGAGCACAGTACAAGAAATTGTAAAATTTTGTTCCATCGTGAATTATTTCTGGTAGTTGTTTGGCTTTACTCAAGTGATGACGAAATATAAAATCGATACTGGGAAGCCGAGAACTTGGAGAATAGGTGGAAAGCCGAGATTTCTGATCCCAAGAGATTTGCCCACCCTTTAATGAAGCGTTAATATTTGAAGCCAGAATATGCCCTACCATTCCGTATCTTACCAATGGAGTGCATTTCGTGTGGCAATCTCTGAGTCTAAAATATTTTTGTAGCACGTGAAGTACATCGCTATGGGGTGTGTACTCGTAATCAAATAAGAGCGTTTTTGCTGTTGCTAAGTGGAGACAGCTAAACAATAGCATGATCCAATGGGAAAGCATACTTAATTTTCTTTCTGTTGTCAGGATAACTATGAATCGTTTGAGCTATATGACATCAATATTTTATTTTTGCACAGATTCTGTAAGAAATAGAAGGTAAAACAAATAGGTTTTTAAGGAACCTGTTGTTCTCAAATAAATCTGAATGTCCAATCTAGAAACAAGAGATAGAGTAATACATCCAACGTGACAGTTTTACATACATACTGGTATGGCCAAGAAAGTGTAAATGTCATAATTTTTGTGCGCATGGCATGGGTCGTCATCCAAATTGCAATGGCAATTTGGATGAACCATATACATGCACGTATAAATTTCATGACACAGTTTAAATTTGCGTACATGTACTTCCTTCGCATTTCGACTTTAATGGTGTTTACAAATCATTATCATATAATTGCGAACATTTGTGCATTTTTTGTCTAGACGTTGCAGCAGGAATCATTATAATATCTGTGACTGTGAACTTGCCGCCGAGTGGTTAGTTCAAAACATTTTATTTCCAATTCGTTTGAATATATTATATTATCATTAATTTGTAACGATGTTCGGGATGGTCCACACTTGAAATAATTGCGTGTGTACCTATGGCCAAATGTTCGTCGATTTTATTGTAATCGCATAATAAATTAATGATACAATTATGTTACAACGAAATGCAATTTATTATCATTCCATATCTGCAATGAATGTAAGCATTAAGATGAAAAAGGCATTCAATTAGTGAAAAGAGCAGAGGTTTCTTCATATGGCCATTAAGTTATACCTTTAGATTAACAGTGTCCATAAAAAATAATTAACTTCCGATGATTAAATGCTTGAATTAACAGTATTATTTGGCTTCACTATTGTGCACAAAGGAAACTTAATTAGGGTGACTGGAAATCGAATAACCTTGTAATACACTTTTACCCGTACAATTGAATGTCAAGGTGGCAAAGCTACCCCAATTCATTTAGCAACTTATACTGGAAGCGAATACAAGGCATCGAGAATGACTTCTTCTAACACATACATTTTAAATTCGCTCCGTAGCATTTTTAAATGGCCCATTCACATCTGCCAATTCGGAGGATTCTTCCCCTTCCAACTGAACAACTTGAACGAGATGGAATACTCTTTTTGGAGTTACCCTACATTATTTAGAAACCTTCATATAATTAACTTGTCAGTTTGCTTCTCCACATTGTTTGTCTACCCAGAGGATTTTTCCGCCATGTTTGGCCTAACCAGTGACACGCAACGTCTCGCAAACATGATCATAAATTGTGCGCACTTTGTGGCCCAAATAATTTTACGGGTTGTATTAATTCGTCAGCGAAAGAGGCTACAGAATTATCAGAAATTTTTCAATCAAGCCATGTGTGATATTTATGATTATTTGGAATCCTCAACTGGAAGATATGGCCAATTGGGATCCACATTCTTGAATCGCTTAGAAAACCACACAAAAAGACTGTCGTCTGTAATTGTGGTGGTAGGAGTCGTCAACTTTGTGCAGTTCCTTAGCATTTTCTCTCTCAAAATATGGTTAAGTTTAAATCTAGATGAGAAAAGAAAAATTCGGATTCTCAGTTTGATCGCAATGACTAGCGATTTTGCTGGAATTACAGTTTTATACGTGGCAGTTATTGTATGGGTGGTGGTGTATTTAAAACTAATTATTGGAGCGCTACAAGCAATTCGTTTAACAACCACAGACGTTTCTCAACGTTCCGTAAAATTTGTAAATTCTTCTGCAAACGAAGAGAAAATTTATTTAGTCAATAATGACCCAATATATTCATTGGAACGGGAAATAAATATTAATCCAGTAAACGTGGCCATGCGCAATTTTGAGTCAATTAAGCAATTAATGATCGAAATTAACAAAGGTCCAATTTCTATAGCCATTCTTGTTTGGTTGATCTCCGTATGCGCCATTCTGCTTCACAGAAGCTTTTCTCTCGTGGTCTGTTTGAGAAAAGCAGCGTACGGAATGGCGTTTGGGATCTTATCGAGTTACAGTATAAATGCGTTCGGCGTGTATATACTTTTTAATGTCGGTGATGAATTGACTTCGGAGGTGAGAGGTGCAAATTTATCTTGTTCATCAAATTAAATTTTTTGTATATAATTTTGAAAAATATTTCCTTTGTAGGCATCCTTAACAACAAGCAGCATTTGTGAAAGTACCATCCATGCATTTCGATTCGATATTCAATTGCAGACAAAGGTACAAGACAGTTAACTATTAATACCAAGAACAATATTCACTTGTCGTTTAACTCAAATGTAATTAAATTTTAGATGCTGATGATACATCAGAAGGGGCTGGCAAATCCCCTGAAACTTTCGCCAGGGAATTTCATAGTGCTAAACAGAAGGACCTTAACTTCGGTACGTCCAATCGTTTATCATATACTTATCTTAGCTCCCATTATTCTTTGATTTGCAGATCGCTATCTATATCAGATTTAAATTAACTTCAATTGAGCGCTTACTTTATTGTTACAGCATATTTCGCATAAGTAGTTAAATATTTGCTCTGTTTATTTTGAACAGCTCGTTGGACTAATGGTGATGTACGTGTCGGTACTGTTTCAGTTTCAGGAATCCGAAAATCAATAGCTTGCTTGGAGATTACTAGGTAAGTCACAAGTCATTACCAACCAAGCAATATCTTTACAATTATTAAGAACAGCAAATGTATAATGTCTCTGTCAAAGCAATTAATTATGATTGTTTATTAATGCCGTTTTACAAGATGAAATCCAAATTAGTCAAATCAAAAGTGATTAACTTAAAAATAACAATGATATAACATTTACCATTGGCGACAGAAACCATACTACGTATTGGTTTATAATAAAATTGAATTGAATACTGATATTATATATTTACGGAATGAAATGTATACCTTTTAATCAATCATGCACATTAATTTTAATTCAAGTTAAAAATGTACCGATTCACCGTTTCAAGCTTGCTGACAATACCTCCAGAGAAAGCACAAAACAACTAGCCACAATACAAGCAACCCAAATAATAAAAATAGTCATCGTCCATCCCTTAAGAGTCAGCGGCGCCTGATTTCGAAACTGCTCGATAACCTCAAGTCTTCCAATAGTTCTCACGGCAACTCTGTCTTGCACTCTCTTGGAATACTTAATAGCATCAGCTTCATCTACCCATCGCCCATAAATCCCCGACTCTTCAATTCTCTGAAATATTTCCAATAATCTATTCGCGTCAGGTGGATAGAATCCAATATATATTCCGCCAGTTGATATGAACTCCTTCCCAACGTAGCAATGTAATCCATGTTTTGGTATTTGACTCATCAGCTTAGCATAGGATAACACCAGTGACCACTCAGCGAGCAATGCTACCTTTCCTTCAATGTATCCGTATATTAGGAGACAAAAGTCATAACTTGGACGCCATGGGCCCATTTTCTTCAATAGAACCTCAAACGCTTTCTTCGTTGCAGAGCTCGTCGTTAAACTCTGAATAAGTGGTGAAGACGACAAGTCGGATATATCCTCCCACGTTCCAACATCTAAATTATATTGATGGGAGGTTAGCTCCTCCAAATTTTCAAAACTTTTCTCTTTTGGCGGAATGGTCAATACACTGGTAATTTCTACTAAATATAAGGTAGCAACGTAAAAACTTAAAAGTAGCCAGAGCGGATAGGTCGGAAACGAAAGGCGGACTTTCCTTAACCTTGCCCGACCTTGAGCCATTAACGCGACGACATACCAGGCTATATGCGTCTTTGTAATTACCGAACACAAAAACATTATCAAAACTATACTTAGACACGTCCAAATATCAAACGGTACAAATAGTTTGAAATCCCACGGCGATTCCAATTCTGGGCTAGCGCAGTACAAAAAGTTATAAAACTTTGTTCCATCGTGAAAGAGTGTAGGTAAGTCTCCTTGATTCTTAATTTTCTTTGAGTAGTCGTCATATACGTAGCTAAAATGAGAAAGGCGATTACTCGGTGCAAAGGTGGAGCCCAAGTCCTTCTGCTTATAGAAAATTGAGCCAGATTCTAGCGTGGCGTTAAATTTTAATGCAAGAATGCTTGCAACATTGGCAAAACGTACCAGCGACGGACATTTAGTGTGACAATCCCGAAATTTTGAATAGTTTTGTAAAACGTTGTCAAGCTTTTCTTGTGGAATTTGCTCGTAATCAAAGAAGAGAAATTTTGCTTGTGACAATACTAGATTAATCAGCAAGATTTTGGAAATATATTTAAAACGCATTGTTTCTTTAGTTTTTAAAGCTTCTTGAAACTAGTATCTTTTATCCTGGTGTATCAAACTGTTTAACATATTCATACAACGTCATCTAGAGCTGACGTTTTTATAAAAAATCGTGCGTGTTTAGAGCTTTGACTGAATGACGAAAGACACTTGTCGCCTTTTGCACCTTCCATTGTTGGATGAAATAGACACCTCAATGCTTAGCGGCACTATAAGCTTTTTGTTTTGTACACACTTGTTAACATGGTTTGAAAAGTTTCCTTTTTTTGGTATGACAACTTGTGATAAATAAATATTGACCATATACCTACTGATTGTTTAGAAGTATGTTTGCATTCCGTTATTCATACTCAGACCTTTCATAGAAAAGTTCGTTACGTCGAATAGATTTGTGTTATTTTTTTGAAAAATTCAATGTCATGTGTGTATAAGTAGTTAAATCGTTTTAGATTTAGCAAATATCAATTATGCACTCGATATGGAAGCTTTTATACCTATCGTCATCACCTTGAACTCACATACCTACAAGAAGTATGGCTCCGCATAAATGGTATCCTTACAATGCCTACTTGTTCCTAAGTCGATACAAATATTTCATATAACATACTCGTGACCATAACTCCACCACAAAAACAGCACAACTTGTGGCACTACAAGTAATAAAAATAATAAAAATTGTCATTGTTCTCCCTTTAAGTGTCAAAGGCGCCTGAATTCGGAACTGATCTAGCACTCCCAACTTTCCAATCGCAACTCTATCTTGCACCCTTGCCGAATGCTTGAGAGCGTCTGCTTCAGCCACCCATCTCCCATATATTCCTGACTCCACCACTGTCTGAAAAATTTCCCACATATTATTAGAATCGGGCGGATAAAACCCAATGTATATGCTCCCAGTCGATATGAATTCCTTCCCAATATAACAATGTAGTCCATTATAAGCTGCCCGCTGTTTCAACTCCTTAGCATATGCTAACGTTAGTGACCATTCTGTTAGCAGTGCGATCCCGTATTGACTGAATCGGTTGGTAAGTAAATCTAACTGATATTCTAAAAACCAAGGCCCCATCTTCGTGAATAGGTTATCCATCGCCCTTTTTGTAGCAGAACTTATTCTTAAACTTTGAAGAAATGGAGACGCCTTCAAATCTGACATGTCCTCCCAAGAACTAATTTCCAACTGGTATTTATTTTCTGTCAGTTCTTCAAGACTTTGGAAACTTTTCTCTCTTGGCGGAACGGTCAACTCACTAGTTATTTCACCAGAGTATAAAGTGGCTAGATTGAAGCTCAAAAGCAGCCAAAATGGATATATCGGAAAGGCTCTACGATTATGAGTTAATCTTGATCGACCTTGTGATATCAAAGTAATAACGTACATAGCAATATTGCCCTTAGCTAATGAACAACAAATAATCATAATTCCTAATAAAACCAACCATGTCCACATATCAAACGGAATGAAAAGTCTGAAATTCCATGATGACTCCAAAACCGGAGCTGCGCAATAAAGAAAGTTGTAAAATTTCGATCCATCGTGAGCTAATCTGGGCAGCTCCTTTCCCGAGTGTTTTGAGTTGCGGTAGTGATCGTAAATTGGTTTGAAATTGGAAATGCGAATACCGGATGCGATTGTAGAGCCATATGTTTTGTTCCAATGAATGGATCCAGAATTTAATGTTCTATTTATCCTTGATGCAATTATGCTTGCAATTACGGAATATCGTACCAGTGGTAAGCAGTCGTTATGGCAATCCCTCAGCTTGGAATACTTTTCTAAAGTAATATCAAGAACGTCTTGAATTGTATACTGATAATCAAACAAAATTGTTCCTGTGAAAGAAATTGTTACCAAATTGAATAGCAGAATTAGAATGCACGAACGAAACGGCATGTTGTACGCAGCGATGTCAACAAATCGTGGGTACAATTTATGCAACCCGTTAAGCTTGAATGTGCTTTCACTATTCTTCGAACAGTGACTTCAGGACAGCGAAGTTCAAGTTCAAACTACGCTTATTTGTGTGTTAATATAAGAAATGATATAGAAATACCTGTTATTCTACGAGAAAACATAAACGTTTAGAATTACGTAATAATTCTATAGGATGTCCAAGCACACGTGCTGTTATTTCTTCTATAATTCAAGGGTACTTGAATAAGTGCAAACGGCAAGTGCCTTAGTCACAACAATTACATGTTCCACTAGACGCTACTGCGTTTTACAATGCATGAGCTGTCATCAACATAACGTACTATAAGTGGAAAGCATGATAATAGCAGAATATATACCTATATATATTTTGTATGCTTTTCGAAGTAAATATGAACACCTAAAACAGAAGAAACCGTGCACGCGGCAGGTGTTTAGTTGTTTCTGAAATCCGGCTCAATCCGGATATACCTATAAAATCAAAATTATATCTCATTGCTTCTTAATATTATAATAGTTCAGACAAATGATGAATATCTTATAGACTCAAAAAATTGTACCCATATGGACTAGGAAATTAGGAGCATGATCATTTCGATTTTTATTTTATTTTCCAGCCTTCCTTTATCGACATATTTACAACAATAATTCGAAACAGGACCTAAATATGTAACGTAGTTGCGACTAACAATAAGTTATATATCTAGGTATATATATTCACATATATATACCTAGATATGTCACATTGTTTGTTATTCAAAATATACCTTAAATTTCTTTTTTCATAGTCATCACTAGTATATATAATAGCCATGTAAAGTGAGCCGACCACAAAGGAGAAAGGAAAACAAGCATAATGCTGCTTACATAAACATGTCAAAACAAAAGAATACCTTCACTCAGCAGCAAACATTGCTCTTGCGTCAAAAAAAACCTTCATACATTTTACATCTTATCCATCCAACTCTATTATATTCACGCTTTATATGTCGCTACCCATTCGCTTTCATGAAACAAAGAACGTGTTATCGGTGCCGGTACAATAATATTTTTCGAAGAAAAAAACTATTCTTAGCTTCCGTGTTTTCATATTCTATCAAAACAATGGCCACCGTGACATGAAAAGATTCTTAAAAGATTCAAAAATGAGGAAAGCGCAAAAAACAACAAAAAGAGAGAAAGTTTTGGTACACGTTTGCCGTATCTATGTATTTGGGATGTAAAGTGTTACGCAACAACAAAAGCAACACCATTTACGCATATTTTTTTTCGTATGTGTATCTAGTGACTTAGCAGATGATAAATCTTTTTGTCGACTTGCTTGTGGACGGACCAGAGTATATTTTTGCAAGTGAAAACTCTGAGGAAAGTGGGGTAGGGATTACATTATATACTTTTTGGTATAAATAAAAGCAAACAAGATTTATGGCGAAATCTCCAGGAAAATGGAGTAGAAGGAAGAAACGCTGTGGTTGCCTTGGAAAGAAAAAAGTTAAGATATATTATTTTGTTGTGGTTATTTTTGCTATAACGTACACCTTTTGCTGACATACATATATACCGAAACGTTGACTAGAGAACGATGACCCCAAGTAAAATGTTATACATTTCTTGGCCACAAAGCCTAGTAATTATATATTGGACGCACCTGGTGTTTTTAGAGTCAGTTGGGATAATTGTAAATATTTCAAACTTTCAACTGAAAATGTACCTTTAGAAAATATGTGTGAAAGTAGAACTGTAAGGACAGATAGCCCAATTTTATAATAGGTCAATGCCTTCAGTTGATGATTCTTCAAGAAAGGGGTCCACACAGGTCAATGACATCACCGAACTTCCGGTAGTAATGTAAACCAAAGATTTCTATGTCGATTTGCCTTGAGTCGCCTTTTCTTGTTGGCTATTGATTGTTCCTTTATACCTTTCCACTTTCTTTTCGCTCGGAGAAAGTTGTCCCGTTTTCTAGCACACTTTTTAAGTTGTAAGTGAATCTTAAATGTGTTGTCGGCGCGTCGGCCTGTCAACCTGTCAATTACTACTAGGCTCCCTTGTTTACGCTTTATTGCTTACACGTGTGCGACATAAAATGGTGAATGTGAAGGACACTTGTCCTCGTTTTCTCTGGCTCTTGTAATTGAAACTGTTTTGTTGCTCAAGTACCATCACTGTGTTCAAACTCAATCAAGTTTCGTCTTTTCCTTTCGCAGTTTTGCCAAACTTCAAGAAGAATTGAAAATGAAATTCCAACCTCGGCTAGGATTCCGTTGAAATGGAAATAATGGAAAGATGGCTGGACTCGAGGACTCCTGCTTCTCAGAAACAAAATCTAATTAAAATGGGCAGAAAAAGACGGAGCGTCCAACATATAGTTCCTTGCTCTTTTCATTTCTCGGATGCGTCTTTTCTCCGTACGTCGTCTGGGAAAATGACTGAAGGAAACCAAACAACTAATGGGAAAACTATGTCTTCTGACAGCAATATGACAAATGACTAAAACTATGTAAGTTGTTTCGTTAAGGAAATGGAAGGCATTAACCGCAAAGAATATGCGTATTATTATTTTTATTTCAACAACAAACCGAATTTGGCCATCCGAAGACTAATGTAGCTTTGAAGCTTTGTAATTGTCGAGTATCAGTCTATTCTTTTACAGATTATTAGATTACAATTACAATTTCAAGTGCATAATAGTTTTTCTACCAATAGCAAGTATGTACTTCCTTTCGAGCGACAATCGTTTTCTAAGATTTTTTTTTCAAACTGTGTTTTTTACTATTTGGGTTTTTACGTATTAACATGAATATCGTTATAGTTGGCGAAACTACATGAATTTTTTTGTGGATCGGCGAGACAGATACTTGAATGCAGCCAACTCACATGGGCGAATTGAGTAAATCAATTAAAAATTGAATGCAATTTTCCATTGAAATAAACAATCAAACCAAATATTTATACGGAACTCACACCAATCATCGTTGCTTATATTTTTCATTATCATATATAAAAGTCGGTACAAAAAAGTTGTTTTTTATTTTATTCTTGAAAACATATAAAGATAATTATCCATTTACTTATATAATACAATAATTCATAAAAATACAACATTTCATCCAGTGATTAAACCTCCCTCCCTCCTGCGCAAATTTTTATAACGGGACAATGTAATAACTCAAAAAATGTAAAATTAGTTAAAGGCAATTTTAATTTATAATTAAAATATTAGTAGACACCGTCTACTAGACCGGATATCAATTTCATTTAATCAATTTACCCCCACCAAAACAATCAAAACATAACAAATTTAAATACAGCGTCTACCTCCTCCAGACGCGGCGGCATCATGATTACTTCCGGAAGCCTGCGGAGCAGGTAACGTTGGCGCTCCGGAACCTGAGAATCACATCTGACCAACCGAACCTGACAAGGTCGGGCAAAGGATACCAGGGTTCTAAGAGAAATCTTGACCTTCGTGTCCAATGGAGTAGCAGGAGCTGATGAGGACCTTTGACCAGGATCTCCTCCTCCTGGGTGGACACTTACCTTATTTTCTTTCTTCATTCTTGTTCCTCCCTCTCGACAAGAAAGCGAGTCAACCTATTTACAAGAGAGAAGTGATGACAATGTGTATTATTATTCATGAATTATTTAAGAGAACGTAATTATTAATATTAATATACATCATGTGCTAAGTTATTCAGTAAAAAATAGTAAAAACAACAAATTAAAATTGTACAAAACTTACCTAATTAACCGCGTTAACGCAGATTATGCTTTAACTAAAAGAACCTGACTGTGCTTATAGAAATTCAGTTCCCACACTACCACTAAATCTGTTGATGATAAGATAAAAACATATGGTATTGTAAGTAAATGTAACAAAATGATATGAAGCGCTAGTGGAGGGAAAAAAGAAACGAAGCATCAGGTTTCTCCGAAATACTGGGAGCAAGTCAATACCCGACGCTTAATTAAGTCAATATGTTAATGATCTCAAGGTGCCCCAACTAATTCCACATTTTGGGAAAATAATGATGTGTGTGCTTCCAAATTTTAGATGATTGCTTGATTAATTGGTCAGGTGAAGCCTTCACCGTGAAGGTGTAAATTAATAATTGACAACGATTTCTTGCTCAAATACGCTAATTTGATTTCTTTAATTAAAACTCTCTGTAGTCGCTAAAGACAACGTAAAAGGTAAAAATCCACTAGAATTTATAGAAATTGCTCAAAACTAATGCAATGCACAAGCTATAAGGAAGCAAGTTTGGAAGCCCGAAATGGCTCATCATTCGGAACGCTCCGCTTCTGCTGCCCTCGTGCATGATACCTCATGTGATTGGTGAGATCCTCCTGCAGCACAAATGACCTTCGGCACTTGGAACACGGAAGCCGAACTCGAGGACCCTCCTATAATAACGGAGCCAAAATAATAACTAATTACATTTCCCTTTTCATGACTTGCGATGAATTAAATCCCGACTTGTGAGCATTATGGTTTGAAAGAGCTTACCTGCCGTTGATAAGCCTGGAATCCAAACTTGCACTCTGCAACCGCGTTGGTGTGGTACTGGAGGCCCTTAATCGTCATGTACCTCCTTCCACAGACGCCACATCCGAAGGGCCTTTCCCCGGAGTGGTAAAAGAGGTGCTCATTCAGGGCTGATTTCGTGATGAAGGTCGCACTGCACTTGGTACACCGGAAGGGCCTCAAAGGAACGTGCGTTTTGCGGTGGTAGTCAAGTCCTCCGTAACTTTCGAACCGCTTGTGACAGAGAGAGCACTTGTAACAATTCCTGTCCTTGTGCAGCTTCCTGTGGGAGAGGAGAGCTTTTTTGGAGTGATAGTGCTTGGGACACTGGTCACAAGGATAACGACCACCAGCATATAAGGCGTCTGGTTTACCGGCGATTTGTTGACGACGACGCTGTTGCTCAGCTACTTGAGGGTCGCATCTGATCCAGTTGACCTGACACGGCGGAAGAAATTGTTCAAGTTTTACTCCGAGCTTCTTCAGGTGTCCGACCGAAATTTTGACCTTGTCCATTTTGACATCAGCAGCTCCTCCACTTGTTCCTCCAGGAGGGAATTGACCTTGATGTCCTTGGCGGGGAGGCCGGGATCCTCCTTGGATGGCACGCTCCATCGAAAAATGTTATCCTGTTAAAAAAGTTGGAATATGATTCATGAATGGCAACAAAATGTTAATTGATTTTGCCAATTTGCAGTTCACAACGACAACCTGGCAGAGAAAAGCTCTACTTACCAGAAAACGAGTGAAAGCAACGGAATGTCACAAAATGTTGAAATTTCAAAACTGAAGATTGCAAATGCCTAGTAATGGTTCACTAACAGCGCTCGGGATGGAAGGAAGTACATAAAAGTGAGGAGTGGTCAAATGTTGACATAAGTTAAAGGAATCTTTTTACTCACTAAAAGTAACCGGGGACATTAAACTTGTTCAATGTTCAATCCTGTTAATACAAAGTGGGCTACTTGAGACAACCTTGTCAATATAAAGGCAAATGTTGATAAGTAACAGGTCAAATTGAAATATGAATGAAATATGAACAGTTAGCTCACTGCTGCTGTACTTCAAAATGTTATTATGCGAAAATGACCAAGTAAATACTTGAGTGGGACATTTTTCTTTTGAAATATCCAATTAAACCAAATTCACAATTTTTACAGACGAAATTTCTGAAAAAATATATTTCTTTGCGTATTTTTATTATCATTTCAAGATGTGGTAGATACAAAAAGCTTGTAGTTTTCTAATTCAATTATTAAAAACGTGGCAATAATAATTAAATAATAACTAGCTACACACTACGGACTTTTCTTGTGAACTTGCTTTTTTCTCATTTCCCTGCATAAGACTTATTTCTGATTTCTGGGCTTATTTATTTATCTGACGTATTTTGAAGCTTTACTTCTCACCAAAAAATACATAATGGAAGTAGTAATTGCAGATGAGAGGCATCAGTTGCATCATTAATTTTCACATGTTTTATCACGTTGCCCCTATATAAACTGACACCCTGACCCTGATTACATGTTGAGATTCGATGAATCATCAATGATGATGACTTTTCCTCGATTTAATATTATTTCTCTACTCAACTACATTAATTACATTTAACAAACTTGCAACAACATGATAGTACACAGTACACAAAGTAATTAATTAATAAAATAATAGTACACAAGAAAATCTCAAAGGTGATTCCCAAAAAAACACAATACTTCATTAATCCTTAAATTAATTCATTTATAATTAACAATTAAACTGCAAACTACAAGATGCTGAGCTTGTATCCCCGACGTGGCTTCACACTCTGAACGCCTTGCCCCATCCTTCCATGATAGCGCATGTGATTAGCGAGATCCTCCTGGAGAACAAATGACCTTTGGCACTTGGAACACGGAAGCCGATCACGAGGATGCTCCTATAAACAGGAAAATTCACAATATTTATTATTAATATGATTTTTTAACCTGCAGGTGTCAAATTCATTTTGTCGTATTGTCATTTAAGAAGTTATCTGAAGTATGTTACATGTGCTCGATAAGCCTCGAATCCCAACTTGCAACCGGCAACTGCTTTAGTGTGGTACAGCAACCCTTTCCTCGTCTTGTACCGCTTCCCACAGACGCCACACCCGACCCTCTTTTCCCCGGAATGACAAAAGATGTGATATTTTAGACCGCTACTTGTCACGAAGGTCGCATTGCACTGGGTGCACCGGAAGGGCCTCAATCCAGTGTGCGTTTTGAGATGGTACGAAAATCCTCCACGGCTCAGATAGCGCTTGCGACAGATGGAGCACCGGAAACAGTTGGGGTCCTTGTGAATTTTCTTATGTCGTCCTAATTCGCCTTTGGTGGCATAGTGCTTGGGGCACTTGTCACAGGGATATCGTCGTTGGACAACAGGATTTCCATCGGATTGACACCGACGGCGCCGCTCCTCCTGCTGAGCAACTAGAGGGTCGCATTTGACCAATATGACACAACATGGGGGCAATACGACGTCAAGGTTAACTCCCAGCTTCTCCACCGCTGCGAGAGAGATCTTGACCTTCTTCATCTTCATGTAAACTCCTCCTCCTCCACTTGTTCTTCCTCCAGGAGGGAGATGAGTCTGCTTTCCTCCACGACGACGACGGGATTCTCCTTGGTTGGCACGATCCATCACTCAACAAGATAAAGTGGCTTTGTGAATAAACAGGAAGCAGAGTCCGCTTTAAAAATACAACAACATAGCAATTAATAAATTGGCTATTAAAACAGTACAGCACAGAAAAAAAGAATTGCTTAAAGATGCGCGTCGCTTACCAGAGACGGAGTTTTAAACCAAGGTCGCAAAGTTCCCTGATTTTACTTGGAAATTTTTAAAAATGCAACAAATGACAGAAAAGTGACCTTTTTCAGAAAAATCGCTGGACAGAATAGATGGAAATGGAAAAAAAGTATAGTTGTGTGTGATAAGCGGTCAAAACTGCAAAACAACCAGACCAGAGAAAGCATTCATTAACTGAGATAAAATACAAAGAGACACTTTACTGCAACAGCAAAAAGTGGACCAACTCTTCGACGTGGTAACTCCAATCAAAACGACTGGGGCAACATCAGAATTATCGTCTAAAAAACTTGGGAAGTTATCAATTTGCTATAGTGACACCACACAACAGTGACTAACAATACCTATACATGCACGGAAATGATGGCCTTATTATCGATGAAAAGAATAAACCCAAACAGTTTACAGTAAAAAAAAAATATTTATTTTAGTGTCTAAATATTATCATTTTCAGAAACACGTAGCACTTTATTTCTAAACTAGTCAATTAATACAGTGACAATGATTATATTTATGTAACGATAAGCCAGTTAATTAGGGCAAAATACAAAATAAACGGTAGGTCCATAGTAAGACCTCATTGTCGACGGCCCTTGTTGGCGAGTGTCCTCTCGACACTATCCCGATGATAGCGGACGTGATTGGCGAGATCCCTCTTCTGAACGAATGAACGTCCGCAGGTGGAACACGGGAATCGCGGTCCATGGGTCTCCTTTGAAACAGATCGAATGAGAGGAACAAAAATTACTACATAATTGCTGCTCTTATCTTAAGCTCCTTAAAGATACGTTGGTACTTGGGAGATGTATAGCATTTTACCTTTTTACGATAAGCCTCGGCTCCATCCTTGCAGTGGTCCAATCTCCTTGTATGTTCTCTCAATCCCAACCAGTATTGAAACCGTTGGCCACAGCCGGAGCATCGATAAGCCTTCTCTCCCGTATGCACGGTCATGTGCCTTAAAAGCATGGGTCTTTTCATAAACGCCTTGCCGCATCGGGAGCACTTGAAGGGCTTCAATCCTAGGTGGACCTTGCGGTGGTACCTCAAGGCGAACACCGTGGCATGTCGCTTGCCACAAGTTGAACACCGGAAGCAGTTCCTGTCAACGTGTATATTTTTGTGCCGAGTTAGCGGATACTCCGCGGAGTAACTCTTTGGGCACTGGTCGCAGTGATAGCGCTGGCGTCCTCCACTTTCTCCGGAGACACCGCCAAGAGAATTTGCCGATCGCTGGTGACGACGACGCCGCTGCTGCAGCTCAGCCACTTGAGGATCACACCTGACCAAGTTCACCTGACACGGGGGGAAAACCGCGTCCAACTTAAATCCCACCTTCTCCAGTTGCCCGAGAGAAATCTTGACCTTTCTGAGTTTGACGTCGGGAGCACCTCCGCTTGTTGTTCCTCCTCGAGGGGCGGGTTGAGTCTGACTACGACGACCTCCTCGTCCTCCTTGACTGGAACGCTCCATCACTGGAATGATCACTGTCCAACTTTTTTGAACTTAGTTTTTAAAATTGAACAATTAATTTTAAAGTTGAATGGACGAAAATGCAAAAGTACACAGTAAATAATACACGCTGGTCAGTGGTCAATGTTTGTGGCAGCAACAAAAACAGGAAGTAGTTTTATGAACAAAAGGTGATGGTGGACCTTCAACTGACACAAAAAGTGGTCATCAGACATGGCAAGGCAAATGGCGTGACAACGAATGGGGCTACCTGAGAAAACTGCATTAAAATGTGGATCTAATATAACGATAATAAGAAGGCAACGTTGAACGTGGCGTCAGAGTGCTGCGATGGCGATACGATGCCAAACTATCTAACGACATGCTTGGAATCTTTAAATAAACCCAAAAAAGTTTACACATTTGCTTACATTTTTTATTATCATTTTCAACAAAACAAGTCGTTACAAAATATATCCGTCACTTTTTTTCGCAAAGTCAATTAAAAAAGTGATAATAATTATATCGATACAATAACAATAATAACGACTAATTGTATTTAAGTATATTATATTTTTAAAAAATATTTGCAAAAATCATATTTTTTTGTTCGTTTCATAAAATGTAACACTTCACCTGCTGACCTAAGAGTTAATTAGTGGTCAACTTACAAAACAATCGTCATAGCAGTTAAATACATACTTAGGTTTTCACAGCAACAGTTTACAATTAACGTGGTTATTGTATATAAAAAAGGCACACAATTAATTAATAATTGATTCATTTAAAGTACAGTTTTATTTTGATTTGATCAAACTGTATCCTGGCAGTAGTAGTGGCAATATAAAAATTTGATTAATTAATTATTAATAATAATTAATGGTTGGTCAAGTCAAGTCGTCTTAGAATTTGCGAAATCTCACAGAACCGCCTCCAAAGTCATCGTCCGGAATCAGGTCGTCGACGTTTCCATCCGCAAAAAGCTGGAATTCGTCATCGTCGTCATCCTCCTCGTCACCTCCACCATTCTCCTCGTCCCCTCTTCCACGATTCTCCTCATCGATCACCATCCCAGCTTCTTCCTCATCTTCCTCTATCTCCTCAGGTTTTCCATTTGAAACCTCCTCTTGTGTCTCCTCATCCTCCGAAATCTCCTCCAAACCATGCTTTCCATTTGGAACCTCCTCTTGTGTCTCCTCATCCTCCGAAATCTCCTCCAAACCATGCTTTCCATTCGGAACTGGAACAGATTCCAGATTAGTTTCAACTTGTTTGTTGGTGGCGGTGGCGTTAGCGGGCGACTTTCCATTTACTTTTGGAGGAGATGCCGTTGGAGGTGATGACGGAGACACTGGCTGCATGTCAGCATCCACACCAAAATTGAATTGATCCATCAAGTCATCGTAAAGATTGATTGGAGGAGGTGACGGAGGGAAAGCGAGATCCTCCAAAGTCGAAATAGAATCACGAGCCACTTTCGCATGAGATTTCTCCGGAAATAGATCCGGGACGCTGGGAAAGTTCGCTTTTTGCTTGGAGACGACGGCGGCGACAGCGCTGGTGGAGGGAGTCGGAGGAGAAGGCGAGTCCCCATTTTTCACAGGATTCTTGCGCCGGGGGATTCTGAACGCGGCGAAAATTTTTGGAGGGCTGCGTCCTCCTTCTTTCTGGCTTGAGGTGGGAGGAGAAGGTGGTCTTGGAGGACTCCTCTGAACAAGATAGTTGCCCCGTCTGGCAGTCTGCAGTTGTTTCCGGACGCTTGGATGGGATTTGTCGCCGTTGTTGATGGTGGTGCTGGAGGGATCCGGTAGACATAACTCTGGAGGATTCCAAATTATCGTTTGGCGTCTGGGCGCTGAAGCAGTAGGCTTCTCTTTTGGAGGGGACTTCGGAGTAGGCTTTGGAGGAGCACACTTTATCACTTCCCTCTTGACAACTGGAGGGGGAGGAGGAAGAGGATGACGCTTAGGAAGAAGAGGAGCCGCCTTCTTCTTTTTCTTCTTCTCAGATTTCGGAGGAGGATTGGACCGTTTCACTTTAGCTTTGCTGGCGGCAGGTTTTTTCTTCGGGGGAGGTGAATCTGGAGGAGAATCCGGAGGGGATTCTGGAGGAGTCCAAGTTATCATTTTGCGTTTGGGGGCACGGGTCTTTTCCTTGGAGGGAATGGTAGGAGTGTCCTGTTCCACCTTAACCTTCTTCTCAACAGCATCCATAATCGCCAGCAGTTTCGGCGGGGGAGACTCCACCTCCTTCTTATCATTCACAACATTCATGATCAACGGCATCTTCGGCGCCCCCGACAATGGCAGATAGTCCTGATTTAAATCCACATACTTTTCATTAAACGGATGGGTTATCTTGACCGACCCCTCCAGTGCCTTCATCCCTGTAAACGCGGGCGCGACATTCGGTAGGCTAAAGTTGCCGAGAGAAAAGGACACCACTTCACATCCCAACAAAACCTCAAACTTTTTCCCCGTCAACTCCTTAACCACCTTGTTATTGTTCAAAGGAACCAGGGCCTTGGTAACCCTGTCGCGTTCCTGACTCGTGTTCTCCATAAACTTGGTGTACCACTCCTTCCCCTCCAACTTGTCCTTCACCGCCTCCTTCAACTTGGCATTGTCCTTATCCAGCTGCAGATAAGCTTTGTCCTTCTCCATCCCATGACAACGACGCGTCTTACGTCCCGTCCACATCATGGGCGCGTGCGTGGTCGCCCTCAAATTGTAAGCGGGCATGTGCACAAGCTTTGGCGGCTCCGGCACCGTCAACAACTTCACGGTTTTGAGGCCCTGCGGGAATATCTCCTTGGCGTCGGGGAGGATACTGTTGGGCGGCTTTATCTTCTTGGAAGCCAGCGCCGACTTTGGTTTTGGAGGAGGGCCGAGGGGGAGAGCCGGTTTCACGTCCTCCAAGTCCATCTTGCTTATCTTCTTCAATCTTGTGGAGGGTTGGAAGAAAAAACAACGCCACCTCTGAAAAACTGAACACAGACAGAACAATAATGATTAAGTAAATTAATTAACTCGCTAATAAAACGTTAAAGAATCTAGTTAACAATTTTTTTAACTGTCATCTGCGTCGTTATCAGTTTCACTTTCACCACTATAATCGGTAATTAGCGAGATTGTTACTTACTAAAAAAACTTACCAAAATCTCAATTTAAACTGAGTTATTCGTAACGGCTATTGCACCGGTAAATTAAAGTTAAATGACTGATTATAATTAACAATTAATTAATTGTAGTGCACTCAATCTCACTGCTTTGGTGAATAAAGGGAACGCGACGAGAGAGAAAAGCTCTAAACACAACAAGCCATTCAAGTGCATCAACAAATGCAGCTGTCCTCGAGTTCCGTTCGTTTCCCTTTTGCGCTGCTTGCGTGACTGACTGACATGACGTTGTGTTTCTTCTGTTGGCTTAAAGTTAAGGGGCCGTCCATGACCCAAGTTACTTAATAAGAGTAGAAGTTAGACGGTTTAAATTGTTAATTGTAATTGTGTGTAATATGGCATTATGAAATCTACAAAGACGAGTAGTTAAAGTTATTTTAAGGTTTCCAATGAAAAGCATTTAATTTTGTGTTACGTAATTAATGGACATCCCCATATGATAAAAAAGCCTTTGTTTTATAGAGCACGCGTGATGGATGGATGGGTGCTATGATTAACTAACTAACTATTAATTAAGTTTAATTATGATTAATAGATTAAAAACGATCAACTATAAATCAATTTTTATTGACAATGATGTTGCACATTTGATAATTAACTTTAAGTTAGAGTAGTATTTAATTAATTTTGACAAATGAAATTGCGTGGCAGGTCAACAAGAGTGTAGACGACATATAATATCAAGTTAATTAAGTAAGTAATTAATAAATTTAGTTAATTAATTAACTGATTGTTAGCGTTTTTTTTTCTTTTTCAGACGAGTCTCCGCCTCCCAGTTTTGTCCCCCTCCCCTCGATGATAGCGCATGTGATTGGTGAGATCCTCCTGACGAAAGAATGACCTTCGGCAGAATGTACAAGGAATCTTATCTCTTGGGGGCACCTTCCAATAATCACAACAAAAAGTAATTACATTTTTTTAACTATTTAGTTTTTTAGGTGATCGTACAAATAATACTTTTATTTCAATACTGGCTTATCTGAAATATACCTGGAGTCGATAAGCCTCGAATCCCAGCCGACATTCTGCAATAGCCATTGTGTGGCACTCCAATCCAGATCGTGTGGTGTATCTCTTGCCACAGACGCCGCATCCGAAGGGCCTTTCGCCGGAATGGTGAATCAGGTGCGTTCGCAGGGCGCCATTTGTCATAAATGTCGCACTGCACTGGGTGCACCGGAAGGGCCTCAATCCAGTGTGCGTCTTGCGATGGTACAAAAGTCCTCCGTAGCTCTGATATCGCTTGTGACAGATGGGACACCGGAAAGAGTTGGGGTCCTTGTGGATTTTCTGGTGCATCGAGAGGCGCCATTTTTCCCCGTAGTGCTTGGGACACTGGTCGCAGTGCCAGCGCTGCTGCTGTTGTTGGCGACGCCGGCGAAGCTGATGATGGCGAACTTGAGGGTCACATCTGACCAAGTTGACCTGACATGGCGGAAGAACTATTTCAAACTTGCCCAGCTTGACAAGTTCCCGGACCTGGATCTTGACCTTGTTCCCTTGGACTTGAGCAGTGACTCTTGATCTTCTTCCGGAATGACGATCTCCCCTTCTTCCACCTTGACCGGCAACCTCCTCCGTCTTCATGATGATATCCTATTGTCCCTCTCCCAAGCGACGAAACTTGAAAACTCTAGACAACCCTAATTTAAATAATGACCCAAAAATTAGAGCAAAATCAATTTTTGTAGTTTAATTATAAATCTGAAGTCGTCGGGATTCAAACTTCAAACTTAAGTGGGGATGTCGTTGTCGTCGTTGTTGTTGTATGAACACCTCGTTGATCTGTTATATTTCTTGAAATTCTGTCAGGTAATAAATGGGAGATGTTCAAATCATTCAAATTATGACATAGGACAGCTTGATAAAATCTGCGGATAATTATATTGATCATCACCACCAGTACCAGGATATTATTGAATATTGGTAAAGGTATCAAGAATTTAATAGGACAAGTTTGCCCATGTGTCTGTCCATTTCAATGAAATTTTTCTGCCTTCCATTTTATGAACGTAATTTAATCGACCAGAAGAATGATTTTATTGACCACATTTCAAACTTATTATTACGGAAACCATTAAACAAATTATTTTCATGTTTTTATACAAATTATTGAACATTTTAAGTACAGGAACATATAGGGCACTTTGAGACTATCGAATAAGATCAAATCGAGCTGAACGGGGCACCATGAGATCACTGTTATCCTTCCGAAACTTTTATTTTCATGATTCCAAATTCAAGCTTTTTAACAAAATATAATAATCTCAATTATAATGGACGGACATGAGATCAAAAAACAATAACCAGAAGACAGTTGCGATTTAAACAGTTTATGAACCAAGTAAATGCTGACATTTTTAGTTTGCAGACAATGTTTATCGGGCCAACATGGCAACTGCAATCAAAAACGAATGGGGCTGCTTGAGAAACATGTTGTTTTAAAAATCTCTATCTGAGATAAGTAGTGATGACGGATTAGCGTTACTTGTTGACGCCAACGGCCAAACTGACCAGTAGCGTAAATAAGTATTTACATAAATGGAGGGACAACTAACTAACATTAACATTTATCCATAGTATAGATTCTCTACATGGAAATAATTCCAACTAACTGAAACACAAATTCATCATCAACATAATTTTTTGCGTTCTTTATTATCATTTAAACTTTGTTGTTACAGTAGCATATCTTTTTCTCATATCCAACTTAAAAAGTGACAAGGACAAGACACAAATCAGAGCCTTACTGTTGACCACGTCTATTGGCGATTACCCTCTCAACGCTCTGCTTCCGATGGTAGCGGGCATGATTCTCGAGGTCCTCCTTCAGAACAAATGAGCGTTCGCAGGTATAGCACCGAAATCGAGCTCCCTTGCACCCCTAAAACAGACAGGAAAGATGCAAAAATGAGAAATTTATCTAGAATAGCTTCTAATTGACAAGCTTGGTTCAGACAATTTTGTATTGTTTATATTACCTTTTTAAAATAAGCCTCGGCTCCATTCTTGCAGAGGTCCGCCGCCCGCGTGTGTAGCTTCAAGTTCAACAGTATTCGAAACCGCTTGCCACATCCGGAGCATCCATACGGCTTTTCGCCAGTATGGAAGGTGATGTGGGCGAAAAGTTGAGACTTTCTGATAAACGCCTTGCTGCACCGAGAGCACCTGAAGGGCTCCAAACCGGGGTGAACTTTTTTGCCACATCTGACCAAGTTGACTTGACAAGGCGGAAAAATTGTTTCCAGCTTTCCAAGCTTGCGCAGGGCGTCCAGAGGAATCTTGACACTGTCCCCTGACCCTTGGGAGGAGACAGCTTCACCTGATGGCGACTAAAATAAACCAAAAAAGGCAATTAATTACAATATTTTAGTTTTGATTCCAACTACTTAACTGCCTTAAACAAGTTGCAATAAATATATTTTTACCTGACGAACATTTGGCGAGGAAAGCTTCAATTTCAGTTGCTCGTTCTCCTCCTCCAGTCCCTTGATTTTCAGGTCCCGTTCCTGCAACAGCCTCCTCAGTTCTTCAACTTCCTCTCGAACAGTTCCAAAATCGGTTTCAACTTGGCGTGACACGCCATCACAAACGGTCACTGGTTCCTCCGGCAACAGGTCTGAATCGTATACAGTTTCCTCCTCCTCCTGTTCCTCGTCCTCATTTGGAATGTCCAGTTCCTCAGTCACAATTATCTGGTCAACCGGAACTACATCAGGATTTTCTTCCTTGAGGATTGCCACTGTTGCCGGTGGTGAGTTGGAACCTTCTTCGACCTTTACTTCTTCCAAACTTGTTTCCGATTTCAGTCCTGTGAGGTTTCCTGTTAGCTCAGTTACAATAAGGTCGTTTTTATTGGGTCCGTTGTGGTGATCAAGATGCCATCTTTGTCGCTTCTCCTCCTCCTTCCTTCTCGAACCTACTTCCGCATCCTTCTTCCTCTTGTAGCGGGTGGTCATCTTCTCTTGACCTGTTGAGGTAGAAGCGGCCGGTTGACCTTGGCCACCATTGGATTCGTCCGCTTTATCCATTTCGATAAATGTTCACTCGCACTTGTCAATACAGTTGTTACGAAAAGTTAGATTATAGCACAAAATATTCCAAACTTATCAATCCAATTAACCGCATCAATTAGGTAACACTACGGACTAGATTGATTTTCCTGATGACCTTGTCTTGAACGATGATCATGTCTTCAGAAAATCCAAAAAAGCTGTAGTAAATTTTTAATATTGGCCGCACAGCTGATCCGATATGTTTCACGTTTGTCGCCGAAAAATGTTCAGTGGCTGTAAAGATCTACCATATTTAGTAAACATTGGCCAAATTTGATTAATATTGTCATGATGTAAGCTTTTGTTTATGTATATGTAAGCTATAAATTGTTTCATTTGAATCTCTGCCTATCAATTCAATTTAATTACAGATGTGATTTTATTTCTAACAATTCAATGTTTTTCGGAACAACATTAAACAAGATGATTTCATGTTTGTATACTAAATACTGAATTATTTATAAAAAAGGTATAGCAAAATATCCGGCACTGTGTTAAATTACTAGTGTCGCAAATCGGTTAAAATACTATGTTATGGCTTTCAATTAAACAACGGTGTCGCATTAACTCAATTTGTATGTCTACAATGACAATAATAATGAATTAAAGCAAAAGCATACACTTCATAGTTTTGGTAATTAATTTTCATCACATTAAGTAATATATCAAAAGCTCAATCAAAGCTAATTAGACTTGATAAAAAATATTACAAAAACGAATTACATTTCTGTCCTCAAATTAAATTCAATAAAAGTAAATACAAACTACAAAGTGGCAAGATGCGCGATGAGGCTTCCCCCACGAACGCCTAGCTTCCGCGTACATGATATTTCATGTGATTGGCGAGATCCTCCTTGACAACGAATGACCTTCGTTCGGCACTTGGAACACGGAAGCCGAACACGAGGATGCTCCTAGAATAACAAAAGACTTTTAAATCCTATTTTTCCTCATGAGTTGTGAAACAAAGTTTTGTGGGAATTTTAATACATACCTATGTTACCTGTACTCGATAAGCCTCGAATCCCATCTTGCACCCAACGACAGCATTGATGTGATGCTTCAGCCCAGTTGTCGAACTTTATAGGTGAAATCTTGGCAACATAATCAGGACTGAAACAAACTGCACGAATCAACCTGCAAGAATAATTGGCTTTAAGCTGAAATCGGCCTAACGATTTAAAATAGTATCATGCTGAAATTATTGTCAAGATAAATCATGAACATGATCAACCTGACACTTTTCATGAGATGGTTCTCAAGGGACAGCTTCCGATTTGTTTTTTTCCACCTATATTAGGAATTAACTAGCTACAGTGTTTTATGGTTAAATTCTGGCTAAAATGTTTATGATAGAAACTTTACCGAATTATTGGCTCTTCGATAACTCAGCCGAGCCCCGCTTGATCGACTCTTACACTTGACCTAATGGACGGTTTATTGAGATAATTGCCACGAGGATGTTTTCCTTGCAGGCGATCATTTGTAGCAGCGTATATATGGAAGCGGTATTTCTGGGGAGCCATTTATTTACAGAATAGGTGACAGAAATGGGGAGATTAAAATTATTTGTTTCTCACATTGCTCAATTTATGAACTTACAATTAGCTCGTTAGTTTCATTCATAAGATTCACATATTCAGCAACTATTTTCATTAGGATTAATCTATCTCAATATGTAGAATTTCTGCACCAGACAATTATTGCGTTGCGCAGGACGGATGCCAGAAAAATATCATTTTTCCAACATTAAAATCCAGTCAATTTTGACGTGAATTCAATTGCAAGGACTCGACGCCAAATATTGCTAAAATGTGAATATGAAAAATGTGTTTTCCCCGGATTACAATTTATTTGCAACAATTGTGGGATAAATGACAACATTTTCAATTAGAGAAATTATAATTTTTTCCGATTTCAGTATGTTGTAAATGCCAGGATCACACGTTTTTTATGGCGTTAAACTAAAATCTGCAAGATAATCTTGACAATATAATCGGACATTGAATTTTTCCAAATATAGTTCCTCATTATGAGGTGGTTTATGCGCAATATAAATTTTGATTTAGTTAGTCTTCCCTTCATTACACCTAAGTTAGCCAAACAAAAGTTAATGCAATCAAAATTTTACCGCAGATGTCAATGTGCGTCATTTTACTTTGTCTGAAATCCATTTGTCTCTTACATAAAATTTGTTTATTTTGAAATAATTTATAAGAGGAAGTAAATACTTGTTGGAGCCAATATATGGCTCCTCCAGCGTCACTTCCGTTCACATTATTTCATGCTAAATGGTATCTACTATTGAAAGATACTTTCTTATGGTGTTTAATTCTAGCACATAACGGAACTCCATTAACAAAACTTATTTGTAAAAAATGTCCGTTCTTTAAACTATAAAAAATAACTTCTCTATCATTGCTCGACCCCATTATACCCAATCCGTCACAGTATCTTCAATGTGCTATCAATCATCGCTTTTCCCGAGTTTTTCGCGATGTATCTGCAGATATTTTTCCGAACTGTAGTGAATCCTCTAAAATGTTAAATGAGGATTGCCACTAGGAGTACTCCGCTTTGCTTGCATAATGCCCAAAACCGCCTGATTCCTTCTACTTGGGATGCAGTACATGCGTTCTTAACTTTTGTTTGAATTCGATGCCGTTACCGGTTAAATACCTTATGCGACATATTCGCGTAATGTGCACGCCATGTCTGGCCAAAACACTATTTCACTACGATTTTAAAGCATATTTATTAAGGGAATTAATCAACTTTTGATACACTCCTCTACGTACGTACGTACGAAACTATGCCTCCTGAAACGAATGGCTAGGATACATTACCATTTTTGTCCATCCACTGCCCAAACCAGGATTTATTGAAAAATTTTGTATATGACTGTAATTTTGAACTATAAGACACTTCATTAGGGTCCGTGGTGCGGCAAAAAAGTTTATGCTCCATCTTGGGGATATCATGGTATGGATGTCCCGTCGTCAAAAATTGCAATCTTTTCAAGTGCTGATTTTGTGCAAAAATCGGCATCCAAATTTCGCCCGCAGTTCTTAGTCTTTTATATGTTTTGGAACTTCTTTCTGGTTAAATGTTTCTAAATTTCAATCTGTCCATAAGCTTATCGCTTTATTTTGAGCTTCATAGAAGCAGCAGCGAAAGAAGTTGATGCACGATTTTGAAACCGTTTCGAAATCATTTCTTTGGATTTTGTCGCTCCCGCCGTGCATGTACGTCAGCTGGATTGTTGATGAACTACTGTATTTGTAGATTGATACCTACGGAAAACTTTTAATGTTTCTCTTCGGTTTGAAAGTGTTTTACCGTTTTGACCTTTTTGTTTTAATTACGTAACAGTAAATTACGTCTTTGGCAACCGATTCGTCTCCTCGCAGTGTCATTGTGAAAATTGAAATATAGAGGACCGGACAAAAGGAAATTATAGCATTATGTGATTGGAGAATCTTTGCATGAAAACGATTTTCCTTATACTATCTCTTATTTCATGTAAGTGATCATTTGCATAAATTATCTTTCAAGAGTAGATAGGCTTTAGGCACACACCCTGACGATGAGTATATACTTAATTTAACTTATTTAACTAGCGTCATGCTAATTGATAAACATTGCAGATATACAGATAATGAGGAAAATCAAAGTCAATGATTCGCAGTTCGAAATTAAATTGTTAACAATTATTATGTCCTCCAATTTTAAAGCCACTATATACGGAATGAATCGCAGATCTAAGAATTTTTGGATTTGTTCTGGAAGAAGTTAATCAGAAGAAGTCAATATGGAAGCAGTATATGTAGTGGGAATATATATAGAATTTATGGAAATAATTTAAAGTTGCTATTAACATATGGAATAACTAGTTCACCGTTGTTCTAAATGACTTGCATCGGTCATACGTATTGTATAATCGGAAAGGGTGTAACCAGGGCTATTTACGTGTGTTTACCATTCGTAATGCTGTACTTGCAAACTGGATGCTGCTTAGGAGATGTTCGTTATCTCCCAGTTAAATACTTCCAGTTAAAAATATATCAATGGTGCTAAAATACGTTTAAGAAACCTTCCAATACAACGGCTTTGTCATGCTTAATTTTTGGAACGTTAAAACACATTTAATTGAAATGAAAACCTGTTTTAAGTGGCCTCTCGAAGAACGAAAACTTTCCAAACAGCAATGCAGAAGGATTGCAAATCCTTACACCAACACATGCTCGTACAAACAGAAACAGGTAATATATTAGCATCAAAATATCAACTGCTATTTTGAAGTATTTGCAACATGTTCAAGTGGCGAACTAATAATGAAGCCGCTGCATGCTAATTTTTTAATTTTAAACTCCGTCCAAGGTTTCAAAATGTGAAAAATACAAATTTTCTGCTCGCTTCGCTCGCAACACGTATAAATTACTACATACGAAGCAGGCGTTCATTACGTTATGATTTTGTGACCTTGTAATTTGGTACATCAGTTTTAGCTCCCTTTTTGTGACCTATAAATTATTTATTAATATGACTATATTATAATAAAAGCGTTAAGTTAAAGTTGACAACAAATCGTGTACCCCCCAGGATTTTGAACGTTGTTACGCCTATGGTCGAAACGTACCGCTTCTTACAGACGCCGCATCCGTAGGGCCGTTCCCCGGAATGATATATTTGGTGCTTGCTCAAGTTATCATTTGACATGAAGGCCGCACCACACTTGGTGCACCGGAAGGGCTTCAATCCAGTGTGCGTTTTACGATGGTATAAAAGTCCACTGTAGGTTCGATAGCGCTTGCTGCAGATGGGACACCGGAAAGAGTTGGGGTCCTTGTGAATTCTCTGGTGCAACGAGAGACCTCTTTTGTTTCCGTAGTGCTTGGGACACTTGTCACAACGCCAGCGCTTTCGTTGAGGAACTAGAGGATCACATCTGACCAAGTTAACCTGACACGGCGGAAGAACCACTTGGACCTTGAGACTTCCTCCAAGCTTGTCCAGTTGACCCAGAGGGATCTTGACCTTGTTTCCTTGAACCTCAGCTGTAACTCTTGCTTTTCCACCTCGTCCTTGGCTGGCACGCGCCACCTCTGTCTTCATGATAATAACCTTTTGTCCCTCTACCGAACCACCACTAACACGAAACCTATAAATTCAGATAAGCAAAAAATAAAAAGGTCATGAGAATACACAACACAATCAAATAGAATGTAGAATAGTTAATTAGCCAATCACAACAATAACAAGATACAAAAAATATTTACTAAAATATACATAAATAGGAATACGCCACGTTCCAACATGATATAAATATTTTAGGCTCTAATTACAGACCTTTCAATTAATAATTTTTAGTTAGGTGAAGAAAAGTATAAAAACTGTGCACAGTTACTTCCTGGACAACGAAAACTATCACCCAGTCACAGAATGAATGCAAGACGCTCGATTCTCTCACTACAATAACTGAGAATGTATAATATCGCTCGTCATGTCACAGGAATGTCGATTTTTTGTTTCCGTTTTCTCCAGTTGCCCCGTACATTTGGATTGCGACAGTTTAACGTCTCCACTTGTTTTCTGTCAGTTAGTAACACAGACATGCTTCTTTGTCAATTGATTGTCCACCCCAAAACAATATTTACATTCGCTTTTCTGTTTTTGTCAAGCTGGTAGCGTTTTACCTGGACCACTCACCACAACCTTTTACTTTTCCATCTCGAGCACTCTCCGTTTCAAAAGGTTTCCAGTCTTGAGTTCGGACATCCAAATTACCTTTGTGACTTTCTTTTGCTTTCATCCCGTTCTTTTCTGGTAAGTAGCATTTCACAACTTTATATCCTGTTTGTTAAAAAGACAAATAGTTTGATGGTCAGCATTAACCTTTAATTGCTTCTGTTACGTTCATATTTTACGTCCTTTCTCTTTCACAGTTGACAGTGATGGAGCGGTCCCCCGCCATCCAAGGAGGATCCCGTCGACCTCTAGGAGGAAATCAAGGTCAACTCCGTCCTGGCGGAACAAGTGGAGTGGCTGCTGATGTCAAACTGACAAAGGTCAAGATTTCTCTGGGCGAGCTGGCGAAGCTCGGAAAGCTGGACTTATTTCTTCCCCCGTGTCAGGTTAACTTGGTCAGATGCGATCCTCAAGTCGCCGAGCATCAGCGACGTCGTCGTCAGCAAACCTTAGATAACCCTGAAATCGAAGCTTCTGGCGTCGGAGGAGGCGGGCAGCAACGCTATCGCTGTGACCAGTGCCCCAAGCACTACGCCTCCAAACGTGAGCTATCAAAGCACAAGAAAATCCACGAGGACAGGAATTGTTTCAAATGTTATGTCTGTCGAAAGCGATGTCTTTCCTAAAGTGGCTTTTACTACCATCGCAAAACGCACACTGGATTGAAGCCCTTCCGGTGCACCAAGTGCGTTCCGGACAAATACGCTCCTGAAACAGCACATGTTTTTTCATTCCGGCGAAAGGCCCTTTGGATGCGGCGTGTGTGGGAAGCGGTACAAAGCGATGGGTGGGCTACAACTGCACACCAAAACTGTGGCTGGGTGCCAGTTGGGATTTGAGGCTTATCGACCAAAGGTAGCTTTTCTAATTATTTCAAAATATAATCTCCCTAAAATCGGGTTTACGTCAAGTCATGAGCAGGAGAAAGAAATATTAATCATTCCGTGTGGGTTTATGGGTTTAGACACACCCTCGAGTTCGGTTTCCGTGTTCCAAGTGCCGAAGGTCATACGCTCTCAAGGCGGACCTCGCCAATCACATGCGATATCATCGACGAGGACAGCAGCAAGGGGTCCACATTGAGAAGCCGCGTCGGGCATCCAAAGTTGCAATCGTGTAGGATGTATTATTTTTCGAGATGTAATTTGTATACGAATGTAATTTGTGTCATGTGTTCAATGATCGATTTTGAGCTGTTAACGTGAAGCATTTAATTAACTATTTTGATTTATTAGTAAAACATAATGTCATTGACTACTTTGTTCTTTATATTGTAAGTAAATTAATTCAATACCCACGTGACTGTGTGTTGTTGATTTAATGTTTTAATTAAATTTAAAAGTTACAATTTAATTTAGAAATGTTAAACAGTTTTATTTTACAGATTCCAAGTTTGATAACGGTCTCTCAGAGTGCCCCTTTCTATTCGCATTCAAATCAATTGCAACTTCCATCCAGCATTCCTGGTACTAGCTTTTCACGACCTCGCATACAATTAAGTTAATTAGAGCATATACTAGTACACTTGCAACATTTTTATTCCTGCCTTCTTGTATAATATTATTAGTTTTTGATAATTTACATTAATAAATGTGCAACCCGTTTAGTTGCCTTTTTTCTCATTTATATTTATGGTCCATGTCAACGTCGCCTATTGACGTCACTTGGCATTCTCCCTCTTGTCATCTTGCTCCTTGTTTCAGCGGATAGCTTCTGTCATAAACACAGCTTGGGTTTCGGGTAAAAGTTCAAAACTATTTTCGATAATTACCTAACTATTCTGTAATTTTTCAGTCGGATATAATTCATCGTTCGTGAAATCGCGAAAGTGTCAAGAGGAAACAATGGAGAGGACCGCCAAAGGAGAATCCCGTCCCCGTCGCCTCCATGGTGGAGGAGATCAAAGTCAACTCCCCGGATCATCAAGACAGCAGAGGTCATCAGCCCCTCCACCAATCATCAAAAAGGTGAAACTCAAAGTATCTCTCGAAGATTTGGAATCTTTTGCTCGCCCGTGTAAAGTTCAGCTTGTCAGATGCGATCCTCACGTTCCGGGTCACCAACGCCACTTGCTGCAGCCACAGGCTTCCGGAAGCGATCCTGACGCCGGAGGAGTCGGCAGACGACGACGTCAGCGTTATCACTGCGACAAGTGCCCAATGAGTTTCACGTGCAAATATAGACTAGCTGGGCACAAGAAGGTGCATGTGGACAAGAATTGTTTCCGGTGTTCCCTTTGTGGCAAACGACATGTCACCCAGGACGCATTGCGATATCATCGCAAAGTCCACCTCGGTGTGAAGCCATTCAAGTGTCCTCGGTGCGTCAAGGCTTTTGTCACCCGTAATAAACTATACATCCACATTACCAGCCATACTGGCGAAAAGGCTTATCGATGTTCTTTCTGTGGCAAACGGTTTCAATACTGGTGTGGACTGAAGGACCACACCCGGGCGGTGGCCCTTTGTAAGAATGGAGGCGAGCATTATCGAAGAAAGGTAGCATAAAAAATAGCATAGCTTTATCTTAAGTGAGCTTATCAAGTGGAATTTATTGAGGGATGAGATTTAAGATATCGTTCTGTTCGTTTCACAGGAGCGCCAGGGACCTCGATACCCGTGTTCCACCTGCGGACGCTCGTTTGCTATTAAGGAGGACCTAACCAATCACGTCCGCTACCATCGGGGCCAGAGCGTCGAGAGGGAGCTCGCCAAGAAACGCCGAGAACGATAAAGCGCTATGTCACTTATCATCATGAATACCACTTTTGACTAATCATGAATTGTGTTTATTTACGTTTTTGGTATCAGCCTAAATGTTATCACATAAATATAGTTTGCCGTTGATGTTGCTTTATTGATTATAATATATTTTTAATTGAATGTAATAATTTGTGCTACCGTTCTAGGTGTATCTCAGGTAGCCCCATTCGTTTTTTATTAAATTGTTTTCTAATTTT
This sequence comes from Sinella curviseta, assembly GCA_004115045.4. Taxonomy (NCBI): domain Eukaryota; kingdom Metazoa; phylum Arthropoda; class Collembola; order Entomobryomorpha; family Entomobryidae; genus Sinella; species Sinella curviseta. Next base: position 30,125,132 of record CM023199.3, on the reverse strand, counting down.
TCCCTCTGCCAAAATTTGAAAGTGGGGGCTTATCGTAGATGGGTTGAATGGAGTAGGTATGGAGCACCGTATCATCCTTTTGTAATTAAAATTTACTATTCATAAAGTTTTGCCAGGCATATGTTGATGTCTAAATTGTTCCATGTTGCTGCAGTCTTGCTCTGCTAGTAAAAACTTAATAGGTATTTGTCTGATTTGTCTTTTTTAGTAGATTGCTTTTTTCTAATGTAACATATTTAATTTACATTGCTAGAGTTATAGCACTTGTGTGAGGTGAGTGATTCGGGTGTCGAGTGAGAGATGAGAAAATTATTTTCTGAAAATAGATCAGTCATTAAATTGCACTGCAGCGAGTCCAGTCATTTGTAGTAGGTAGTCAGTATTGCTCAATTGTCAGTTTTGTCACTTGTCAGTGTCGAGTATCACGTTGTAAAAAATTCTTCGACGAGAGATTTAAATACTTTATTTATACCTGTACTTTCACTCTAGTCTAAAATACGGAAAGATAAGCAATAAAACTTTTAAGTAATCATATCAAAAAAGAGTAGCGGTTACGCGTGTTTTGAAGAGTTCAGAAGTGCCGATCAGTTAAGATCCACGTTAAATCAAGATGACAATGTGTTACTCGGATATTGAAACGAGGGAGGCGATACGACGCCTCAAGGAGGTGGCGTTTGCATTTGGATATGGTTGTTGTGAATATAGGCCGGATGTTTACGTCTGACGTCGACGTGTCAGCAGATATCCAGGTTCTGCAAAAATGCTGGCCCTGCTCAGGCAGCGGGAGACAAAGTGACATCCTTTTAGTTTGCGAAATCTCCTCAGGTAATTAAAATAATACGTAGAAATTGCTTTGGTAGCGATTTCAGGTCCATTGTATCTCCCTGGGCATATATATCCTGAAGAAAAAGAAGATACATTAAAATTTACGCACTTCATTATAAATGGTATGCACATAATATTATACATTAATTCTACCTGATCATAGGCAGGTGCCCATTCAATGTAGGCATCCACCATCTCATGATGACCAATTCCTGTTTTGTGCCTTGTAATTATTGAGATACGCGGCGGTATCCTCTTTGTTCACGTTGGTGAATCCTTCAACGGCCACCGGCTCACTCCCATTTTCTTCTGTACCGTTGCAATTGACCCTTTCCGCTTCGGTCGCCTCCTTGCCATTTGGCTTGGCGTTTCCACTGAGGAGCCCATGCCCCTCCTCATTGCCAGATATTGCCAAAGGCTCCACCAACTCCACCGCTTTGTCTACTTCCACTGATCCACTCATCTTATCTGATTACCTTTTTCACGTTTCTTCAGACCTGTGTTAAAACTTTAATAAGTATATAAAAAAGTTTATTAGCTTTACTATGCCTTTACTAATTTTCACGAAGAAACGAAAATATTCACAATAATTTTACTAATTACAATTACTTTCAAGAGTTTTCAAGTGCAGTGCAAAATGTACACTGCTTATTATGAATGAAGAAAAGGGAAAAATGAACCCGTCGACGCACCAGTCACAATGCAAAACTGAATGAATGGCTTTATATTATAGGATTCTTGAAGTAAACTTTCTTTTTTCAGTGCTAACGTAATTATTAACATTTTAGTCCCATTCGTATCCAAATAAACAACTCTTCTGTCAATTTACGTGCTATATAATAACCATGTAATTTAACAGCACTATGATTTTTTATCTACTTATTTTACTACTACTTTTACTATGAATAGATGATTGAATAGCACTTGTCCCAGCGCAGTTCTCTGTCGCCAGAATCAGAATGACTTGATACGATCACACCCACCCCACCACCACCACAACCACCAGTCAATCTTAAATAATATATATCATTAACTTTAATTTGTCATTATAGTACTACGAGTACTACCCATGTACCTACATATGCGTATAAAATATTTTTATGAATTATTACTACTTATCACAATTAACCAAGATTCTTGCACGCATTTTCCTATGTTACCCCATTCGCTTTTGATTGAAGTTGCCAGAGATGGGACAACGCCGTTATTTTTTGCGTTATCGTTTGCGTTACCGTTATCGTTATCAACGATAACGCAAAGTGGATGTTCAAAATAACTAATAACGATAACGACAACGCAAGGTCCAGCGGTAAATAACGAATAACGATAACGCAAAACGCCATCAAATTGACAATGAATAAATAAGTTGTATTTTCAGTATATACTGCTTTAATTTTATAATTATTTAATATATTTTGCGTTATTGACATCCGAGGAACGGGATTATGAATAAATACATGTCATAATATTGCGTTATTTGCCGCTAATTGCTGCGTATCGTGCAAATTCTTGAATACAAAATAACGAATAACGATAACGCTAACGCAATCTGAAATATTGAGTAACGAATAACGATAACGATAACGCAGTATGAAATTTGGGGTAACGAATAGCGATAACGCATAACGCACTTCTCAGCCGGAAATAACGAATAACGCGTAACGCATTCGAGTGCGTTACCCAACTCTGGAAGTTGTCTTAATTTAATGATCTATAATTCTGAACAAGGAAATTAAAGTTGAAATTCTTTCGTTGTCGCTCGCAAATATCCTAAAAAGATTATGGCAAGTTAGTTTTAATAATATCTCAGCAGCGTTAAGTTTGTTCGTTTTCAAATTACATAACAACATAAATTAGTTGTATGTCCTTAAATATACCTTGCGTAAAGCCATACCAATATTTCACATTTATTGCGAGACATCAATGGCGCTTTTTCGGCGGAAAAACTTTAAAGAGTGCAAATGCAATAAAACGAAGAAAGCATCAAGCATAAGCAGCTGCGCCGCATACTATAAACATGGGCATTCCTTGGAAACACCAAGACTTCCTGCAGACATGCTGAGACTAACATCTTGCACACGTTCGTCAGTTGGAACCTCAATAACATTTTGGTAATTTTGTACAGTAACCTTCCACAACAATAGGACACAATGGATAAAAGGGATCCGGGTCAACCCGTGGCAGGCAGTTCGAAACGTGAAGTAACGAAGACGACGCGCTACAGGCGGAAGAAGGAGGCGGAGGAATGTTCGAAAAAGGAGCTGTCCAGACGGTTAAGAATGAATGTTGATCACCTCGATGGACCAAACGACATTTTTGTAACTGATCCAAAAGAGGTGAAGATGGAGGAAGGTTCCAACTCGCTGGAAGTGGAAACCCTTATTATTAATGGTGAACATTCTCACGAGTTGCTAGCACCCCAAGAGGTAGTCAGGAGAGAAAATCTTTGTGCTGTTCCAGTCAACGAGGTAATTGTCACTGCTGAACTGGACATTCCTCCAAATCGTGATCGTGATGGCAAAGAGGAGGAATTGGTTGAAGCACACTTGTCACCTCCTGAGGAGCCTGTGTCAGAATTTGATCAGATGTCAAGTGCTGTAACCGATTTCGGAGCTATTCGTGAGGAAAATGAAGAACTGAAGAGGTTGCTGAGGGAAAGGGACACGGAAATCAAAACCCTCAAGGAGAAAATCGAGCGGTTGAATTTTAAGCTTTCCTCTTCGAATCACGGTCAGGTAATATATATTAATCGTACCTTGTTCGGTGTAGTTGACTAACCGTCTGCTGTCGACTGGTTGTTTATTTTTATTTATTTTTTTATTTTTAAAGCTGCCATCTGATGCGGCTGCCTCCTGTATCGACAAGGTCAGGATTTCAGTAGGCGATCTGTGCCTACTCGGGAAGCTTGACACTGTTTTTCCACAGTGTCAAATCAAATTGCCTCGATGCGGCCCTCAAGTTCCCGAATTTCAACAACGGCAGCAACTTGTTCGTGACGCTGCTCTCGGAGATGGCGACCCCCCAAGACGTTATAAATGTGACCAGTGTCCAAAGTCGTACTCGTTAGAGAGTCATCTAAATGGTCACAAGAAGCTCCATCAGGATAAGAATTGTTACCGATGTTCCGTTTGTCGCAAACGACTTTCTTCTCACTTTTCACTCAAGTGTCATCTTAAGAGACACCACCGTCGTGTCACTGTGAAGCCTTTCATGTGCGGAACCTGCAACAAGACGTTCGTAATCCGGGCTGAGCTTCTAAGCCACGCGAGACAGCACACTGGGGAAAGGCCTTATCGATGCTCCGTCTGCGGCCTAAGATGTGCAAGCATTACGGCTTTGAAGTATCACTCAAGATCCGTGAAGAAGTGCAGGCTTGGAGCGGAACAATATCGCAGAAAGGTAGCTGTTTTTTTTCAGTTATGTGACGTGGCAAATGCGAATATAAAATTAACAATTGACGAATTAAAATGACTGCTCATCAGCTCAACTGGTTAACCGTTATTGATTTTTAGGAGGGCCCCCGAGTTCGTTTCTGGTGCAGCGTGTGCCACCAGTCTTTTGTTCAGAAGGATGACCTTTCCTATCACTTGGGCTTCCATCGCCGCGAGCAGGATCAGGTTATTATTGGGGCAGAGTGACTCATCATCTGAATTTTTAATCTATCTTGTTCTTTATCCTTACTAAATTAATTAAATTAAATGTAATTTGTTTAACAAAATCAAATTAATTACTTTACTGTCGTCAAAAATTATTACACAAGGAATATTTGTATATTAAATTTCGAATGTGAAATAAATGAAATGGAAATACAAGTAGCGAAACATTAAAATATATGAAGTTCTTCCTTCACTGGTTGTCTGCAGCAGATTGAACAAGTTGGCCCCCTTGACTCCTCCACCTTTCCGCCATTTTCTCAGACGCCTATAATTAATTTAAAAAACGACATTTATACCAAAGTCAAGTAAGTCACCTAAGCAATTAAATTGAGCGTATTAATTTGAGGAAGCTGCAGAAAAATATGTAGTTTTGATGACTAACTACCATCGTACCTGAAACTTGCTCCTTAGAGTCAACTTTTTCAGCTTGGGCATCTTGAGCAGAGCGAGGAGAAAGGTCAGGTCGGAGATAAGTGGCTCTTTTGTAGAAGGATCATGAGTGCAGGTGCGGTGAGTTTCCAACGTCAGAGACGTGAGTTCTAAAAGAAAACAATCGAGACGATAAAACTTCATTCATAATTATCATGTTGTGTAACCATTTACAACATAGGAGAAGAGTTTGTTTGCATACCTTGCAGGTTTTTAATTGACGGGGCACTGTCACTCGTGAGCTGGGCATCCTCCCAAAAGTCAATGGATTCTCGAAACGTCCTCACATAATTAATTGGCACACCAATCAGCAGCGCGTCCCAAAAATCCCAAGTCCATCCTTCCGTTGAACCCACAACCGTAATCCACAAAACACACAACATTTTCATTTCCATGAAAATATACTTGAGCCCGCTGACTTGTGTCGCTGACACGGTCACGTTCAACATCCGAACATTTGGAAATGCCAGGTTAAGGCTCTGCATCATCTCCAAATCCACACCGACCAAAAAATCAGGATCATCCTGAGGAACATTTTCGTCAGCCACGTGTAACGCAAGGGTACGGCAGTTAAAGTTGGAGTTGTCCGTCCATTTTTTAAACATATCGTTGGTTTGATTGAAGAGTATCAGACGAGAGAGCTTTGGAAGAAATGTCTGGAGTGAGCTTATTCCAGGTTCCAGTTCACAGTGTATAGAATAGTTGTTGAACGCTTCCAGTTTTTCCATGACGGGGAAGCGAAGGGTAGTGAGACCGAGGAAATCCCCGTTCGGGGCTTCTTTTTCTCCTCGCAGCTTAAGTTTTTGTAGGGTCATTCGACATTTGTCCAGAATGCTAAATAGCAGTCCATCTGGAAATGATTCGTCCGCAGGGATCAGTAAGGTCAGATATTTCAATTTTGGAAGATCGTTCTTCAGAAGGAGCTCAAGATTTTCACTGGTCATCTGGCAAGACAACTCCAATGTGGTGATGGACGGGGGTAAAGTGAAGAACTCGAATGCCACCGGGTCATCATTAATGTCCTGAAAACTGTCCGGAGGAATGACAAAGTCGGTCAACACTGGAGCTGCATTTAATAGAGAATTGATAAAGTGGGAAACGTTGATGTTGTACTCCGCTTCCATAAGCGCCTGGTCGACCAACTTTACACACAGTTTTTGGAGACTTGGAAGCGTGAAGTTTGGAAAGATGAATTTCGGACTGCTGCAAGCAGGGATGTGCAACTCCATTTGAACCAGACCTGCTCCAAAGTGAACCAACATCCGTGACAAGCTGGAGTGCGTTTCCGACACGAAAACACGCTCGCGGATTTTGACGCTGAAGGTCGGAAGGGATGGTTTCGTGGCCATGGCGTCCAGGAAGCGGCTCAGAAGTTTTCTGTCCTCCTGCATATATCCGAGGATTGAGTTCCCCTCGTCCAGTACCAACTGGAACAATGGTTCCTTGGACTTCTGAAGCACCTTCGTGATGGTCTCGAGCCAGGATTTCTGCACAAGACGCACAGAACTGACGTTGGATCCAGAAACTTGTCCGTTGTTCCCCCGAATGGCGAGGTTTAAAATCATTTCTCGAACCTGAAATGGAGGGAGAATCAGAAGAACTAAAGTCAATTCAGAGCTCACAATCAGCCAGCAAGTGAAGTGATGGAAATAATAATTAACGTGCGAAGTAGCTAATAAAAGTCATAAAGTTAAATTCAAAATTAAACCGATAGCGTACCAAATCGATGTCAAACACTTTCTGTGCCAAGTTGGAAATGTTGCCTCTTGTCCGGTTCTCCGGAGCGGGAGCTCTCTGCGCCGCCATCACGCCTCCCCTGAAACAAAATTACCGTTTTTAAACACTCGACATTACAACAAAATTTAATTTTAAGATTAGCAATTAAAATTAAATGAACTAACTAATGGTTAAAAAAACAGATCACAAGAAGATTATTTATGACTCACCTGGCACCTTACAACGGCGTTTAACTATGCTTTGAAAGCCGTTAAAAATTAGCTTCCTATTAATTAACGTTCAGCGCTGATTTGTAAATGGAGTGAAAGTCTTCAGGTTGAAGACTTCAACTGTCAACTATTGTTGCTTGTTCTGTTGTTGTGTTGCAGAATTCTCTCAGCCTTTGTTTTCCATTTTATTTACACGTGTTGGCGGGCTTACGTTGGGGTACAGGATGACACTCTATGATTCTCGTTATCCATGTATTATTCAACATGTGCAAATGTGTGTGCTGATTGCTGAGTGGCGCGATGACGGTTGACGTATTTTAGGCATTTGATAGTCACGGAATTTGAAGTGAAGTGCAATTAGACGTACATAGAAATTCTTACCAATGTCCCGGCGACGCAACTATTACCAATGTCCCTAGTCCCTGGTGTACATGCAGAACGAAACTGCAAAATGTCCCTTCTGTTGACAAATGTCTCCGCTCTATATGCTGAGTGAAAATTTCAAAAAATCCCTGCTGTCCCAAAATATCCTTCTTGCTTCGAATCCTTCGCCTTCAAACGCGCACGCATATTTCGGCATATCATTTCATTATTGTACAATTTACAACGCATAATTAAATCCTTGGGCGGCAAAGCTTAAAGAATGCAAAAGCAAATAAAGCAGCTGCGCCGAAAAAACATTCACGATACTTGGACTTAACCATTGTAAACTTCAAGAACGAAGAACATTTTGGTAATTTACTATAACCTCCCACAACAACTGGTAAATAGTGTGAGTGGACATTGATAGGACAAAATGGAAAAAAGAGGTCAGGGAGAAAAAGGTCAGCCAGTCGCAGGCAGTTCGGAACGCGTTGTAACGATGACGACGCGCTACAGCTGGAAGAAGGAGACAGAGGAACGTTCGAAAATGGAGGAGTTGTCCAAAAGGAAAAGATGTAATCTTGATCTCCAGAATGGATCCCATCCATGACATTATTATAACTGTTCCAAAAGGAAACCCGAAATTGGAATCAAGTGATCAAAAGGTGAAGATAGAGGAAGGTTCTAACTTTCTGGAAGGGGAAACCGTTAATTGTGAAGATACTAATGATTTGCCAGCACCCCAAGAAGAAGTCAAGAGAGAAAACCCTGGTGCAGTAGTTCCAGTTAACCAGATAATTGTCACTGAGGAACTGGACATTCCAATTGATGACGGCCAGGAGAAATTCGTTGAAGAATCAAACTCGTTATCGGAGGAGCCTGTGACACGTATAGATGGTGGCGGGTCAAGTGATATATCAGATTGTGCAGCTGTTCGAGCGGAAAATGAAGAACTGAGATCCCTGCTGATTGAGCGGGACCTGAAAATCAAGAGACCCGAGCAGGAGAACGCGCAACTGAAATTGAGGCTTTCCGCAGCAAATGGTCGTCAGCAGGTAACCAAAATGTTAATTGTAATTTTGGCCAGCTTAATTTAGCAATAGGAATTACCTTTATAATTAATTGTCTTTCGGATCTATATTTGATTAGCCGCCATCGGATCAAACTTCTTCCTCGATGGCCGAGGTCAAGACTTCTCCAAGCGACCTACCACCTAAGCTCCGGAAGCCTGAAACGTTTCTTCCGCCCATGTCAAATCAAACTGGTACGGTGCGACCCTCAAGTTCCCGAGCGCCAACGGCAGCTCCTCGTTCGTGGCGCCGTGTTCGGAAGTGATGGACGCCATCGACGCTATAAATGTGACCAATGTCCAAATACGTACTCGTGCCAGCGCAATCTGAAGGTTCACAAGAAGCTTCATCTGGATAAGAATAGTTACCAATGTTCCGTTTGTCGCATTGGATTCTCAAGTCCCTGGACACTACGGACTCATCTTAAACGGCACCGGAGTGTGAAGCTCTTCATCTGTGGAACCTGCAACAAGACGTATTTATTCCGGTTTGAGCTTTTAAACCACGAAACAAAGCACACTGGGGAAAGGCCTTATCAATGTTCGGTCTGCGGTCTACGATGTGCAAGCATTACGGATAGTAATGTTATAAAATACACATGTGTATACACAAATATTTTGTTTTGTTTTTTGCGTAAATGTTTCAAAAAATCGCGATCTGTTTACTTTTGCACCGGATCTGTTTATTTTCGTTTTGTTTTTGCGAATAAACAGAAATAAACGTTTATTTTTGTTTATTGACTTGGCGTTGATTATATCAAAACGGAAATTTTATTTTATGACCGCTATGTGTAAACAACTCTTAGGTTTCAATTTACTGTTCCTACAATCCAAATATTTGCGGAATATTAGAAAATGGCAGGTAAAGATCTTAAAAAGTGGGAAACTTCGAATTAATTAGCATCAGTAGCACCTAATTGTGTGTAATTTTTACTGAAAATTCCAGTTCATTTATTTGTTGGACTGAAAAAATGTCCACACGAAGCATTGGAGCATGCGTAATATGATATAAAACGTTCTCTAAATATTTTACTTTTAGTTCACAAACATTCTCTGACTCATAACTCTTGATGACAAACTTTTAAGTACCCGGAAATATGGGTGTAATTGTTCAAAAGTTGATTGAACTTGAAAAGTTGCTACGATATAAAGGAAAATAAACATGCAAATACACATGTTTAAAACGTGTTTATTGTTTTGTTTATTGACAAAAACACATTGTTTTTTATTTTTTGTTTTGTGTGCACTGTATTTGTGTATTCAAAAATGTATACACATGTTTACATAAACGTTTTAAAACGTGTTTAAACATGTGTATTGTTTAAACAGAACATTACTAATTACGGATTTGAAGGTCCACTCAAAATCCGTGGAGAAGTGCACGCTTGGAGCGGATCAGTATCGCAAAAAGGTAATTGCTTTTTCATTTATGTAACGTGGCAAATACAAAAATACAAATAACAATTGACGAATTAAAATGAAATGCTCATCAGCTCATTTTGTTATGCGTGATTGATTTTTAGGAGTACCCCCGAACTTGGTTCCGGTGCAGCGTGTGCTATATGTCCTTTGCTCTGAAGAATGACCTTTCCTATCACTTGGGTTTTCATCGTCTCGAGAAGGGTCCGGTCGCGGCAGGCTCGGCGGTGACGCATCATTAGAGTCCTTACATTGCTTATTCTTATAAAATTAATTAAATATAATTTTAAACAAAAACAAATTAATTACTTGTCTGTCATTGAAAATGTTTCCATAACCAATATCATATATTGTATAAAATGAATTTTTAGTGCGAAATAAATGAAATGGTAAAAGATTCAAGGTTTTGTGCCGTTTTCTCACCGTGTTCCATGCAATACTAATTTCAGTTTCATGAATTATTACGTCAATTACTTTACTGGAAATGTTTTGAGTGTTGTACATATTTTCTCAGAGTGCCCCAATAACTACCTCCGATAATGCGTTTAACAGGAATGAAAAAGTATTAAACTGATTATGAAATTGCCTTTAACTGAAATTGATCTAGAAAATCTACGGGTCTCTGTTGTGGGCAATACAATGATGGGGTTTTCTTTTTTGTCTGTTTTCTAACCATTTGTTTGGCTAAACTTTGCAGCAATTAGTAAACTAAAATATTTATATACTTTATCTTTAGAATGGAATAGGCCATAATGTTCCCTTAAACAAACTGGCGGCGACATGAAGTTTTCACTGCATGTGGACGTAGGTATTGCGGAAAATGCGATTAAAATGAATGGGACAAAGTGATAACACAGCACAAAACCTCGAATCTTTTAATATTTCGTTTATTTCACAGTTGAAAATTACATCTATTATAATATAATGTTATTCCTCAGATTAGCCTTTTTACTGACTAATCAGTCAATTTGATTTTTTTTAAAAGTACGTATAATTAATTTTGTGAGAAAAACGACAAGATAGATTATTAACTTTGATGGCGCTTAACAGCCGTACCAGCCTCGACCGGGCTCCGCTCGCGACGATGGAATCCCAAGTGATAAGAAAGATCATTCTTCAGAGCAAATGAGAGATGGCACACACTGCACCTGAACCGAACTCGGGAGCGCTCGTGTGCGTCAAGTTAGCTCCCAGCTCCCATCAAATTGGCTCCCAGCTCCCAAAACCGTCAAGTTGGCTCCCAGCTCCCAACTCCCATCAAGTTAGCTCCCAGATCCCAACTCCCATCAAGTTGGCTCCCAGCTCCCATCAAGTTAGCTCCCAGCTCCCAACACCCATATAGTTATCACGGACTCACCCACACCAATAATAATCTCTTTGTAATATACCAGGTTAACGCATAGAGTTGTCAGTTAAATCAAAGAATGATTAATTTAAATTAGCTCTAAGAGATTTTTGCTCTTCCGGTTTGCTCCTAACTAATCCGTAGATTTGATACATATAATGGGTGCTGTTTATTTGAAAGCCGGCAAGATTATTCAATACCATTTAAACATATCAACTAGTGAATTCATATAATCAGACCAAAACTAATTGGTATTATTAATTCCAGGAAAATTTCTTAATCTTTTAAACGCAATTTTATATTATCTCATCAATTTATCATTAGTACATAATTTAAATACATAGTTCATGTCTTACCAGTTACTAATTTGCAAATGCATTTGCAAATCGAAATGTCTCGCATAATTGCTCCAGCGCATAAATTACATTTTATTATTTATTTCGGAGAAATAATAAATCCATTATAATATAGACCTTTAACTAAAAATTTAACACAAGCAGAAGCACTGAACCTGTTGAAGTTATCACAATCAATTATTTTACCAGTTCAAATCCTGTAATAATCATTGACATTGACCAATGATTATTACCTGGTATTATTATTATGACCGAAACGCTTTATTTCTGTATCAAGATAATGCTAAAATTAATTCTCATAACATTTGCCATATTTTCAGTAATAATGTAGATTAGATTTGTAGTGTACATATATCTTTCTCCTGTGTAGAAAACTCATATTCCTTGCATGTTAATCTTGCATAGGTATTATTAACAAATTATATAACATTTTAATATGAATAGGTCTTAGATAGCAGACGCTCAATTTAGTCAGAGGGCTTATAATGTAATTTTTACAATATAGTATCGACTGTGAAAAGATTCACTTGTTACTTTCTACACGAATTCATTAGAGCCAATTTATATTGATCTTTATAAATTGGCAATATATAATCTTATATTGTTCTTTGATTTAACTGACAAGTTGTCAGTGACAACTCTATGCGTTAACCTGGTATATTACAAAGAGATTATTATTGGTGTGGGTGAGTCCTTGATAACTATATGGGTGTTGGGAGCTGGGAGCTAACTTGATGGGAGCTGGGAGCCAATTTGATGGGAGCTGGGAGCCAACTTGATGGGAGTTGGGATCTGGGAGCTAACTTGATGGGAGTTGGGAGCTGGGAGCCAACTTGACGGTTTTGGGAGCTGGGAGCCAATTTGATGGGAGCTGGGAGCTAACTTGACGCACACGGAGCGCTCCTAAAAATCAATAATGGGTCACCAGATGAGCAGTCATATTATTTCGTCAATAGTTAATTTTATATTCGTGTTTGAAAACAATTACCTTTCTGCGATACTGTTCCGCTCCAAGCGTGCACTTCTCCACGGATCTTGAGTGGATCTTCAAGGCCGGAAGGCCTGCAAATCTTAGCCCGCAGCTGGAGCATTGATAAGGCTTTTCCCCAGTGTGCTGTCTCGCGTGAGCTAGAAGCTCAGTCCGGGATAAAAACGTCTTCTTGCAGGTCCCGCAGATGAAAGGCTTGACACTCCGATGCGTTTTAAGATGATATCTCAATGACCACGGACTAGAGTATCGAATAAGGCAAACGGAACATTGGTAACAATTCTTATCCAGATGTAGCTTCCTGTGAACCTTCAGACAGTGCTGCCACGAGTACGTTTTTGGACATTGGTCACATTTATAGCGTCGAGGGCGTCCATCTTCTCCGGGCGCAGCGCTCCGAACAAAGAGCTGCCGTTGGCGCTCAGGAACCTGAGGGTCGCATCGAACCAAGTTAATTTGGCAATGCGGGAAAACCGTTTCGAGCTTCTCGAGCTTGCGCAGGTCGTCTAGAGATATCCTGGCCTTGTTGGTCGAGGAGGCAGCTTCATCAGATGAATGCTATAAAAATACACAACCGAAAGTAAACTAGTTGTATTGGTAATTTATTTACCCGGTGCCTTATTTAAATCAACTACATCAAGCCAGTCACAATTAATATTTTACCTGACGCTGATTGGAAGAGGAAAGCTTGAACTGCTCGATTTCCTCCTTGAGAGTCTTGATTTCCGTCTCCCGTTCCCGCAGCAACCGCTTCAGTTCTTCGTTTTCCTCTCGAACAGCTCCGAAATCGCTAACAACACTTGACACCCCCAAATCACATTCTGCCACAGGCGACAAGTGTGCTTCTTCAGCTAATTCCTCGTCTTGGTCGTCAAGATTTGGAGGAATGTCCAGTTCCTCAGTGACCATTATCTCGTTAACTGGAGTTTCTGTCTTGACTTCCTCTTTGGGTGCTGTCAAGTCATTAGTACCTTCACCATTAAAGGTTTCCAATTCCTTGGAGTTGGCACCTTGCTCCATCTTCACCTCTGGATCACGTGCTTCCAATTTCATGTTTACTATTGCATCAGTTAGAATAATATCGTTCGGTCCACCGAAGTGATCAATATTCCATCTTTTCCGTTTGGACAACTCTTTTTTCGAACGTTCCTCTGCCTCCTTCTTCCTCTTGATGTAGCGGGTCGTCATCGTTACTGCACGTTTCGAGCTGCCTGCCACCGGTTGACCCTGACCCCTTTTATCCATTTTCTCCTATTGAAGTTCACTCACACTTGTTACCAGTTGTGGTGGATGTTTATAGTACAAAACTATCAAAAATGTTCTTGGAGTTTCGAAAGATGCACTTTTTAAGATGTTAATCGTCTCAGCATGCGTCCAGGAAATCTTGATGGTTCCAAGGCAAAGGCAAGCCAATGTTTTGTTGCTAGTAGCACAGCTGCTCACTGCTTTTTGTGCTTTGTTGCATTCTTTAAGGTTTGCCGCCGAAAAGTAGTAAAATTGATGCCTCACAAGAAATGTGCAATATTGAATCAATATTATTGATATAGTTTTAATCAATGCATTCGAGGACACATTAATGTTGTATGATTTGATGAAATGAACCAACTCAACGATGACAAATTAAGGCTAACTTGTCATCACTTTTTTACTTGGATATTTGGGGCGACCGGAGAATTTAACTGGAATTCTGGAATATTATCTTCATAACATTTTGATTTAATAAAAGTCGTCGTCGTCATTCGTTAATAAAGTCAAGTGATGGAACTCGACAGGATGTCGCTGACAATGCTTATTATTGGCGAGCGCCCTCTCGACGCTCTGGTCCCGATGGTATGAGACATGATTGTCGAGGTACTCCTTCAAAGCAAACGAGTGTCCACAGGTTGAACACGGAAATTGAGGTTCTCCTAGAGACATGAGGATGTTCCGTACTGTTGTTTTGTTGAGGATAGCTACTGTTGCTGATAGCATTTACCGGAAAAGACCTTATCCCATCGAATTGTTTTAAAAGAAACTTATCGATGTGTGCATTTATATTATTAATTTTTAATTTGAGTTATTTGAGAATTCACCATGATCATAAAAGTTAACACTATATATTTGAATGGTCAACGAAGGATATAATGTACGTTATATTATTAATTAACCTATATGTTAAAGCGTGCTCTACATACTAAATAAACTTCGTACAAAAAACCTACGGTTTGAGAATTTTCCAATGATATTCCAGTCAGAGCTGGCCGAAATTAATGAAAATTTGAGAAATGATAACCTGCATACATGTTAAAACATCTCTGCTGCTATTAATCCTTTCCTGGTGCGGTGTGTTTTATGCTTACATTTATAAAAACCTAAATGCAACAACATTGAAAGCAAATTTTGCTCTAAGGATTAATTACAGATATATGGACGTAATTAATCATTCTGATTCTTAGCCCGAATGAGTAGCACACTGGACGTAATGAATATTGAGCTATTCTTATTTTGTTCCAACAGTAAACCCTATTTACTTGAAACCATGAACAGGAATGTTACCACCCATTTCCATTCCAAAAACAGTTTGCGCAAATTTCTTCAAGCCATTTCAATTAAATTTTGGTAGTATTCTTCCATTGACAATAATCAACGAAAAAACATGTCTGCTTGCGTGATTTATAGCACAGTAATTAAATTTGCCGTCATGTATACATCGAATTTTACACGGTACCTCACCAGTGAAAAGCCATTATTTCCATAATCTGTTCGAGAAACATGTTCCAACAACATGATACAATATTCCCAACGCCTACCAATCCCAGACATATAGAACGTGCTGACGTGATAGATTGCACCGTGTTAGCTTGGATTTATGATTTGAATAACTGTTGTGGTGACGTTTATGGGAAAGCGATGATGCAATCGGTAATGAAATCAAATACAACCTTGAAATATGCAATAGTAGTTGTAACCGTTATAAAGTACCATCTCCCTGTCCAGATCTTTAGAGTCGGACAGCTCATTAAAATTCTCCGGAATTCCATGTGCTTAGTCCGACTCCAGGAGTCGATGAAGCTGCAACCCAAATCAAACACTTCTGCTGCCGTGCTTAGTAACCTGGAATAGTAATGACAAGATCAATCAAATTTAATTCCTAAATCACTCCAAATATATTGCTACTAAGGGTTATAACAAAATAGTGCATACATCAGTGCCGCCACTCCGCAGTTGGGTATGCTCAGAGGATACAAAAGTATTCCCGGAAACTCGTCAATAAACAAATGGTTCATGCTCCGAATCATCACGTAGCCACAGGGCACAAGCGCAGACCCAATCACGAACTTCATCCATGGAATAGCGATGGGTGCCATACATTCGTTGAATTGTTTGTTGAGCACCTCAAGAGCCTTGTAAGTTGTAATCGCGTTTCCTGGGCGTCGCAACTCGTCAATGGTGTAGTCGCTGTCGTTATTATTGCTGCAGATAGATCAGAAAATTTACACGAAATTGTCTCAGCTAGATGTTCAAATAAGAGAAAAAGTAATTGGTGTTAACTGCACTGTATTTCTCGCAGCCAAAACTGCAGCGTATGTGTATGAGCCACAAATATCCAGGATATGAGTAGATACGAAACAATTACTTGGCCAACCAACATCATGTCATGCAAGGTTCCAGGGATTAGCCAGTACCACGGTTTCGGGTAAATGTACGAAAACAGATACCAGGGCATAAACGGCATTCGCAGAAACAAGCTTGCACTGATAAATATTTGTGACAGACTGCAAATGTAGCAAATACCGAGCACGGGTCCTCCTCTGTCCTTATAATCATCCAAATGAATCAGATATTTTTCCACGTACTCATGATTAAACCGAAGGATTGTGTTGACGTATTCCCGAATCTAAAATGAGCATCTAATTTGATTTTGGAAAAACTCTTATTTGAATTGAAACTCCTTTTTTAACATCGACTTGCTCGGTCAACAACTATATTATTAATACTTGTAGGAATGTATAAAGCTTGGAATGTTGTAAACACAAATCCATATTCGTTCTTTCTCTCTATTCCGAAAACCATGGAATATATAAGAATGCGACTATCTGACGCTGAATTCCACTAAATTATTTCATGTTGACGTTTGCGTCCTTTCGAAAACATCTTGCGTAAGATGATGTTGATAAATATCTTAATGCAAAATGGAAAAGGTGGCACGTCCAAACAACGGTTTAAATGCCTTACCGATCTCAGAATTATAGATTCATACACAGTGCAAACGGTTAACGATTCCAGTATAATAAAACTCTTTGAGCTATCTTTCAAATTTAATGGCTTTGTTCATTTATAATATTGTTATGTCTTATGCCTTATGTCTTATTTCGGACTGATTTCTGGGAATACATACGTAAACACACATCGTAATGTTGAATGTCATACTGACGGCCTGGTCTGACGATCATTTGCCTCAGATAACCATTTTCAAAGTTGCCATACATAACTATACGTCATATTGAATAATCTTGAGCTTAAATTATCGGATTGGGATTCCCGTCAAGCTACGGCAAAGATTAAATTTGCGATTTTATCAATACGTAACAAAGTGTAAGTCACTATTTTGGATTTGGCACATGTCTCCGAAACGCTCGGATTCTCGGCGTCTGTATTTTCGGGTAAATCGGTTGATGGGCGGCTGGAACTTGTGCATGAAGCCAATCAGAAATTGGGTGTCTCAAGAAATTATCGGATATCCCCATACATTGCAAAATTATTTATTTTACCCCCAACAAAACAAGATAAATTGTTGTTTATTCCTACATTTCCAAGAACATTCATCTTAAAAGCTTGATTTGTGAAAGACCAAAACATTTTAAGATTTCCAAAAGAAATTAAAATTTTGTTATTATTAAGTCTTATGAGAATTTTTGACTGGAGAATTAAAATCCGAAAACGAGTTTCAAAGAATGTAATAGCTCGGAGAAGTAAATCCTGATCCGATTGGTTCGCCCCATAGTGTAAATGATCCCGTACATTGTTCGCTGAGAAGTGTTCATTTAAAAAATAGTATTTCGTGTTCAATTCGATTTGCTTATATTTACCAGCCAATCCAGGCAATAAGTTAGGAAAATAGACTGGTGCCTTACAACTTGCAATTAGTATCTTTGCAAAGGTCTGGGCTAATGAACGCAAATATTTAAACATTGACGACACTCTCAGACACTGGTAATGTATAGGTTTCGAACCATGTAAAATGCTGTGAAATGCAATTTTAAATCACAGATATGCTATGTCTGCCTAAAGGTGAAGTGATTCCATCAGAGAATTGATGGCATTGTCACGTGTAAAAAATCAAACAGTATACCGTCCTAATGAATGCCAAAAATGATCATATCCATTTTTTTGTCACCGTGGTTATTATTTTACTGACTAAATGTAATGTAATGTGCTTTACTCCAATTAAAAATTGTGGAGGTTACCGGTATCAGATAAAATTAATAAATAATATCAACCTAATACGAAGGGCAGAAATAATTTACTAAAATTCTGTTTAAATGTACACAAATATTGTGGGTTTCAGGAACGTACCAATTGATGAGCTAGTTTGCCATCCTCCAAAATCTTGGCGGCGCCACCTTGATTCACACTAGGCAACTTTAGAACCTCAATAAGAATGTCGTAAGCATTGGTTCGAGTTACCAATTTGTCATACAATTTAGTCGCCTGATCAATTTCACTCTCATGCTTCCCTGTTTTCACCTAAAAATTATTTTAAGAGTATTAGCAGACATGTAAACATCACCGGGTTTGTAATTGAACATTACGTGTAGTTTCAATTTTCGTTGCCATACCAGTTGCTGATACTCAATTTTAGCCAACATGCCTCTTGCCTCCAGCTCACTAAGTACCACATTGTTGCACTCTGTGAGTTGAATCAGCTCTGGCTTTTTTGTGGTGATGTAATCCCTTTGCCACTTCTCCATGATCTACCACGTGTATACACTATTAACAATGTCCTTCAATAAATTCGTGTTTTCTACAATAGTCTGCAGTTGACTATTTTAATTATGAGGTGATTATTTTAAAATTATTGAAAATATGTGACTCGATGTAATGTCAACGTTTGAGAACGTTTTCAATCGCAAAATTTTGTAAGGAGCAAACACAGTCGAATCCTATTCAGCGAGGTTACCACCACTCAACAGTTAAAACGCCAATAATAGCGCGTATTCCAGCGAACAAACTCTGAATTTATTTTTATGTGGTTTTGCATCTAATACGTTAAGCGTATTTGTCATTTTACTGCCAGCAATAGATAAGATAAAACTCAAGTTCAAGTGGAGTATGAATTGGTGATTCAATATTTCGGTTATGCATATAAAGTCAAGTCAAAGTCACTGATCTAAAACTGCGATTTTTACACATTTTGGGGTCCGTCGCAAGTTCAGACAAACAAGCGAAGCGTTGAGTAAAATATTGTTTTGCATACAATGTGAATTTGGACAGAATATATATTTTAACAAGAAAACAGTGTGCTAGTACGTATAACATTTGCGAAAAGCTTATCTGCATAGATATGTACATATGTTTCATGTGTTAATTTTGCTCTTTATTTATTATGACATCTCGTAAACCTGACTGATTATTCCATCACCAAATGTATCGCCAAATATTCGCATGCATTCGTTGACCTCATGCTACATTGCATTTTCCAAACCATAAATGACTTCACTCATTACTTCAGTGTTGTATGCTATGCTAAGATATTTACAATACCTACAATAAATTAATTTTCACATGGAATGATCAGAAAAAAATATTAAATAATATACGGGTAAATTTTTTATTACAAAGCCATATTTTAAATCATCTCATCGACCTACAAAAGATACAATTCCTCCATTCCCACATCCCGAATTTCCGGAATTTGTCCATAAGGCAATGGCACTAATTCCCCATCCAGCACCATATGCGCTGTATCATCCCTCAAATTTTTCATCATGCTTCCCACTAACCTCAGCATTTCCTGAAGACTTTTCTCCCTCGCATACTTCATCACCACGTAAGTAAAACAATGCGAGAACCAGCTTCCTCGTCCCGTATTTCGCCATGCAACGAACCCCGGTGCTTGGGCAGTGCACACAATCAAGTCGCTAACTGGGCATTCCAAAGTGCTGTCTCTCTCCGTTCTTGAGAATACTTGACATGCATTCACCAAAAATATCTTTGGCTTGCCCTTCAGCCCTGGACACGAGAAATGGTAAAACGGCTGGACAATGTCCTCTGACAAAGAAACCTTTTCGCGTATGTACCTATAGCCGTACTGATTGCTTTCTCCGTTCCAAACGGCTTCTCTTTTTGATGGGGGATCAGATGTAACAATTGTGCCATGTTCCCCATGACTTCCAATGTAAACGACAATTGAGTTTGGCTGACGCTCATTACAGAATTCCCGGAAGTCGTCAATGATATTAAGAAGATCCTAAATAAGATTTTAAGTAGGAAATATTCACTCATGTCTGAACTCAAATTCGTTATTTTTGCTAAAATATATGGAGCTAATGGAGACTGGCTACCTTTTTGTACCATCGTCCCTCCACAAAATCGATTTCATCTTCCCTAAAAATCTTATAGCCCAATGCCTTCCAAAGATTCCTCATGTAAGTGGCGTCACATTGAGCCCCATCTCGTCGCCCACTGGACTCCTCTGGATCCACTGGCTCTCCCTCTTTCAGCTCATATTTATCAAATCGGATAATATTGAGAATTAGCGCGATTCCCTTGTCTTCAGAAGGTAATTTATAATAATCCCGGTCCTGTAATTATATTCATCGGCACAATTAATACTATATAAAATATGTGACTTTTTCCGAGATTGGTTTTTTATTAATTGAAACGAAACTACTTCGAAAGTATGACGCATGTCTGGTGTGGTAGGTTCCAATTGAACTTCTAGTCGCTGATGAACTGCATAATTTGTGTAATCGCTGATGGCGTTTCCATCGACAGCGTCACCACTTGCTGTCCCGCTAGGATAAGCGTCTGCACCATAGTTTCTCGGAGGGCCGCTTCGAGCTATTTTTGTAATTGCGACTTGGTCCTACGTTTTTTTAAGGAAAGGGAAAGTACTCAAAATTAATATTGAAATAATTTTACAAAAATATTCGGTTGAAATCCCAATCATTTGGGCCTTAGAAAATTTACCAATTTGGGAGATGGTTTTCCATCCCTCAGAATCTTGGCCACAGCATGCTGATTCACAGTAGGTAATTCCAGTACCTCGATAAGAATGCCGTACGCATTGGTTCGTGTTACCAATAAGTCGTACAGCGCAGTCGCCTGATCAATTTCGCCACCATTTGCCAGTATTTTCATCTAAAAATTATTTTAGGGGTATAAACAGATATGTATCACGGGTTTGTAATTTAAACATTACGTAGTCTCAAAGATATTTACGTTCCCATACCAGTTGCTGATACTCAATTTTAGCCAATAAGTGCCTTGCCACTAACTCATTGAGTAACACATTGTTGCAGACTGTGAGGTCAATCAAGTTTGTCTTTTGTTTGGTAATGTGATCCCTTTGCCACAGCTCCATGATCAAAAAAGGAACTGGTATCTATTCCCTAGGTGATCTGTTAACAATGCAGTTTATTAATAGTTGTGAGTGATGATGTATGACTCGACGTGATGTCAATGTCACAATGTTCCTTTGAAATATATAATAGCGAAATATAGTGCAAAAAATCGTTTGGGAAAAGTCAAGTGCCATAAACATAAAATTTAATGCTCAGTTTCGGGAATAATTTCCCAATTCGTCAGTCCCATGCTCCACGTTAGCAATAGAAAAACCAAAACATGACCACATAAGCAGGAAGACATTTGACATTTAATAGACGCTGTAAAATGCAATAAAATGTGTTTGCTCAATTCCATTCTTGTCTGCATTGATTCCGCTATGAGACCACAGCGTCCGGTTAGAATAAGCTTGCTTTATGACTTTCCATGATATATGCTGCTGCTGTTTTGCTGCTATTATCTCCATGATAAGCAAAATTTTCCAATTACGCATGTGAATGCAAATACATGTTACCATATTCAATTGAACAGTGAACTAACCACATAGACGACCGTTACGGAATGTGCACACAAATTGTGACTATGAGTAAGGTAAACTATAAAATGTAGCACGGAATGATCAATTTGGTAGTAGTACATGCTGGAATTCGTTTAGATATGTAATTGATAGTGTTTCGAATGCGTCATAACTTGCAAATTTGGTTTTATTGTGACAATCAAAGTGAAGTCATGAAACTAGTATTCTCAAAGTCAGTTATTGCTGTTTAAACTGCGTTTATGGAAAGAATTATTAATCAAAGCGTATTATATACAATCAAAATGATTGAAGAAGGTTGATTAATCCAATGTTTTAAATAAGTTATGTTGATACAGGCTCATTGATGCATGAGGCAAGGGTTGCCCTCTGGAGAGAAAGCATATGCTGGAGGAACGCAACATCCCTTAGATCCTTCCAATCCTTCCTTTGTGCCTATTGAATAACGAGAAACAAAAACATTGTCATAACATTTAAGTATCAATCCGATTTAAATTTAGTATTCAAAATTCCAGTGCAATCCGTAGTTAAAAACTTTGATATTACTGATTTGCCAACTTACATGTCATTCCTCTGCAACAGCTCCCTTGATCGGATTCCGTTTCACCCGGCTCGCAAAAGTGAAACCTGGGAGTGCACTGCTGCCTTGCCTGGCGATTTGCTCCCTCTGCAGCGCCGAAAA
The DNA here is from genome assembly GCA_004115045.4 of Sinella curviseta. Lineage (NCBI taxonomy): Eukaryota > Metazoa > Arthropoda > Collembola > Entomobryomorpha > Entomobryidae > Sinella > Sinella curviseta. The sequence continues at coordinate 30,102,972 of CM023199.3, read as the reverse complement.
ATATGTGGTCGTCCGTCGGGACTGCGACAGCGGTCACTTGCGAGATCTCCACCAACATTATCAGTGAAACGAAAACGACGGCAGCAGCGTAAAATTGTTTCATGTTGACCAGATTTTTAGAAGAAAAAATGTTTTTGTGATGCGGTTACAGTTTTACTGTCAGAGATACAACGTCAAGAAGCAGTAAAGTCAAAGTGATTTCTTTGTGAAGAAGGACCACTCCTTTTATTCCAGTTGGAGCCTACTAGATGCTATGAAAATTTGTTACGAAATTAGAAAATTGTGTGTTTAGATAAACTATGAACATTAATGTGGTAATATATGTATAATAACAAAATATAAATGCACTAACTTACTGCTGTTATACGTACGTACAATATTAATTTTGTTTTGTTCTTGGAAAATCTTCACCCGCTTGCAATAATAATCTTTAATCCAATTTGAGGTAGGCGGTTTAAAAGAAGTTATGAACCTGAGAAAGGAAAGGGCATGTATGCCCATGTTCGCTCATTGCTATTTTGGTGAGTTCAACACGAACCACGGAGATATAAGATAAAATGTACAATAATGGATGCATTGTTGCTGCTCCCTAAAAAGGAATGCCACACACCTTTCCAAAATGAATGAGTGCATTTATAACAAAAGTACCCAAAATGTTTGATGCACACCTAAAAACTACAATAACGGTTAAAAGGAAGATTTTGTGTTGGATACGATTTTACCGAAAACTGTAAATTTCTTTATGAAGACAAATGTTTTGTTTTATCCCATTCTGTGATTTATATTTAGATGTATATACCTATTGTTATCTTTGCTTTGGTAACTTTCCATTGCTTCTTATAGATTCTGAGAAATGGTAATCAATTGAAATCACTGTTGTTCAGACTTGTAAGTGGGTGATAAGGGTAAAACGCTAGAAGACAATTTATGCTTAGAGAACATACATCCCTATACTGATCATTTTATAATCTTTACCAAATAAATCTACTTGAAAGTTACCTACCGTATTCACATTGCATTCGGAAATATTGAACAGTAATAAAACACGGTAGATATGTATCATATTTACGATATCGGTAAATCTGGTCAACGGTTGGCACAAAAAGCGGATGTAGTGATTGTGTTGGTGTAAAAATTCCACACGAGTTAGGAAATAAAGTATTTCATACCTATGTATGTTGTTCAGAATTCTTAAGCATATATCGTGATCAGGACTTTATACGGCTGAAGATGGCGAAATTGAAATGAAGATGTACGACAATATTTTATAAGGTTAAATGAGATGTCACTATTTGTCACATCAGCATAATATTTAAGAATGTGAAATGATGCTGCCGGCTTTCGGAAAGTGAAATGAGGCGACAAGCAGTTTTCGCTTTTAAAACTGAAATTTGCATATAAGCACCACACACTGCAAAATCGGTACGGAAGGAACTACTTAGATGGGTAATATATTATTGTTTATGGATGCTCAGTTTGCAATTTTTGAAACGAAGATTGATGATCTCATTTATACTTCATATACCATGAGAAGCGAAAATTGGTACTAAATTGAAAGTAACTGCAGGCAGCTCGAGGAACAGTTTTGATGGAAAAATTGGATGCGCATAAATTGTATTACGGCTTCATTGACATAAAGCAAAAATGATGACTTCGTCTTTACTCCAACCAAGGCAATTGGAAAGTTATGAAACGCTGGGAAGGAGTAAATAAAATTGGTTCGGTTCCTTTAGAGCTTCGTGCATATCTTTCGCTTTCGTAATATCTCATTTGTAGGTACTATTACAGCTTTCTCGTGTAAAATATGATTGCATTTCCATTTTGGATGAAATATAACTTCTTATTTCGGTAAACTTTACGCTATACGGTAACAGTTGCTTTCGATATTATGTTTCCCGAGAAAGGCCTGGCAGTTTTTGATGGGCTTCAATACATACGGACTGATGAAGGAAGAGCACAAGTTATGTAACATGACCTTGGTGGATGCAATCTTTACGGTCAATCTGATCTTTTGGGACTGGAAAAATACCCATTTCCGCTTCGCCATGCTCACTAGATACTGTTTTCCAGAAACGGAAAGTGGATTTCATAGTGAATCAATTAGCCGAACATGTTTCATGCAATGCTTGTTCAGGATAGATACAAATTTTTGCATTGATACTGTTTCTTTTAATGATAGACGATCTCATGTCATCGACTTATTGGAGCTTAATTATTAACCTAAATTGGTTTCTTCTTGGATGTTGAGGTATATTACTGTCTTGCCGTTCAAGGGCAACTGGGATACTACGGGAAAGCGCTTAGGTTACATGTTGGACTTGGGTTTATCAACGATTCTTTCAGATTTCAGGAAATCTGAAATGAATGGTGTACATCAGTTCATCCTTCGTATTTTCATCTCTTTGGATCAATACGTAACGGATGTACTACTCATAAAATCCAAGATAATTTTTTTACAAAGGAGAGGAAATTAATTATAATTGGCAAAATACCTTTCGTTCTTCCAGCTTACTTAACATTGCGATTATATATATTGAACAGTATCTAATAATTTGCACTCGTTGGATTGGAAGGCAGAACATAAAATTGCGTTAGGTTAATAACCATCTCACATTGTGATAGTTTATTTGGGAATGTTTTGTACTTTCTCTATAATTATATTGGGTAAAATCAAATGAAATTATCTTTCCTTTCAATTCAGTTTCACAAGAGAAAGTAATTTTATGAACAAGGAAGAACAGGCATTAATACAAAAATATGTGAAAGCAAGAGAATTAATATTGTGGTGCTATTTTCTTATTTATGCGGTAGCAGAGTAGATAGAACGAAACTCCAGCAAATCCAATACGATCTGTTTACTTGATTTAGCGTACTTAACTCATGAAACCTGTAATAATGCATAAGTATTACATTTGTGTACCTGTAATATTAGCAAAACGACCAGATAAAAATACACCGTACGGAAAATCTCCCATGAAGTAAACAACACCCACGCCATCAAAAGTAGCTTTTTGTAACGTATGTGGTTGGATATATCTTCAGACGCTTCCTGATTGATAGCATTCCCCTCCAGAAAAAAACTCCTATTTTTAGGTAGCTTTCACCGAAATGTGCTTTCAAAGCAGGAAGAAAAGCAACAATCCCTAATCCTGGATTTTAGATGAAGAAAACAAGAGCCCGAAATAGAAATGTATCTGTGGATTTGTGGAAAGAAATACAACACAACGAAATGGCTATTGGATTTTTTTACAATGACGTGCGAGTGTTAAGGCGGAAAAAATATCTGTGAACTCTTCGCTTTGCTTCTTTGATATTCCTGGTGGAAAGAATACCTGTTATTTTTGTCTAGTACGGCCTGTTACCTTTGCGAAATCCGGGTATTTCAGATTTTCCGTTTCAGGTTATTGAACTGCAAGTTAATGCTGGACAACAACAGGTCTATTGTGTGTAAAATGTAATAAATGGGAAGAAAGAATATGTCCAGAGGTACAAGAGCTTTTAGAGAGATTTACCAGACAGAAAGCGGAGGAATACGGCTTCCTTAGTGTACATGAAAGATTTTTATGGAATGTCTCGCGTGTAGAAGAATATTAGCTAAATTTCATTTCGGCGGCTACAATGGTGGCTAGTTCAGTAGCCCCTTGCTTTTATTACCCGTTGTTGCACAATTGTGCAGAATATTTCGGGTAATAAATGAACATTGTCAAAATGAGAGTAAATGAATGTTGGGAAAATGGTCCGTTTTTGTTGTTTAAAAATGAGCTTCCGTCAGGTATCGTAAAATTCGTCTTGAAATTATGCTTCCGTTTGTGTTGAGAGTTCATCCAACTTTTAAACTAGATTTCAGCGAAACGGAAACTGCTTTCACTGTGTAGCAATTCGGTCGTGTATATTCTATTGTTGTTGTAGGTCTTTCACTGCTATTCACGTACAAAATGGAAATGTAGAGTAGATGGGGGTATTATGTAGGTGAGGATAAGACGAAAAGTCGGCACGTGTGGTCTATATTTTGTGCTGATGGAGAAAGTGTGAAATCTAAGTGCATACGTCATGTCATAAAAGTGAAGCAAAAATATGGAAATAATAAATAAGTGAAATGCAAATGATGTAGCTGGCATGGAACGCTAAATGACTCGTGTTAAGATTTTTAGGACTTACAACTTAGGTTCGATTATACCAAATTGGTATTCTTTCTGGGTAGTATCCTGCGAATCGAATCAAATCGAATGCCAGAAAAGTGACCTATTGCTTAACAATGAAAATAATATTGTTGAGTTTTTGATTGACATGGATAAAAGTGTGCAAATTTTGTTAATTCGAGCAGTCTAATTTGAAAATATCGAGCAACCTCTGAATATTTCTCAGGTTGACATTAAATGTGCAGTACATATGCATATACACTTGTAAAGAATCTTTTAGGTAATGTCAAGCGGTTAGAAGATGAATTTATCATAAGCTTACGTTCGAGATTTAAAAAAAAATACATTCCTACTGCAATGCTTTCTTCTCCCGGATTTTCTGGACAATATGCATACCTTCAAAACCATTTAATGTAAGAAAATGAATGCTCTCTTTGATTCAGTTGCCTCCTAAGAACTCTCAACAATTTTACGGGATAGGAAATCGGGGTTCACTTCTAAGTACTGCATAGAATCTTCTTTATTGCGAGCACTGCATTCACTTTTATTGCGTGAGAAGAAACGTGTATACATTTACTGAGTGAGATGAGAGCTTCACACGCGGGGTGCATTTTTATTGTCGGGAAATAAAATGAAAGAAAATTGCTCGCTGCATGCACCTGCGATGCAAGTAAAATTGAATTGGCTGTCTAAATGAAATGGAAATGTTGCAGCAAGGATAGAATTTGGAATGAGAATAGAGAAATGTGAATAGAAGATACGAGTTGGTTTGGATAGAATCTATCCGATAGATGTTGGAATAAAATTCATATTCCATGTAGCGTCACAATAAGATGGAAGCTCACTTGACTCCTGTACGAATTGAATTTTGTACACCAGCTGTAAAACACTGAATTCATTTTCTTCATTTCTCCGCGTTGCTCGCTTCAAAACAAAAAGGCAAAGCATTTCCTTCCACGTATTAAATTTTCGAGTGAAGGTATGAAGCAGAGTTTCGGGTTTGTCTTCTCACTGTCAGTTTTTCAGATAAACATTTTCAGCTTATGAAACGTATTTGCTGCTACTTAAGTGAAGACAGATGAAGTAAAAGTTATTTTCCATTCTTTGGTTTCGGCCTTATCAAAAGCTCTTGTATCCAGTTGGTGCTTTCGGTCTTGATACTATTCCCAATTCTAATTTTTAATACATTTAGCCACCATCCTCCTTTTTCTACATTTGTCTGACCAGCCTCAAATTCGGGATTCCTGGCAATACAGCAGCAGCATTATATTAATTTTCGTCACGGTTATTTATATGTAGTGAGTTTCTCTTTACCCGCCAAATGTGTAAAAAAGCACTAGGAAAGCATAACATTTAAATAGGTAAAAAATTATAATATGTTTAATAAATTTCCCGATTCCCCATACATAGTTATTACTTCCGCTTCCCAAACGTCTCACAGCAAAAATGTCAACAATTATAAAATACAACAAAGTAACAAAGTCGTAGTACATGTTAGATAAACTGATGGGGGTAACTGGAGACACGTTCAATAAAAAATAATTTTATGTATTATTTTTTTAAAATCATATACATATTACACAATAAGAATATATAATACAACAGAATACAGTTCGACAGTTATAAAATATGCATTTAATTTTTAACTTAATAACATGACAATTCAAATAGTCCATTAAAATTATTAATCCAGAAAAAATAGTCAGTTGGAAAATGATAATCAGGGTAGCCCCACCACACAAATTAATACAGTTGATTAAGAGAGAAATTATTGCTTAAATAGATAGTACATTCATTACATTACATATCATTATTAAATTTCGTTTGGCAAAAGCACAAAACATCAGTCCAATAATCACATCACCTGGCGCATACGAATTTTTACAAGGCTCAATTTCACTGATGGCATATTCTCTCGTCTGACCACCAATAAACGTCGCATACCAATTTCGTCTAGCCTGAATTTAACAGCTAATTTCACACTGCGTAGTTTGGGTAGTTTCGTCCAATCTATCTTGTCACGAAAGTTGTTGACATAGTGTCGGTAGCGGTGGTGGGGATAGACACCAGGAAAGAGCTCCAGTGAAAATGTTTCCAAAGCTTGCAACGACACTAAAAGCGGTTCCAGCAGCGGAAACCCATCCTGGTATTTAACCTTCAGATGCAAGCTCTTAAGTAGGGGCAAGTTCAACTTCAACTCTTCTCCAGAACCCATGTATATTTCGGAAAGGTTGAAGCTTAAGCCCGTCAGCGTACGCCCGATCTTGGACATTCCTTGGACAAATTGGTATATAGTTGGTCTAGCATTATAGTTGAACAACCGAATGGACAAGACGTCCAATTTCCAAGATGTTACGCTTGTAAACCTTATCCACTCCTTGGAATCATTAAGTTCGCAGTCAAATGTAGTTAAATTTGGTAAATCAATATCCATGACGCTAGGTGACGGAATGGAGTTCCAGTCGTACCTGCGGGAAAATCCGAGCTGCTTGACATGCTGGTTGTTGTTCAAAATGGTGTAGTTCAAGTGAGTCTCCAAACATCCCTCAAACGTCAAAAGATCTTTGAATTCGGGAAATATAATTTTTCCAAGCTGCTCCTTCCAAGATTCAGGCCTGGATACTGTGATCCACGTAAATAATGCGAGGGATCGCAAATTTGGAACCAGGGAAAACCATTCAGATAAGCACTTGTAGACGGCCATACGATTTCTGAAAGTGTCATTCAGGGTTGGTAATCCATCAAAACGCACAGTTAAATGCCAAACTTGCTCTCCCACAGTCTTCAAGAAACTTTTGACCGTCTTGGAATAGTTGATCCACTTCTCGGACTCGAAATCTACATCGTATCCAGACAGGATCACGAGGTGACGAGATGGAATTGGATTGTAACTGGGATTACTTTGTACTCCACTATAGACCATTCGCATGTTGGAAGTCCATCGGGTTTCATCAAATCCCTTGTAACAGATTTTGAGTGGGAATGGCGTATAACGTTCCTTGTAGCGGGATCGGAACCTGTCCATGGAGCTGAGGTCGAAATGGGATGAATCCTGCTGCAACGTATGATCAACGGTGTCCTTCCAAGATTTGCAGACAAGGCGACAAGTGGTCAAGATGGAGCGTAGCTTTTCCCAGGCGATGGAGTTATCAGGCTTCCGTTCCTTCTCAATAATTATCTTGAGAATCTAGCGATTTCAAAATTTAATTCAGAATAAAACTTGCCAGATGTACACTGGAACTGATTGGATAATTATTGATTAATTATACATATGACGAATAGAATTTCTTTAAAAAGTACTTACATCCGGAAAAAGTTGCAATGCTTTGTCTCCTTGAGTTAAAAGCGACGTGGTATTTTCTGCAGCAGGGCAACGAAGGTAGTTTTGAATCCTCTCCTTGCGCAGTGCCTTTTTTAAGTCTTGATTCTGAATCTCCTTCTCCTCGAGAGCCTTCCTCATCTTCACCATTTCCAAAGCCATACCCCCGGAAGTCCTTCTTTGGCGCGCAAGGTCCGCTTCCACTTGACTTATCTTCTTAGTCAGTTTCCCAATTTTAGCGTCCTTTTGAACCAGCAACGCTTTAAGTTTCTCGAGAGGTTCCCACAAGGGCTGGAAGACATCAGCTCTATATCCAGCAGATGTTGAAGCATCAGTAACGGCTGCATGGGCGTTTTTCTCATTCCTCCGAATCACCTTGTCTTGACGCACCCGCTGCGGCGTCGCCGCCGGTTTTGGTAACTTCTTCGCCTTTCCGTCCTCCACATTTCCAGCTCCCTGGCGCCTCTTCATTTTTCTTGTCCTTCCTTCTCGATTGTCGATTTTTTAACTGTTGCAGGTCAATGATGAGTAAACTGAAAAAAAACTAACAAAAGACACAAATATAAAAATTAAATTGTTTTCTTTAACTAGGATATTTGGCTGAGTGAGAGAATTAGTTGGTTACATTAAGTACATAATCTGTAAACACTAATTAACATCCTAAAAAATGCCAAAAAATCTGAAACTATCTTTAACTAAATTATGAATACACTCAGACCTCTAATTTGCAAGTTTGACTGGCGAACTTGACTGCAGCTGTTGACTGAAATTTTTTAGCACTTTTCGTTGACAGCAATTAAAGCGATAACAATTAAGAACGAAAAGACACAAAATTATGTCAGCTGCGACCCGACAAGTCCTGGTCGCCGTAATGAGAGGAACACAATATTTGAATGAAACACGTTGCCGCGAAAAATTAGTTTTCAATGACGTAAAAGAGCCCTCAGACGTTTCCAGGAACGCGCAACCGTTACCGTTGCGTTGTAGGTAATAGGAATGAGCAATGTGGCATGGGGCACTTTGCGACTAATTTAAATGGCTTTACATCTGAAGTATGAAGTTCTAAACTAAGTAGTGACTGTTGTCCAATGATTATTTATATTCCACGTATCAGATGATAGAATGAGGCTAAACAATTGTGTACACAGTTCATGTAATTGTCGGTCAACGTATTTTTCAAAAGTTATTTGGCTTTATTTTTTAAGTAAAAGGGGGCATATTGCCACTAATAACAACATGTGAGGGTTAACAATACTAACTGATTTACTGTAGCAATTTGGTCATCACAACAAATTCATATTAATCAATAACGACTATTCTAAATAAACTTAACTAGGCCTAACCGGAAGCACACAGTTTGGTTCCTAGTTTGCTAATTCATTTAAATAGTAAACTGGAGATAACAGAAAAGTCATCATAATTAATTATAATTAGATTCATCAGCCGCAGCTCAATCCACCCCGCTTAATCTGCTTCGCAGTTATCTTAACAACGCTAAACCTCACCGAAGGCATATTCTCCCGTTTCAGCACAAACATGTCCCGCTGCCCAAATTCAGTTAAGTTGAATCTAACAGCCAGCTTGACATTTCGTAGTTTTGGCACCTTTCTCCAGTCCACCATGTCCCGAAAGTTGTTGACAAAATCCAAAAAAGGTTTCTTATTTCTGTACATGTTCGGAGTAAAAATACCGCGTCTAACCGATAATTCCACTGAAAACGTTTCCAAGCTTTCCAGCGACACCAATAGTCTCTCCAACGTCACATCCTCCCAGTATCCAATATTCAGCTGGAGGCTCTTGAGTTGAGGCAAGTTCAGTTCCACATCTTCACCAGTGCCCGTTCCAATTTCGGAAAGTTTGAAGGTCAACGATTTTAGCGTATTCCCAACCTTTGCAATTCCCTCCGCAAATTCCCTTTCGGTAGGCCTACCATTGCCGTAAAACTCCACGGCGAGGTCTTCCAGTTTCCACGTAGCAACGCTTGCAAACTGTTTCCAGTCGTTAACGGAAGAAAACTTGCATACCAATTTGGTCAAATTTTGCAAGTGGATTCCCATGGAAGCTGGTGACGATGAAGGAGCAAGTTTGGGGCAAAGCTGCAATTTTCTGACACGCCTGTTCTTGTCTAAAATGACATAGTTCAAGTGGGTGTCGAGAGTACATCGAAATATCAGAGTCTCCAGATATTTTAGTAAGGGAAGCCGAATCTTCTCAAGCTCCTGTCGCCAACTCTCTTTCGCCTCTGTCAATGTGGTCAACGAGAGAGATCGCAAATTGGGAACCAGAGAAAACCATTCGGATAAGCACCTGTACGCGACCACGCAGTCCTGGAAAGTGTCCTCGAAGTATCCCCTTTCCCCTTCGTAGTCCACCGTCAGGTACCACACTTGAGGCCCAACAGCCTCCAGGAACTGCTTCACCGTCTTGCAAAATTTGGTCCATGGCTGGGAGCCATAGTCAACGAAAGCTCCTGTCATGATAACAAGGTGGCGAGAAGGGATTGGGTTGTAGTCGGGATTTTCCTGGAGAGCACGACAGATGACCTCAAGTTTGGCAGTCCATTGGGCGTAGTCGAATTTTCGATAAGACATTTGGATTGGGAAGGGCATGTAGTCTTCTCTGAGGTAGGGCCTGAGCCTCTCAATGCGGACTACATCCACATGGGTAGAGTCCTGCTGCATGATAAGGTCAACGGATTCCTTCCAGGATTTACAGACAAGGCGGCAGGAGGTCAGGAGGGGCTGCAGTGTTCTCCAGTGGACGCAGCGGTCGGCAACACTTCCCTCATTCTGAATAATTATCTTGAGAACCTGCAAAAATTAGTGTTAAGCTCAGAAACTGTAAAGATAACTAGCTACAATTTTAAGAGATGTTTTACTTTGAAAATATTACTTGCGGGAAAAGTTGCAACATTTTCTCTTCCGACATCAAAACCGGCGCCGCTGTTGGTATAATTTCTCCATCGCCTTGGATTGTCCGCGTCGGCTGGAGACCCTCCTTCAATTGTCCAATTTCAAGGTCCTTCTCCTTGAGCATCTCTTTAAAGCCCTTGGAGACTCCAGTTTCCTGCAGAAGGCACCCTTCCAGTACACTTATCTTTTCGGTCAGGCTCCCATTTTCAGCGTCCTTCCTCGCCAACAACGCCCTAAGTTTCTCATTTTCGAGTTCAAGAGTTTCCACCCGAATCTGGAGGAGTTCAGCTCTACATTGAGCGGATGTTGAAGTTCTAACAGCTGGAGTTTGAATTGAAACAGAAACGGCTGGAGTTGTTGGGGCTCGTTCAGCGGTGTCAATGTTCATGAGTGCGTCATCCTCCAGAATCTCGATGTCACTGTCTACTTCCTGTTGGAGTTCCCCCGCCTCCTGCTTCACAACTGGACTGGCGGTTTCTTCTGGTTCCAACTTAATCTTTCGCGCTACCGGATCCGTAATTAAGTCGTTCCTCCGAATCACGTTATCTTTCCGAACAAACAGCGTCTCTGCTCGTTTTAATAATTTTGTCGGTCTTCTAGCAGAATCCTGGTCCTGCTCTTGTCTTCTGGTAACCTTGGGCGTCTTCATTGTCGCTGTCCTTCCTCTGGCGCCGTATTACAGATGAAAGTCAGTAGAGATGACTAAAATGCGAAACAGGAAGAAAAAAATATTAGTATATTATCTAGAGCTATAGAAGTTAGTTATATCATATAATTTATATGTAATTATAAGTAGTCCTAATAACCACGAATACATACTGTTTATTACTTTTATAAAATCGGAGATCAAGTCATTAGCAATTTATTAGTATTATGCACACCTGTGGCTCTCCTACAGTTTCAAGGTTGTCTCACTCGGGCACTTTATTTCTTGACTATCTTTATCAGTTAAAACACTGTCACAAGTCACAGCTAAATCGCAGATGAAGGATATTAAATATGAAGTAATTTGCAGTTAATTAGAAGATGATTTGCTGACGTCACCCATTGGTTAAAAGTTAAAATACTGGCATGACTCTAAACTTAAACGTCAAGTTTTTAATGATTTTCTGGTACAGGAACCATGTGACTGACTGGAAGACTTTAGGCTCATAAAGGAAAAATATAATTTTTTGAGTTTAACACGCGGCGCATTCCTGTTCGTTTTCAATGAGATGTGCAGAACTATGCCTCTTGTGTTAATGTAGATAGATTGTAGAAAAGAACGTTGAACCTGAGAAAATTGACATTCTCACACTGCCCCTATCCAGTGCAACGTCTTGTCAGCTCAACAATTTATCAATTGTGTTAAGGGTATTGTGAGAAAATCGATTTCTGACTCTGCTGCTCTGAAATTAGTGCGTCGCATCTTACCAATGACAAAGTTAATCCGACACCGGGGAAGAAATGAGTTGACAGTTACACCCATCTTCTCCAGCGCTATTTCTTATTGTGAGTCACAATTTGTGACCTTCTTGAGTTTGACATCAACAGCTACTCCGCTTGTTGTTTATTCAAAGAGTAGAGTGAATACTGCACTGCACCATGAGATTCGGCAAATATATTATATGAAGTTAGCTTATCTTCCTCAGCCAAAGTCAAATAAAAAAATGTAACAACATACAGCGTAAAAGTCAGAAGTAACTCATAGTTATTCATTTAATAGTGTAATCTGACAGCAACCAATGATATAAAGGCGAAAATTACAGTAACGATAACAAAGCTGATATAAAGGAGGCGACAGTTCGGCTGCTGTGACCTGAAGCAGTGACGCCTGAATAAAACAGAATCAATTTATCGTGGTCGCTGATTTAAAATGCACCTTTCGAATTTTGAAATTTAATTTAAACTATTTCCTAGAATTTGCTGGCAGGAAAACCATTCAGATATGCTAAAATTATCTGATCTCCCACTAACAGCATTGCATTTAACCTTTAACCTCTACAATTTTTCAACATGGACTGACGGAAATTATAAATTTATATTTAAGTACGTAACCATGCGTTACCACTGCTGGTAATCGAAGCCGAATTGCCATCTCCTTATATATAGTGATTGTATTTACAGATACATAATCCAAATCAGATGCTGTTAAAGATTGCCAAGAACTACGATTACATAAATAACTCCTCGCGTTGACGTATTCAACAGCGTAATAATTTCGGAATGGAAATGTCAATACGGAAAAATATGGGACAAGTCGATATAAGTCAGGCAAGTGGGTTCATGTCCAAATTGCATTACAGTTATAAATCCAATAAAAACCAGTAAGGTGTAACCTTTAATACATAACTACCGGAAGAGTGATGAATGCAAAAACAGCAATGTGGAGCCATCTTTGACCATTATACTGCGTTTCTGAGGCTCAAATTGATTAAACCCATCGATTTATGGGTTTAAAAGTTCTGACCACTGGGGACCCCCGTACCTTCGACGGCTCACCCCACCGCCAGGGGACCGAATTGACCCGTGGTGCTTTAGCAAAAAACGATCGTTTTGAACTCCTCTATCGATTTATACAATAAAAAATTTTTGCGGCTTGGTCACCCGCACCACCTCAAAAACGCCGACCCCCGTTCTTCCGGTCAATGATGAGGTATTTGGCTCAAAATAAATAGGGAACGTCCCTTGGGCCAAGGTACCTCTATGCAAAATTTGAGTCAAATCGGTTAGCGTGGGTGGAGGGAAGCTAGAGTGATCACGGACAGACAGACAGACAAACAGATCAATCGCTATAACTACCTTTCAAGCATTTCATGCTTCTGGTAGTTAATAAGTAGAATCGAAATTAACAAAAGAGCACAATAATATTTTGGTAATACAAAAAACGAGATTTAATTACACACATACATTACAAACTTTTCATACGTTAAACACTGGAATTATACTCATTAGCGGTAGCCACCAAAATATACTTGCGAACAGCATTAATTTTTGGAACGCTGAAGATAACTGAGGGCATATTCTTCCGCCTCTTCACAAACACGTCTCGATCGCAAATATCCCAGCCCCTGACCTTCACAGAAATATTGACATTTCGTAAGTTGGGAAGTTTAATCCAGTCCTTTCTATCATAAAACTCTGGGCTTATCATCTGACTGATGTACAGTGGCGGAACCTGAACTGTAAAGATTGGATTGCTTGGAGTATATGACAGTTCCATTGAAAGTGATTGCAAACTTTCCAGCAAAGCCAAACGTACTTCCGTTGGACGATACCACTGGTATCGTGCAGGGCTGGTATCATACCAGTCCTCAGTAACAAGATGAAGGCTCCTGAGTTGAGGCAAGTTGAGTTCCAAATCTTTCCCAGTACCAGGTCGAATTTTGGTATGGTCGAAGGTCAAAGACTTCAGCGTATTCCCGAACTTGGCTACTCCTTCAGCAAATTGCGCTGCAGTTGGCCTTCGTTCACCACCACAATAGTGGGACCACTGCACGGACAGTTCCTTCAGCTTCCATATTTTAGCAGAGTTAACAAACTTTTCCCAAGCCTGCACGGTCGTAAATGTGCATTTGAGTGTCGACAGATTTAAGAAATTCATTTCCTTGGAGACTGGCGGTTGAAAAGCGCCTGGAAAAAGTGCTAACCTTTTGAGATGCCAGTTGTTCAGCAAAATGGTATGGTGCAAGGGAGTCTTCTTCATGTCTCCAAACGCCAAAGTCTGAAGGAACTGGAATTTGGGAAAGGAAATCTTTTCAAGCAGCTTTAGCCAATTGTCTGGCAGTGGCGTCCTAAACTTCACCGTTAACGCGAGAGACCGTAAATTAGGAAGCAGGAAAAACCACTTGGATAAGCTTATATAGACTGCCATGCGGTCCCGCAACGTCGATCCGAATTCTCTTTCTGCATGAGAGTAAAACTCCAATGTCAAGTGCCAAACTTGCTTCCCTGCCTGCTGCAAGAATGCTGTTACTGTCTGGCAATAGTTGGCCCATTTCACGGGATTATTAGCGTAATTCTTAATGCTGAGATTGCCAGGAAGGACAGCATATAGCAAGAGGTGTCGAGATGGGATTGGGTTGTAGCTGCGATTCATGCCCACTTGAGACCGGATCCACTCAAGTTTGTCACTCCATCGGGCGTTATCATACGCTGGGTAAGAGATTTGAAGTGGGCATGGCGTGAAATCTCGCTTGCGTTGTAATACGCTCCTACAGCTACGGCCGAGATCAAAATGGGATGAGTCCTGCTGCAGGATGCGATCAACGGACTCCTTCCAAGACTTGCAGACAAGGCGACTGGCGGACAAAAGGGGCAGCAGCTTTCTCCAGTGAACACAATTTTCAACAGTTGGTTCATTGTGAATTATTATCTCGAGAATCTAACAAAAATGAAAAATTCAGGCATCTCATATTGTACGCCGATAAACTAGTAGGAATCCTACTGTATGATAGCCAACCGCCAAGAAAATGGAGTAATAAATTAAACGCAGCTTACACCCGGGAAAAGTTGCAATACTTTCTCTTCCTGCGTCCCAAGCGGCGTCGTTGTCCCACGATCCTTCTTCAGTTGTTGAGTCTGAATACCTTTCTGAGCGAGGTCATCCTTCATCTCCAAAGTGTCGTCCCTGGAAGTGGAAGTTCCATCTCCTCGTGCAATGTCTCCTTCTAGTTTACTTATCCTCTCAGTCAGGACCCCATTTTCCGCGTCCTTCCGCTCCAACAATGCCCTAAGTTTCTGATTTTCGATCTCCAGAGTTTCAATCCTGGTTGGAGGACTTGCTTTATGGGTTTCAGTCCGACACTGCCGGGATATTGAAGCCTGCTCTCGAGTATCCATTTTTGAAGCGACTTCACCCTCTGATGACATCTAAAATGTAATATCAAGCAGTAATCTATTATGTACGCAATAACTACTGGGAATCTATAGAACTACTTCTTCTTCGTATTGACTAACTATGCCAATCAATTTGTAATATTTAGTTTTATCTACCTGATGGAGGTTAATCGAAGAGGAAAGTTTCAATCTCTCGATCTCCTCGTTGAGCCTCTTGATTTCCAAATTGCGTTCATGCAACAGCTTCCTCAGCTCTTCATTCTCCTTCTACAGTTTCCAAATCGGCCTCAACGGCAGAAATGTCATCATTATTATTGCTCACTTGCTGCTCCGGCAACAAGTTTGATGTGTCTCGGAGTTCCTTCTGCTCGGCATCATTTGGAATGTCCACTTCCTCGTTCACAACCACCTCGTTTTCTTGAAGTGTACCAGAGCTCTCTATCTTGATCTGGACTTCCTCTTGGGGTGCTGGTAAGTGACCAGTATTTTGTTGAGTAGTGGTTTCCTCCACTTCCAGCGAGTCGGGATTTTGCTCAATTTTCACTGGTTGTTCACTTGGTTCCAATTTCACCCTCATGGTTCCCTCAGTCAAAACAAGGTCATTGTTGAATCCACCCTGGCGGTCCAGACTCAATCTCAAACGTTTGGACTGCTCCTTCTCCTTTTTCGAACTTTCCTCGGCCTCCTTCTTCCTCCTGTAACGTGTCGTCCTCGTTCCTTCACTTTTCGAGCCGGAAGGGGTCGGCTGACCTTTGCCTCTGCCTTGACCTCGTTTCTCCATTTTGGGTTCTAAAACACTAAAGGGTAATAAAGGTAGGATTATACCTATCGGGTTTGGCTCATTTTTTGTGTTAACATTGGTTGTTAACACTAAAAAACGGATTTTATGTGTTAACACGCCTGTTAACACATAACGACTTATGTGTTAACATGCCTGTTAACACCTAACGACTTATGTGTTAACAGGCCTGTTAACGCCTAAGGAGTTATGTGTTAACACGGCTGTTAACGCGTAAGAATTGGTTTATGTGTTAACATTTTAGCAATAAAAAAGGCATGTGAATTGTTTTGGTTTACAAATTGCATGACACAAGCAGCCTTAAATATAAGTCAGTGTTAAAGTTAACACAAGTGTTATCATGATTTCATATAAAATGGTTGCCTAATGGGACGTGTTGTTAGCCTAGAGGATGTTACTGCTTTGTAGCTTGGCTTAAAATTACTCTTTATGAATCGGTTTTTATGATGCCGAACGGAAGTGCACGGACAGACATTTTAAGGGCAACCATTCTATACGAAGAGCAATAGATACTTCTTATCAAAATTCTTCATGTTAACACTTAAGAAGCTCTTATGTGTTAACTGACTTATATTTAAGGCTCATTGTGTCATGCAATTTGTAAACCAAAACAATTCACATGCCTTTTTTATTGCTAAAATGTTAACACATAAGCCAATTCTTACGCGTTAACAGCCGTGTTAACACATAACTCCTTAGGCGTTAACAGACCTGTTAACACATAAGTCGTTATGTGTTAACAGGCATGTTAACACATAAGTCGTTAGGTGTTAACAGGCGTGTTAACACATAAAATCCGTTTTTTAGTGTTAACCAATGTTAACACAAAAAATGAGCCAAACCCGATAGGTATAATCCTACCGTAATAAATTATTCATTATTAGCAAAAATTAACAATCAATTAATGAACAAATTCCTTTGAAATGGAGGTACACAATTAATAATGATCTCGAGCGCATACACCTAATACAAGAAAGCTGTCACTAAATATTGGTAATAAGCATTAGTACGCACATGCGACTGACCTCCAATTGCAAGGTTGCCTGATTTTACCCAGCTGATACCACTAATTAGTCACCAAAAAGCACCAACTGACTAAATGAAGCAATGTGCAGTTAATTTGACTTGTCGATGGTTTGATTACACGTTCATAAACTGGTTAGTAGCCGGTGGTTACACCAAGTTTTACGGTTTGACAAGCTACCGATAATTTTAATTCGCAGTTGTAACGGAAAACGGAACGAACGGGACAACGGGAGCTGCTGCAACCAGATGAGTACTCTCGCTGAAGTTGAATGCAAGTTTATTTGATCTGCCACATTCTCGAGTAAGTTGAGAGAGACGGAAATAAATATTTGAATGAAAAACACTGCCGCCTTCAAGGCGTTCAATGCTCGTGAATGGAAGCATAATCAGAGATGAGCTTCAATTATAGTCCTCCTCACGATAGACTTGTGAACGCAATAATTGCGCATGCAAATTGTCAGTGCTGTAAATATAAATATATGCAAAAAAACTGGAATAATAACTCTAATAATAATTGAATTCAATTTTAGTCATTTAGTCATTTTGGACCAAGTCAAATGGTGTTGTATTTGTATTGTATGACATATAAGCAAAAGGGGCAAATTGAGATTCGTCGAGGATTAAAATATAACGTATAATTGCTGTTAGGTAAGAATAAAAGAAAATGAAAATGCAATTTAAATTCAAATTGGCGGTTAAAACTATGTACTCATTTAATACTGTAACATGACAGTTACAATCAATTTGTCAGTTAAATCGATTATAATTTTCTTACAATTAGAACTCCCCAGACAAGAACACTGAACAGATTTGCGTGCAACAACACAGGGTAACGTGAGACAACCTTCTTGAGACAAAGCAAGTGGTTATTTCTGCTAATTAAATAAGGTGCGAAAGAATATCAGAAAGCTTTAATTAACAAAATCATGCATTTTTTCTAAGCGAACTCACCGTTTTCTGTACATACTAGATTTCTTAACGCATGTATGCTTACTAGCAGTGAGCTACTATCACGTATCAGACGAAAACAGTCGAGAAAACTATGAATGTGATTGTGAATTAATAAAAATTAATGATTGTCTATATAAACTTTTTGGAACTTGTCCTTGCCCTACGGATGAACTGGGATACGCCCAATAACTAAATGCGGTCTTATGATATTCCACGAAGTTAGAAAATCAATGCAAATGCAAAATCAATAAACCTGCAGAGCTAGCAGGACGTAGCTAGATGGCGAAGCAACGATTTTGTTGTTATTAAGTTTCATTATCAGTTTCAAAAAATACAAAACAGCCATTTTCCATTAAACCGTTAGAATTTTTCAAAATCTGCTGTCATATTCAGTGGTTTGGTGAGAAAACGCACTATATTCATGTGCCACACATGTTTGTTATTATGTTGACATTTTGAAATCGTAACGGTTTATAACGGTCACCGTTAGTCGTTGCTGCTGAAATTCAGTATTCATAGTTTCATAGTGCTAGGTTGTTGCATGACGATAACAGATTTAGAATATTCTTTGTAGTTTTGCTTCTAATCATCAAAAGTTTTTAAAACGGCCATTTTCCAGAAAACCGTTAGAATTTTTCAAAATCTGCTGTCATATTAGGTGGTTTGGTGAGAAAACGCACTATATTCATGTGCCATACATGTATGTTATTATGTTGACATTTTGAAATCGTAACGGTTTTTAACGGTTACCGTTAGCCGATCACTTTCAAAATCACTAGTGAAGGAGCATAGGCCATGGGCTATCGATTCTTGAAAACCGTATTCAAAAATTCGCAACCGTTCTCAAGTTATCGCATGGACGGACGGACAGACGGACGGACGGACAGACGGACAGACGGACAACATGAAGTTAATAGATGGCTTCGCCATCTAATAAACCGAGCAAGCTGGCGCATAGCAAAGTGGCGAAGCGATTACTTTTCACAGTGATTACTGATAAATAAGTTTGTTCAGTAATAAACCGACTTGTGACCTCTGGTGATCATGTGGTCCGACATAACTAGCATTCGAAATGTAAAAACCATTATTACTGTAAAATCGAGTTTCGAAATTTGGGGGCATTGTGATATTCAGATTTATCTCGAAGAGTACTACCATTTTGATATCCCACATCATACGTAGCTTAAAGAAAAGTTTTGAAACTCAAAAAACGGTTATAACGGCGACGTCGTATTTCGAATTTTGTTGAGAGTATTGTATTCGGATTTTGCTCAACGAGTAATACCTTTTTGATACCCACATCATATGTAGTAGTTTAAAGAAAAGCTCCGAAAGTAAAAAACCGTTATAACGGCGACGTAGTATTTCGAATTTTAACGCCAGTATCATATTCGTCTTTAGCTCGAAGACTAGATGCGTTTTGACACCCCACTCACATTTTTAGCCAAAATTCGAAATTTTAAAATCGTCCTGCCGTTAAAACCGTTACAAATTACTTCAAATTATAACTGCCAAATTGATTTTCTCGAAGGGACGAATCGAATGATACCCTACACGGCATATGCTGTATTTATAAATTTTCAAAATTGTAACGGTTTCTAACCGTTACCGTTGACCGATCGATTTCAAAATCACTAGCAAGTGAGCTTGGGTGACCAGTAATCGATTGCCGAAAACAGAATTTAAAAACTCGAAACCGTTTTCAAGATATCGTCTGGACGGACAGACGGACAGACGGACAGACAGACGGACAGACAGACAGACAGACAGACAGACGGACATCGTGAAATCAATAAGTAGCTTCGCCACTTAATAATTCATATTGGTGGATAAAATGATTACTCGTTTAATAGCTCTATTCTGACAATAACAAATGGGTTTATGTTCTAATCCAGTCAATTGTATTTATAAATCCGAATTCCGATACTAGTATTTACATCTAATCAAAAATGTGGATGACAAATGAGCACAAAATGGTTTAGCTAATTTAAAAAACAGAGCCTTTAATTATACCATCGTTACAAACTTTCATATTTTAAACAATGGGATTGTGCTCATTAGCGCAACCCAGAATACGCCTAATCCACTTGGGAGCAGAATTAATTTTGGGAACGGTGAAGACAAGTGACGGCATATTCTCCCGCTTCTTCACAAACACATCTCCCTCTCCAATATCCCGGCATTTGGCCTTGACAGAAATCTTGACATTTCGTAAGTTGGGTTGTTTCATCCAGTCCTCATTAACATAAAAGTCCGGGCTTATTCTCTGATTCATGAACTGGGGCGGAATTTTAACCCTAGGACCAACTGACAGTTCCATTGAAAATGATTCCAGATTTTTCAGCGACGCCAATCGTACTTGCGGTGGAAACAATTTCCACTCCCGAGTAACAAGATGAAGGGTCTTGAGTTGAGGCAAGTTGAGTTCCAAATCCTCTCCACTTTGGAAAGCGTAAATGGTCAAGGACTTGAGCGTACTACCGAACTTGGCTACTCCTGCAGCAAATTGCGCTGCAGTTGGTCCATCTTCGCAATAAAACTCCACAGACAGAGCTTTCAGCTTCCATGTAGCCGAGTTCGCAACCTTTTCCCAATCATTCACGGTCAATTCTGTGCACTTGAGTGTGGACAGATTTGGCAACTCCGACTCCGTCCAGAATGGTGATGTAATAGAACGCAGGGCAACTGTCAACCTGTTGACATGACGGTTATTCATCAAAATGGTGTCGTACAAGTTGTTCCTATGCCAGCCTTCAAATGCCAAAGCCTCAAGGTGCTCGAATTTGGAGAACGCAATTTTTCCAAGCGACTTTAGATTGCGAAGATCGGCAGTCAATGAGAGAGATCGCAAGTTGGGAAGCAGGGAGAACCACTCAGATAGACAATTAGCGATGACAGTTACATTGCCCAACGTATTCTCAAATCCGAGGCCTCCATAAAAGTCCACTGTCAAGTACCAAACTTGCTCCCCCATTTGCAGCAAGAATGCTTTCACCATCTGGCAGTACTTGGCCCATTTCTTGGAATTATCCAAACTGAAATCCTCCCAAAGTCGACCTGACAGCATGAGGTGCCGAGATGGAATTGGGTTGTAGTTGGAATTTACGACCATTAGACACCGGATCCGCTCAAGTTTTTCAGTCCATCGTGTGGTATGAAACGTGGGGTAAAAGATTCGGAGTGGGCATGGCGTGAAATTACGCTTTTGGAATTCTAAATTCGCATAGATATGGTCCAGATCAAAATGGGATGAGTCCTGCTGCATGATGAGATCCACGGACCCTTTCCAAGATTTGCAGACCGAGCGACAAGCGGTCAGAAGGGGCATCAGGTTTCTCCAGTGGACAGAATTTTCAACCGTCGGTTCATTGTGAATGATTATTTTGAGAACCTAACATAAATGACAAATTAAGGTATCATCATGTATTACCCGTCGATAAACTGATAGAATAACCGACCATAAAGGCAATGGAGGACTAAATTAAACGCAGCTTACATCCAGGAATAGTTCCAATACTTTCTTCTCCGGTTTCAAAGGCGGCGTCGTTCTTCCAGGAGCTTTCTTCAGTGGTCGAGTCTTAACTGATTTCTCCTCCACATCACCCATCATAGTCTGCAACTCCAAAGTCGTTTCCCTCGAATTTTCAGTTCCTTGCGTAATCCCCCCTTCCAGGTGACTTATCCTCAGGGCCCCTTTTTCAGCTTCCTTTTGCGCCAACAACGTTCCTAGTTGCTCAATCTCTACTTCCACAGTTTCCTTCCTCTTGGCGGGGCTTGCTTGCACGGCTTGAGTAGTACGTTGGCTGGATACTGAAGAGATAACAGGTTGAGCTGAAGCTTGTTGTCCACTATCGGCGTCCCAAGCGACTTCATCCTCACGCGATGGCGATGACACCTACAATGTACAACCAAAAGGCAATGTAGTATGTATTGTATAACTGATAATAATTAATAAAGCTGTTCATAGTTCATACTGATAAACAACATGTAATACCTGACGGTTATTCGAAAAGGAAAGTTTCAATTGCTCGTTCTCGTCCCGCAGCCTCTTTATTTCCAAATCACGTTCCTGCAGCAGCTTCTTCAGCTCTTCCTCTCGAACAGTCCTGGAATAGCTCACAACAGTTGATACGCCATCATTGTCTGCCACTGACTTCTCTGGCAACAAGTTTGATTCCTCAACGAATTCCTCCTCCTGATCGTCATAATTTGGTATGTCCAGTGGTTCATCCTTCACGAGGATCTCGTCTGCTCGAAGTGTGCTAGGGCTCTCCATCTTGATCCTGACTTCCTCCTGGGGTGCCGGCGAGTGTTCAGTAACTTGTCCACTAACGTTTTCATCCATTTCCAGCGAATCGGCATCTTCCTCAATTTACTTGTTGTTCACTTGGTTCCAATTTCACCCTCATGGTTCCCTCAGTCAAAACAAGGTCATTGTTGAGTACGCCCTGGTGATCCAGAATCAATCTCTGCCGTTTGGACTGCTCCTCCTTTCTTGAACTTTTCTCAGCCTCTTTCTTCATTTTGTAGCGAGTCGTCATCGTCCTTTCACTTTTGGAGCTGGAAGGTTTCTGCTCACCTTTGCCTCTGCCTTGACCTCGTTTATCCATTTTTGGTTCTAAAACACAGATTGAACAATAAATAACTTATTAGCAAAATTTAGCAACCAATTAATGAGCAAATTCCTTTGAAACAGATAATGAAATGAAACTATGAAACAATTAATAATGAGCTCGGGGGCATGCCCTAAATACATGAAAGCTATAATTAATGGTAATTAGCATTAGCACACACATGCGACTAACCTTAACTTAATTGCAAGGTTGCTTCGGGCGCCTGGTTTTTTGTTGGATATTATTTTTCAGCTGATACCTCTAATTAGTCACCAAAAACACAAACTAAATGAAGTAATGTGCAGTTAATTAGCCGATGGTTTGATTACACGTGTATAAACCGGTTAGTAGCCTGTGGCAACACTAAATTTTTGCAGTTTGACGAGTTCACGACAAATAGGCAAAGTTGTAAGTTGTAACGGAAAACGGAACGGGAACTGCCCACACACTCGCTGAAGTTGAATGCAAGGTGTTTTGCTCTGTCCGATTCTCGTCGAGTGAGTTGATGGAAATAAATATTTGAATGAAAATTGCTACCGCCTTCAAGCCATTCAATGCTCGTGATTGTGAGCATAATCAGAGATACGAGCTTCGATTATAAGCCTCAAGATGCAAGAATTGTCACCGCAGCAATTGCGCTTGGAAATTATCAGGTGCCGTAATTTATATATATGCCAAAAACTGTGAATTTAATTTGAGTAATAACTATAATAATTTAATTCGATTTTTAATTCAATTTTACTCATTTTGGACAAAGTCAAATGGTGTTGAAAGTATTGTATGACCAGGAAGCAATAAGGGCAAGTTGAGATTCGCCGAGGATTAAAATATAATGACCTTATAATTTATTTTAGCTACCAAAACCAATGAAAACGCAATCAAAATACAAATTAGTGGTTTAAATTTAATACTCATTTAAAAGTGTAACATGGCAGTAACCATCAAATTCACACTTAAATCAACTACAATTTAAATTAGAACACCGAAGAACGCATATGCATGCAACTGTGCAGAGTGCAGGGTAACCTGAGACAACTATCATTTCACGCTTTTTGAAACAAGTGGTTGCTTCCGTTAATTAAATCAGGTTCTCATGTATGTATGTTCCAATTTAATAAATTGTAATTATAAATCCGATACTAATTGGAGTAGTAAGAATCGAAAATCAGATTGACACAAGACCGCAGTATTAGCTCAGTTAATTCAAAAACATTAAATTACAATTTACCGTTGGTTCAAACGCCTTTTTTGTAAATTAAATCAGGTGCTCAAGAATATCAAAAAAATTTATTTAACCAATGAATAATTTATCATGCAATACTTTTTATTTATTTATTAATCATGCACTTTTTTTAGCGAATTATTCCCTAATTTCCGCACAGGAAAATATGGGGCAAGCTCAGACAGATCTAGAAATTCCTTCTTGAAATAAAGTACCTATGCAACAGAACAGGGTAAGTTGAGACAACTTTAAAGAATTTATCTTTGAAGCAAGTGGCTACTTCCATTAAATAAATCAGGGGCTCAAGAATTTCAAAAAGCTTTATTTAATTTTATCATAATCCCTTTCTCAGTAAATTTTTCACTATATTCTGTACATACTGGACTCTGGATCCCATGGTTACAAGTAGAATTAAACTGTTACTAATTATCACGTGAAAACGACAAAAAATTATGAATTTGATTGAAAAAACAAATTAAAATTACTAATGATCAATAAACATTTTGCATCATTGTGACACGCCAATGACGCCAAATATAACTAAATATAACCAAATATAACCTTATGATTCTGTCAAGTTAGAAAATCAATGCAAAACCTACAATTCATGTTGGTGGTTAAAAATATTACTCGTTTAATAGTTGTACAACGACAAAATAGCAAATGAGTTGTTCTTCAAAAATCAATTGTAATTATGAATCCAATTCTAATGCAGTTAAACGAAAATGAGAATGACACATACAATTAATTCAGTTAATTAAAAAATTAGCACTTCATTCAAGGGGGTATATATACTAGGTTCGGAGCTTCAGACACTTTTGATCAAAATTCCGCCATATTGAATTATGACGTAGACTCCAGCGGTTAGCGTTACCAGAATTGTATATTCCTCTCCATGTTTAAAACTGTCCGATTGGTCATGAAAATAAATTCATGGCGTGAGAATTAGCCAAAAGTGTACATGTAAACAACAAACAGGCTCACTTTTACGCTGGTGCCTACGTCACAACCATCATCATCATCATCACCTACATATTTTTGGTCTGCTTTGTTGATGTGCCGTGGGTTGCACTTCATTATACAAACATTACAAACGATACACACTCATTGGTATTTAATCCATTAATTCATTTTGGGAACGCTGAAGATAAGTGACGGCATATTCTCCCGCTTCTTCACAAATACATCTCGCTCGCCAATATCCCGGCCCTGGAGCTTCAGAGAAATCTTGACATTTCGTAAGTTGGGTAGTTGCATCCAGTCGTTGCTATCATAAAGCCCAGGGATTATTATCGGACGGATGTACTGGGGCGGACCTTGATCTCTATAGATGGGAGTACATGACAGGTCTATTGAAGGTGATTGAAAACATTTCAGCGACGCCAAACGTACTTTTGGTAGACGATGCCAGTTCTTGGTAACAAAATGAAGGCTCTTGAGTTGAGGCAAGTTGAGTTCCAAATTCTCCCCAGTAAGCACTTCAATTTGGGTAGGGTCGAAGGTCAAGGACTTGAGTGTACTCCCGAACTTGGCTACTCCGTCAGCAAATTGCGCTGCAGTTGGTCTACATTTCTCATGAGAATCAAACAGAAGATACAAATCCCGCAACTTCCAGCCGAGCCTACAAACTTTTCCCAATGCTTAGGGTCAACAAGTGAGCATTTGAGTGTGGACAGATTTGGCAAATCCAATTCCATGGAGACTGGTAACGGAACAGCGCTGGGTGGGAGTCCTAACCTTTTGACATGTGAGTTTTTCTTCAAAATCGAGCAGTACAAGTGGATCCCCTCAATGTCTCCAAATGCCAAAGACTCAAGATGTTCAAATTTGGGGGATAAAGAAACTCCAAGCACCTTTCGCCAAATATTTAGAGGTGTTGCAAACGTGGTGATCAACGCGAGAGATCGTAAATTAGGAAGGAGGGAAAACCACTCCGCTAGGGAACTGTAGACGACCATACCCCCCAATATAGATCCGAATTTGCGTTCTTCAGAAAAACCACTGTCAAGTACCGAACTTGCTCCCCCGTTTGCCGCAAGAATGTCCTTACTATCTGGCAATAGTTGAACCATCTCGCGTAATTATAGCCGGAATTTTCCGAGTTGAGATTCACCGGAAGTGACCCTGACAGCATGAGATGTCGAGATGGAATTGGGTTGTAGCTGGGATTCACGCCCACTTGACATCGGATCCGCTCAAGTTCCTCAGTCCATCGTGCGTAATTAAACGCGGGGTAAAAGATTCGGAGTGGGCATGGCGTGAAATCACGCTGGTGGTCTGATAACGTCCGATAATAATGGACAAGATCAAGATGGGATGGATCCTGCTGCAAGATGTGATCAACGGACTCTTTCCAAGATTTGCAGACCGGACGACAAGCGGTCAGGATAGGCATCAGCTTTCTCCAGTGGACAGAATTTTCCACCGTCGGCTCGTTGTGAATAATGATCTTGAGAACCTAGCAATAAAATTGAAATATTCAGGCATCAAATTGTACGTCGATGAACTGGTAGGATACACAATCACAACTGGCAAACATATTGGAGTGTAAAATATAACAAAACTTACATCCGGGAAAAGTTGCAATATTTTCTCCGCCGGGGTCGCCAGCTGTGTCGTTGTCCCAAGAGCCTTATTCAGTCGTCGAGTCTGAATCTCACTCTCCGGAAGATCATCCCTCATCTTGTCCCTGGAAGTTCCAATTCCTCGTGCAATGTCCCCTTCCAGTTGACTTACTCTCTCCGTCAGAGCCCCAATCTCAGCATCCTTCTGCTCCAATAATATCCTAAGTTTCTGATTTTCGATCTCCTGACTGAGTTTCAATCCTGGTGGCAAGGCCTGCTTGCAGGTCTTCAGTACTACATTGGCAAGATATTGAAGTTTGCTCTCCAGTATCCATGTTGGCAGCGACTTCATCCTCCAGAGATGACAGCTAAGCATGTACAACATTATAAACGGGAATCTAAATTGTATAGAATCGATATACCTATTACTCCGTATTGACGAACTACAGTAACCATTTTTAATAGTTAATACCTGACGGTTATTCGAAGCGGAAAGCTTCAATCGGTTGTTCTCGACCTTAAGTCTCTTGTTTTCTAGCATCTGTTCAACCAGCAGCGACCTAAGTTCCGCGTTTTCCTTTCGAAGGGCTCCGAAATCGGGTACAGCACTTGACACCTGATCACATTCTGTCACTGGCTCCTTTGGCAACAGGTTGGAATCTTGAACGAATTCCTCCTCTTGGTCGTCATCGTTTGGAACATCCAGTTCCTCCGTCACAATGATCTCGTTAAGTTGAAATGCACTCGGATTTTCGATCTTGACTTGCTCCAGGGTTGCTGGCAAATGACCAGTATATTCTCCGCTAATGACTTCCGCTTCCAGCGAGGTGGGACCTTCCTCCATCTTCACTTGTTGTCCAATAGATTCAAATTTCACGGCTCCCTCTGGACCGGTCAAAACAATGTCATTGTTGAGTTCGTCATGGTGATCCAGATTCATCAGTCTCTGCCGTTTGGAATTCTCCTTTGTGGAACTTTTCTCCTTCTCCTTCTTCCTGCTGTAACGGGTCGTCATCGTCCCTTCGCTGTTGGAGCTGGAAGGGGTCGGCTGACCCTTTCCTCTGTCTTGACCTAGTTTCTCCATTTTAGGTTTTAAATCACTACAAGAATAATTAGAAATAGCAAACAATTTTTGATCAATTAATTAACAATTTCCTTTGAGAACAATGTAAACAATGAGTATTTTACAAGATTACGAATGCAAAAAATACTAAAGTAAATGAAGTGATCTGAAGTTAAGTTACAAATGGTTAGCTTACACGTTAATATAGAGGATACGCTCAAGTTTTACGGTTTGGTGAGTTAACAATTTATTTTACATGCGGTTTACGATAATTTTTGTGCACGGTTATTTTGGTAAACGGTACGTTAGCAGCAAGTGCTTTTCCTGAAGTCGAATTGAATGCAATTGATTTTGTCTGCGTCTCGACTGAGTTAAGACATAAGACGGGAATAAAAATATTAGAATGAAAAACGCTCCGCCCTTCAAGACTTTCAATTCGTGAATATATGCTTAACCAGAGACAACCTTGCTTCGATTATAAATAAGGTGCTAAACCCTCTGAGAGCCATAATTTCTCTTATAAATTACTGAAAATATAAATATGCTAAGCCAAACGATATGAGTGCTAACAATAATTCCAATAAAATTCAATTTTAATATAATAGGGGCAACTGGAGATTCGTCGATAATCAAAATATAGGACCTAATAATTCTGCCCGGTTAAAAAATCAAAGTACATAAATACCTATGCAATCAAAACGCAAACTGGCGGTTAGAAACGGAGAAGAAAAACACACACTCATTTAATAGTGAAATAAAAAATAAATTCTTATTATAATCATTTACAAATTATATAAATCCATCCAAACAAAGGTAAATAATCAATAAATATGAATGACACAGAATAACAAAAAATATTTAGTTAATCAAGAAAGAAATCAGTTTCTAACCATAACTACATGAAGTAAGAGTCAATAGTAAAATAGTAAACAGGAATGAGGAATCAATTAGAATTGCTAATTATATATGTCAACCGAAACATCCTTAATCTATTATTTGCTGATTGTAGGAACGCTGAATCTCACCGACGGCATATTTTTGCGAACAATTATAAACAAATGTCGCTCGCCAATTTCCCTGCCGTTGAACGTAGCAGCTAGCTTCACATTTCGAAGTTTGGGCAGTTTCATCCAGTCCACGTCTTCACGAAAGTTGTTCAGATAATCCAAGTACATTTTCTGGTTGATGCATTGGCGCGGAACAAAAACGCCTAGACCAACCGGAAATTCCAGGGAAAAAGTTTCCAAGCTTCCCAGTGACGCCAAAAGTCTTTCCAGATGTACCCTCTCCCTGTGTTCAGTAGTCAGATGCAAGCTGTTGAGATGAGGCAAGTTCAGTTGCAAATCTTCGCCAGTGACATCTCTAATATGAGAAAGGTTGAAGGTCAGGGATTTTAGCGTACTCCCGAATTTGGTTACTCCATCAGCAAATTGCGCTGCAGTAGGTTTAGATAAGTCAAAAAAATTCACGGAGAGATCCTCTAACTTCCACGTTGCCCCATTTACAAAGTTAATCCAGTTCTTAACGTTATAAAATTTGCATTTGAGTGTCGACAGATTTGGGAGACCCAGTTCCATAGCGACTGGCGATGGAGCTGTTCTGGGATCAAGTTCCAACCTTTTGACATGCCCGTTGCTTTGTAAAATGGTATAGTTCAGATGGGTTTCTTGAATACCTCCAAACGCCAGAGTCTCAAGATGTTTGAATTTGGGAAATGGAATCTTCTCAAGTTCGTTTCGCCACTTGTCATTTGGACTTATCATCGTTGTCAATGAAAGAGATCGCAGATTAGGAAGCAGGGAAAACCACTCGGATAAACACCTGTACACGACCATGGAGTCGACCAAACTGTCATCTAATCCTTTTCCTCCGTCAAAACGCACTGTTAGGTACCAAACCTGATCCCCCGCAACCTTCAAGAATGCTTTCACCATTTCGCAGTAGTTGGTCCATTTCTTGGAATTGTAGTTGGAATTGTCCTGAAGCCGGGGTGAGATCATGAGGTGACGCGAAGGAATGGGGTTATAGTCCGGATTTCGCCCAAGTTCACGCCAGATTCGTTCAAGTTTATCAGTCCATCGGGCGTCATTAAAAAAGTCGTACGAGATTCGGAGTGGATACGGCGTAAAGTCTTCCTTGTGATACGATAAGCTCCTCGTGCTGGGGCTGAGGTCCAAATGGGAGGGATCCTGCTGCATGATGAGGTCAACGGAGGCCTTCCAAGATTTACAGACAAGGCGACAAGTGGTCGGGAAAGGCAGCAGTTTTCTCCAGTGGATACGGTTATCGTCAATCCTCCCCTCCTTCTGGATAATTATTTTGAGAACCTATAGAAAAAAAATTATTTCAGGTTTTAAATTGGACAATCTGGTAAGATGAATAACTATAAGGTTGATGGAGTACTTAATTAAAAACTACTTACATCCGGGAAAAGGTGTAAGCCTTTTTCTTTCGGAGTCGAAAGCGGCGGCGTTGACATTCGTGCAGCAGTCCATAGGTAGTTTTGGATCCTCTCTTTCCTAACTAGTGCCTTATTTAATTGTTGAATCCGAATCTCCTTCTCCTCGACAACCTCTTTCATCTTGTCCAGTTCCAGCCTCATGTCTCCGATGGTGACTGATTTGCGCACAATGTCTCCTTCATGTTGACTTATCCTCTCACTCTGATTCACCTTTACAACCTTCTTCTGCATCAACAGCGTTCCAAGGTGCTCCAAAGGATGATCCAGAGTCTTCAGCCATTCAGTACTACAATGAGCAGATATTGTATCGCTGGCTGTTGGATTTAACGCTTTCTCTCTAGTATCCATGTTCGAAGCGACTTCATCCTCCCGCGTTGACACCTAATAAAATCAACGAAACGACAAACATATATGTTCGATATAGCTAATGACATACTTTTGATGAAGTAAATACTCATTCAAATTGTAATATTTAATATTGACCACCTGATGGCGGTTAATGGACGAGGAAAGCTTCAATCTCTCGGTCTCCTCCTTGAGTCTCCTGATTTCCAAATCCCGTTCCTGCAGGAGCTTCCTCAGCTCTTCTATTTCCTTCTGAACAGCTCCAAAATCGGATTCAATGGAAGAGACGCCGTCATTATAATTGCTCGTTTGTTGGAACGTTGATTCTCCCCACGTTTCCTCGTCCTGGTCGTCATCATTTGGAATGTCCACTTCCTCCTGCACAACCATCTCAATTACTTGAAGTGCATCCGGGTTCTCTATCTTGACTTGCCATTGGGGTGCTGGCAGGTGCCCAGTACCTTGTCCATTAATGGCTTCCGCTTCCAGCGAGTTGGGATCTTGCTCAATCTTCACTTGTTGTTCATTCGCTTCCAATTTCACCCGCATGCTTCCCTCAGTTAAAACAAGGTCGTTGTTGAGTCCGCCCTGGTGATCCAGAATCAATTTCTGCCGTTTGGACTGCTCGTCCTTTCTCGAACTTATGTCGGCCTCCTTCTTCCTCCTGTGGCGAGTTGTCATCGTCCTTTCCCTTTTAGAGCTGGAAGGCGTTGGCTCACCTCTAATTTGACCTCGTTTCTCCATTTTTGGTTCATTAACAATTCCCCCGGAGAAAAATAAAAACCGGGTGTTGAATTTTTGATAATTTTCTGCACGTAAAATAAAGTCAATCAATCAATAATTACAGAATCAGTAATGCATACACATGATACGAGGCAGCTGTAATTAACGTTAATTAGTATTGGATTGGAAAACACGTTTTACTGACTTCTAATTGCAAGACTTCTTCGATTCTTGCGCCTGATTTTTGCTTCGATATTTTTATCAGCTGATACCACTATTAACTCACAGAGAACAAAGCTTACACGTTAATATTGTCTGTTGATCTTTAAGTTCTTCTGAATTAACGATTTTAATTTGCATATGACAGAATTTGGGACATTTGACGAATAGTACAGAAACGAGGAGGCAAGTTTATGCAACGCAACGGCGGCAACGGATGGGGTAATGGGAGACAAACGTTGGCAATTTTCAAGTGTGACTTATGACAAATTAAAATTTTCTCACAGTGCCCCTTTCTTTCATTTCAAAGAATTAAAAAAACGTCCACGAAAAAAATTATTATTTACCGATTAGAAAAATGCAATAATGATTTAGGAGGAATGCCTATATTATGGTAATTTGATTACAATTCATTAAATAAGTTACCAGCAGTGTTGTTGGAATTGTTCTGTTGTTCTGTTCTTGTTCCAAAATAATTTTTAGAATATCATATTGTTAGTTCTGTTCTGTTCCAAGGCAGAACAATATTGTTCCGAGTTCCATTTGTTAATTCACAAAAATTATATTGTTTGTTCTGTTCCTGCAGAACAAAATTAACTAATTTGTTCCATGTAAATTAGTGCAAAATACGACTTAATATTCAGCTAATAAATCTTAAACGCGCTCAAAATAGTGAATATTTAACCATATTATCCAGAAAAATAGCATTCTATGTCATAAAACATCAAAATTTAGCCAATTTTTTTTCTCATGTGGAACAATTAGGAACAATATTGTTCCAATAGTTCTTCGGAAAAACATTTTGTTAGTTCTGTTTTGTTCCGCCTTGGAACAAAAACAGAACAAAACAATTTTGCATGGAACAAAACAAAAAGAACTCAGTTAACAAATTGTTCCGGTACAAATCCAACAACACTGGTTACCAGTCACCTAAAACTGTTATGCGATCCGCGTTCCTCGAACCGTTATGGGTATCATTTACGCCATTAAAAACTAATTTGAGGGCGGCAACGTGTTTCATTCAAATATTGTAGTGATCAGATTTTCAGCTGACTCATCGGCTCGCAGCTGATATAATTTTGTATTTTTATTTAAGATATTAATGCCTGCC
Source organism: Sinella curviseta (assembly GCA_004115045.4). Classification (NCBI taxonomy): domain Eukaryota; kingdom Metazoa; phylum Arthropoda; class Collembola; order Entomobryomorpha; family Entomobryidae; genus Sinella; species Sinella curviseta. The sequence goes on along the minus strand of CM023199.3, from coordinate 30,070,687 downwards.
ATAATTACCCTTAAACAGTTTTAGTTATTTTAATTTTAGTTAGAATTAAAGTATTTTACTGCAGTTATTTTGTTTTCGTATTGATTTAATAGTGGTGTCAACGAAAAGTGCTAAAAATTGTCAGTCAGCAGAAGCAGCAGCAGTCAAGTTCGCCAGGCAACCTTGCATTAAACGTCAGCCGCGGATGTCAGCTGTGTATTCATAATTGAATTAAAGTTAATTTCAGATTTGTTTGCAGATTATGTATTTAATGTAACCCAATTATCTCACTCAAGCCAAAAAGTTGAAGAAAATTATTTAATCTTGTTTTTGTGTCTTTTGTTTGTTTTTTTCAGTTCACTTTTAAATTGCCCCTTAAACTGACCTTCAACAGTTAATAAACCGACAATCGGGAAGGAAGGACAAGAAAAATGAAGAGGCGCCCTTGTTCCAGAAAGGGAGGTGTGGCTACTGAAGCGTCAAAAAAGTTATCAGAACGGTCGTGGAAGTTGTTTTTTGTACTCCACCAAGATAAGGCGATTCGGAGGAATGACAAAAAGACCAGTCCAGCCGTGAAGCATACAACATCCAGTCAAATCCTCCAGATCCGGACTGAAACTCTGATGGAGACCGAAAACCAGAAACTTTGGGCGTTCTTGGCGCGTAAGGACGCTGAAAATGTGGCCCTGGCCGAGAAGATAAGTCAACTGGAAGGGAACCTTGTTCGGGAAACTGCACGCTCCAGGGTCATGGCTTTAGAGAGGGTCAAGATGAAACAGGTCGTCGAGGAAAAGGGCCGTGACATTGAGCAATTAAAAAAGGCACTGCGCAAGGAGAGGATCCTGAACTACATGCGGAATGCTGAAGAGGTGACCTGTGCGGAAGTTTTGACTCAGAAGGACAAAGTAGTCCACCTTTTCCCGGTTGTAAGTATTTTTTTTATAGTTAATGGTTAAACGTTAAGCCAAGTTTAAATGTTAAACGAGTGGTTAGTTATTTACGTAACCCGTTTCTGTGATATTTTACTTTTGTCAGGTTCTCAAGATTTTTATCGAGAAGGAACGAAGCGAAAATCTGCGCCTCATCCTGACCGCTTGTCGCCGTGTCTGCAGATCCTGGAAGGAGAGCGTTGACCGCATCTTACAGCAGGATTCATCTCATTTGAAGTTCGGATCCAAACACCGTTGGGCAGTGTTCAACAAGAAACATTTTACGCCGTTCCCAGTCCACATCTCTTACGACAAGTTTGATGCGACCCGATGGACTGCCAAACTTGAAATTATCTCTGGTTGGCTTCAGCAAATTCCTGGCTACACCCCAATTCCATCTCGTCACCTTGTCATCTCAACTGGATGCGATGTGAACTTTGAGTCCCGAAACTGGACCAACTATACTAAGATGTTGAAACGATTCCTGCAGCTCGTGGGGAAGCAAGTTTGGCACCTAACGGTGCGTTTCGATGGATCGCCAATCCGGAGTGACATTTTTCGAAATCGAATGGCCGTCTACAAGTGCTTATCTGAGTGGTTTTCCCTGGTTCCAAATTTGCGATCTCTGGCACTGTACACGTGGATCACTTTGGCGAAGACTGAATGTTGGAACGAGACGCTTGGAAACATGATATTTCCCCACTTCGAAGATCTGGACACCTTTGAAGGATTTGTGGACACTCACTTGAACTACACCATTTTGAAGAACAACAAGCACGTTAAAAATATGCGGTTTTGCCCCAGACTCAGTTTTTACGCTGTTGGGTTACCTGGCGTCATGGAAATTGATTTACCAAATTTGTCCACATTTGAATGCCAGTTTTGTGTCAAGGATTGGACAGAGTTTGCGGATGGAACGAGGTGGAAATTGGAGGATCTGTCCGTGCAGTTTAATGACCATCCAACAACAAATCAATTTGCTGAAGGAGCAGCCAAGTTTGGGCAAACGCTCAAGTTCTTGAGGTTTAATCTTTCCGAAATTCGCATGGATGCTGGAGAAGAGTTGAAGCTGAACTTGCCGCTTAAGAGCTTGAATCTGGAGGTTAAGTACTGGGATGGATTCCCGCTGGAATCACTTTTGGCGTCGTTGCAAGGTTTGGAAGCGTTTAAACTGCAGCTAGAAGTCTTTCCCGGCATCGATCCTCACCGCCAGTACAGACCTGAAGCATTCCTCGACTATGTCAACAACTTTCGTGACAAGATAAACTGGATGAAACTACCCAAACTAAGAAATGTGAAATTGTCGGTGAAATTCAGGTTTGCTGACATTGGCGTACGAGATGTGTTTGTGGTACGACGAGAGAATATGCCACCGGTGAGGTTTAGCGTTATCAAAATAGATTTGTGGGATGTGATGCCAGAATTGGAATGATGTTTCGCGCGTTTGTCAAATTAATTATTGCAGTATTTAAGTACTAGCTCTGTCTTTATCTACTTTGCGTGGTGGAGTAAGTCTAATTAATATTGTTTTATAATTACTGTTTCTATATGTGTTTTACATTGTAATGAATTAATTTAATTTGTTGTCATTGTTATATTACTAAATTAAATATGCATTTTTTAAGCAACCCAACTCTTAATCGTTATTCGTTATGCATCTATTTTGATTTTCTGAGTTGAGATAAAGCATAAAGTACGTACCGCCATTTATTTAATTTTTTTAATCTGTCTCCAGGTACCCCATCGGTCTACCGTTTTTGTTGTTTGTCATTCCCATTATGTATCAAGTATCTTGATGATACTTTGTCATTTCATTCTGTCCGTATGTGTCCGCTCTAGCGTCCAAACGAATTGACATTTTTGAAATCTGATTTTTTTTGCAATAGACTCCGCACCCCCTAGGTTCTACAGTATGGCTTATTGTTAACCATCACATGTTGTTTGTTAGATTTATTAATTCATGGATGAGTCTCACTATGCCCCTTTTAATTACCGAAAAAATAAAGCAGAAAAACTATTAAAAAATACGTTGACCGAGATAGATAAATTAGCTTTCCATAGTGTTCATTACCAGCATTCTTTCATCTGATAAGTATTCAACGAATTAAAAAAAAGTACATGAAACAAAAATCTGTGCCGTTTAAAATGCAATATAGAAGGAATGCCTTTTATGGTGTATTGATTTTGATTCCGATTCATTAAATAAGATACTTAAAACGGTTGGTTACGCGTTCATGAAAACTTTAGACGGCTCATTTACTTGTGAAACGAAATTATATTTATTCTTTGCTGCTTTTGATTTTTTTGGATTCGTGAGATAAGAGATTTTATGTAAAGTGTAGTCGACAATAGCATTTAATTTGCATTGGGGAATTTGGGCACGGTGACGAATGCCAAGAAAAACGAGAGAAAAACGAGAACGCCAGTTTATGCAACGGCAGAAACTCATGGGGTAATGGGAGACAAACATAATTTTCAATTAAGAATTTTGATAAGAAATTAAACACAATTAATTTGATCCCAATTCAATAACCAAATAATATAATAATTGTAGTAAAAGTAATAATTATTTAATTTATTTATTAAACTAAAACACTAACAACCACTTCATCCTAATCTAAACTATAATCGAAGCTCGTGTCCCAGAGTGTGCTCACAGTCACGAGCATTGAAAGCTTTGAAGGCGGCAGCGTGTTTCATTCAAATATTTTCTCCAGTCGTAACTCGAGTCTTGAGAGTCTCGAGTCGTGACAAAATCCACTTGCATTCAATTTAAGCGAGACCACGAGTCCAGTTACAGCTCACGTCACGTCACCACCGATGCTACGGCCCTTCACGTTTACGTCTTTCTTAACAACTGTGCTTGAACAATTATACCTAGTTAATTCGTCAGTCAGACCGTAAAAGTATTCAGCTGGCTTAAATATTAATATTAAATTAATTGCTCATCTTTCATCGTCTATTGTTTGGATTCGTGATCTTGTAAATAATCATTATTTACATCATTCTGACAGTGAATTGTTAATTAATTTCGATTAGTAATAGTAACTAACAATTTCAGTTGTACATTCTAGCTGTGTTTAAAATCCAAAAATGGAGAAACGAGGTCAAGCCAAGGGCAATGGTCAGCCCACCCCATCCAGCTCAAAAAGTGAAAGGACGATGACGACCCGTTCGAGGAAGAGGAAGGAGGCCGAGGAAAGTTCGAGAAAGGAGGAGCAGTCCAAACGGCTGCGATTGAATCTGGATGACCAGGCCGGAGTCAACAACGACCTTGTTTTGACTGGTCGAGGGGGATACATGGAGGTGAAAATGGAACCCGGTGAATTACAAGTAAAGACTGAGCAAGATCCCGACTCGCTGGGAGTGGAAGAAATCGTTAGTGTACAAGTTACTGGGCACTTGCCGGCACCCCAAGAGGAAGTCAGGATCAAGATAGAGAGCCCTGGCACACTTCGAGCAGACGAGATCCTCGTGAAGGATGAACCACTGGACATACCAAATGATGACGACCAGGGGGAGGAATTCGTTGAGGAATCAAACTTGTTGCCAGAGAAGTCAGTGGGAGACAATGATGGACACGTTACTGGACACTTCCCAGCGCCCCAAGAAGTAGTCAAGATAGAAAATCCGGACACCTTTCAAGCAAACGAGATAATTGTGAAGAAAGAAGAACTGGACATTCTAAATTACGGCGACCAGGTGGATGAATTTGTTGAGGAATCAAACTTGCCAGAGGAGCCATTATTTATAGATGAATATGGCATGTCAAGCTTTGTGACGGACTTCGGAGCTGTTCGGGAGGAGAAAGAAGAGCTGAGGAAGCTCTTATATGAGCGCAATTTAGAAGACAATAGGCTCCCGGACGAGAACGAGCTATTGAAGCTTTCTTCTTCGAATAACTGCCAACAGGTAGCACATGCCAAATATTTCAAAGTAATTGACGCAGTTAACAAATAGAAACAAATATGCCTATACATTTCACAATCCTCGATTTCTTCACATTGTTTTGCACGTTTTCAGATGTCATCTGCAAGGAATATGGATACTGGAGAGCAAGCTTCAACTCCAACTCCATCCGCTGGTTCTTCAATTCTCGCTCAATGTAGAGCGGAAGGCATCCTGACTCCACCGGTAGGAAGTGAGGCGTTGTTGGCGCAGGAGGATACTGAAAGTGGAACTCTGACTGAGCAGATTAGCCCACCGGAAGGGAACGTTGCGCGAGCGACTGGAGCTTCCGGAGACATGATTTTGGAGATGGTGAAGATGAAGGACGTCATGGAGGAGAACGAGAGTCAGCTTCAACAACTGAGGAAGGCCCCAAGAAAGAAGAGGCTCGACAACTACCGTCGGAGGAGTGTTGAAGAAAAAATAACTACGCCGCTCGGGACACCAGGGGAGAAAGTATTGCAGCTTTTCCCGGATGTAAGTTACGTTGTTAATTTAGTATCCCATTGGCTTTGTGGTTGTTTATACTGCCAGTTTATTGACATATAATACATTACCCGAATTTTTCATTCCATCTCATTGTTTGCTTTTGCTAGGTTCTCAAGATAATCATTCACAATGAACCCACGGAACACAATTCTGTCCACTGGAGAAGCCTGATGCCTCTCCTGACCGCTTGTCGAATTGTCTGCAAATCTTGGAAAGAGTCCGTTGATCACATCCTGCAGCAGGATTCATCCCATTTTGATCTGGGCAATAGCTATAGGATCTTATCATACCACAGGCGTGATTTCACACCATGCCCGCTCCGAATCTTTTACCCCGCGTTTGACTATGCCCGATGGACTGAAAAACTTAAACGAATCCGCTGTCAAATGGGTCTGAATAACATCTACAACCCAATCCCATCTCGACACCTCATGATTTCAGCTATGCTTCCGCATAGTCCCGGATTCAAGGATCCCGATACGGATAATAATCCCTTAAAATGGGCGAACTATTGCCAGACAGTGAAAACATTCTTGCAGCAAGCAGGGGAGCAAGTTTGGTACTTCTCATTTGAATTTTTCTATGATGGTTTAAACGAATTCGTACGCACGGTACCGGATTTTATGGCCTTGTACAGTTGCCTATCCGAGTGGTTCTCCCTGCTTCCCAACTTGCGATCTATCTCATTGTCCTCAAAGTTCATAAACCCACTACTAAATTGGGGAGAGGAGATTGCAAAAATTTCCCCACCAAAATTCGAGCAACTTACGACGTTGGCATGTGATGGTATAGAGGAGACCAACTTGTGCTACCCCATTTGGATGAATAACCGTCATGTCAATAGGTTGTCACTTGTCCCCCGTTATGATCCACGGACAGTCTCCATGGACATAGATTTGTCAAATCTATCGACACTCAAATGCAGATTTAATGACGCGCAGGATTGGGAAAAGTTTGTAAGCTCGGGTATATGGAAGTTGCGGGATCTGTACGTGCTGTTTGATTCCCGTGAGAACCGTAGACCAACTGCAGCGCAATTTGCTGAAGGAGTAGCCAAGCTTGGGGGGAGTACGCTTAAGTCCTTGTCCTTCCATCTGTCTCAAATTCAACGGTGTAGTGAGGAATATTTGGAACTCAACTTGCCTCAACTCAAGAGCCTCCATCTTGCTACTCAGGACTGGCATCTGCTTCCACCGGAAGTATGTTTGGCGTCGCTTAAAAGTTTGGAGTCATTGTCAATGGAACTGTCATTTCCATCTTATTTTACAGATCAAGCTCCGACCCAGTTCATAAGTCAGATAACAAGCCCGGACTATTATGATAATATCGACTGGTCAAGATTTCAGTCAAGGTCAACGGCAGGGATATTGGAGAGCGTGATTTGATTCTGCAGAGGCGGGATAATATGCCGTCAGTTATATTCAGGGTCCCCAAAATGAATTATTAAATGGATTAAAATTTCTGGTGGGTTGGGCTAACGAGTATGGTTTCAACGTATTACATGTGAAAAGTATGTAACCTTTCTGTAATTCAATGCTAATTTTGTAAAATTAACTGAAATATTTTTGTGCTCTTGTGTCATTCTCATTTCCGATTAGTTACTTTTGTATGTACCTTATAATTACATTGATTTATAATTGATTAAATTGTACCATCCCATTTTTTACTGACAGAATTCAACTATTAAACTAGTAAGGTGTAAAACCTTTAATATATAACTACCGGAAGTGCGATATATGTCAAATTAACAACTAAACCACGCGTTTGACCAATTTCAATATGTCGTATAAGCCCAAATTGAACTTCCATTGAATTTACACAATAAAAAATGTTGAGGTTGGAGACCTCTCCCCCTTCCAGGCTCCACCCTGACGACAGGGGAGTGATTTGACCCATTATGCATTTGCAAAAATTATCGTCTTGAACTCCTATATTCATTTTTACAATAAACTTTTTTGACGATTTTTTTACCCCCACCACCTCAAAAACATCGAACCCCCTACTTCCGACCAATGATGAGGTACATGGCTGAAAATCAATAGGGTTCGTGTCCTTGGGCCAAGGTACCTCTATGCCAAATTTGAGCCAAATCGGTCAACCTGGAGGGACGCTAGAGTGTTGACGGACAGACAGACAGACAGACAAACAGATCAATCGCTATAACTACCTTTCAAGCATTTCATGCTTCCGGTAGTTAACAAGCAATCTTTTTAACCGCCAATATGAATTGTTATTGATTATATTAATTTGTATAATTCTCAATCAAATTGGCTGGCCTTTTGTTTCAAATTCGTTTACATTTACATAGTTTGCATACATGGGAAGGGACAAGGTGACGAAAAGCTGGAAAGACGAGAAGGCAAGTATTTGCAATGACATTGATGCGTGGGGCAATTTGAGAAAAACGCAAAAATAAATTGTTAATTAATAATTACTCATTTTATTTCCATTATGTATTATTAGACGATTCTACTAACTGTAGAGAATAGTCTCCATCCCTAAATTCTTCCACTATTTAGGTTAAAAATCCGAAAAGGATATATGTTACTTCCGCTTTGTCATTTGAATTGGAGGTGTTATTGAAAGAAAAATTAATGAACAAAAAATTGTGGATTAAATTGCTTTTTACAAGTATTATAGGATGCATATATTGAGAGAAAATGTGGAGTAAAAATACGTATGTAAATGCAAATGTGCCAAAGAAACGAAAGGTCGGAAAGAATTGAAGCAAGGAAATGGAGATTAAATGTATATCTTACGTAAATATTCGTACACTGGCTGCTGTAGAATCGTATATATGTTTCATTATTACTTCGTGGAACTCAACCCATTGGACAAAGATTGATAATCATATATGCAAGTTGGATTGAAAACAATCCAGAGAATAGGTTGACCACGACCTGAGGTGTATCAACCATCCGTTATCGATAAATATTCAATATGATTTTCCAATACTTCAGCAGCTGGAGAAAGCGTTTCCATGGATTAGGTACCCGCAATACAGTGAGAAATAAAATTGTCTAATTCAAACCGAAATGGCTTTTGCTTTAAAATAAGGTTTTAAGGAAAGAGAATTCCAGGTAGAATAAAACCGTTTGAATTGTCTTGGCCTTGAAATTCAGTCCACAGTTCCAGGAATCCCTTTGTGAACCAATGCCAAGTGATGTAGCATTTTGGAGATAAGGGAAGGTAAAGTTATATGACTCCATTGTTCTTGAAAGTACACAGTGATGTTCACGTAGGATAATGTTTCCACCCGCATAAATCTTAATCACCCACTGAACAAATATGCTAGAGGAATTGTTGAAATGATCTTTAAATACTAGGGATTATGTTAAGAAAATGCTACAAAACTTACACATGTGTTAAGCTTGGGACAAGGTGCACTGAGTAAATTTGCTTGGAAGCATTTTCTCGGATACCGTGTGTTAATAATACATCAATATTAGAACATGCATGGATTGAATATGCTAAACGCTTTCAGACGCCAGTTAAATACTGATAATATGGTACCTAATTACAACAAGTTTTTGTATAGCTAAGCGAACTTGTGTTTGGTCAGACGGACAATATCCAGGATGCGGAAAAATTTGCGAAATTGTTGTACGTAACAAAAATTAGAACTTTGCGTCAAGTTTACTGTATGGCAAAAGTTGCGAAATCTTGTAGTAGGTGAGGAGTTTTCATTTTCAAGGCTTAATTTATTTATGCTCAACATTCCTTGGAAGCTGCAAATATTTTTGTGGGTAATGATCTACGCCTTACACCTTTCGCAAGGAACGTATACATAGTACAAATTATACAATGTAGAATAAATGCAACTTTTTACAGCGCCCTGACTTGACGAAATAAGTAGAAGTCTTTATACTACTTTGCATGTGTTTATGTTATACTTTGCTGAACATTTATGAACAAGCAGCAGGTTCAAATTAATCTTGCAACTTTCTTTGGAATTTCTGCGTAATAAGCTCGCGTAAAATGTATGTATTCCACCTACAACTTTCAAGACTATTCTTCGGGCCGGATGAGTGCAAAAAAGAGCAATTAAAAGTCATGGGGTTCAAATATTAAGTAGTTTAGTGTACGTGATGACTGGTAACAACTTTGCGAAATAGTTGAAATCATGAAACACTTTTGTTGTGTAGGTGATGCTTTCTAACCTAGGTAGTCATAACATAACATAAGCTGAATAAATAAACATAATATTAAACGGAAGAAGTAACTCCCACTCAACAAAGGATGCGACCAAGTGTAAAATTTTAAAAATTCTCCTTGTGTTTCTAGTACATTCAAACAAAATATGAAACTTTCACTCGCCGCTTTTGAGTTTGTAAGGGTACATATGTGCTAGAGTGTAACTGTGTTGCTTACTAAATTATTTATAGTTCATTGAGAGAAGGCGTCATTAGCCGTAGACACTACGTAATGCTCATTACGTATTCTTCGACAAGCGTCAGAGATGGATAATTTGTATATACATTTGAATTAATTTACGCCGACATGATCCATCTTAGATGCATAAGGTAATTATGAATTTAAAAAAACATTGTCGATAGAATTTGCTTTTCTTAGGTAGAGTGTCGAACTTACTTGATTCGCTCCCTTAATTATTTTTCTTTAGTCTAAACGATTGAGCATTTTCACCTAATATTGTCCATCAAAACTGGATGAAAAGTAAAATACATCGTCATCATCCGTAATCCATTCACTCTTATTAATCTACATTTTTAATATTTAATTTGCACAATATATGTACTGCTCTCAATAATATTGATCAAGAACATAATAACATAATATCGAATCCCGCTTAGTGCAAACGATAAATACAACCTGAAATGTCGAAGACGATCACAGGAGTGCCTAACGAATTTAATGGCGTTAACGTAGTGCATAATCCTATTGTTTATTATATCATGAAAATTTTTATTACGAAACAGTTTCAGTGCAAGAATTGAACTTATTGGATTAGTGTATATCGATAGACATCAATTGTTTTTCACTGTTGGAGAGTAATGACAATAACGGTATTTCCAGTATCTGCTGTAGTTCCTTTTTGCGTATATTCCGTAGAATGGTAGAAATATACGTTTAATGACTACATACTTTATTCGTTCAAAGTATAAAATACAAAATTCATGACACACTGTTCAACGTTGTAACTGTCGACATATCCCAGGGAAAGCTTGCAACAGCTATGATTGCGTAACCCAAAAATCCATACGGGACCCAATTCAACTGAAAACAACACAGTTTACGGAACTGTACATCCTGATTAAATGCGCTGTTGTAAACTAACGGGGTAAGCCTTTGGAGATAATACTGCTCGACAAGGCACATCTCTAGCATCCTAAACTGTTACGATCTTGATTAAGCTGAACACACTTCATTAATGATTTATATTTGAATTACGGCGAGTTGCCGGATACGTAAATATTTACACTTCCAGTTCGCAAAGTCTTGGAAGGATCCATGGAAGCTATGCATTTGGAATGTGTTTTAAATGAGTCGATGTACACATAGGATTTCGAAATACGTTGCGCTACATAATAAACTGGAATTAATTTCCCAACTTGTGTAATGCTGTGCTACCTAGCCAATAGGATTCCATCCTGTAAATCGCTTATCGTGAGTAATCTGAAACGCCGCGTATCGTGCACGTTTTCTGACCTAACTTGTTTTTGCATACTGGCTAAAGTAAAAGACTAATAACATTTAATATTCGCAACAGTTTCACTATTCAATATTAAGTTTTTACAAAATTGGCTCGTCACACTTTCACTTCTATGGCGAAATGAAATGACAGGTAGTTACCTAAAAGTTTGCTCCAACTTTTTGATTCTGTGTATTCCTTCCGGGGATTTCCACAAATCTTTTATTTTGTGTATTTTGGATGAGTCATGTTTTTGTTGCATTTGAGGACTTGACCCAAATGTCAAATGGAATTAATCCAATTAGAAACAAACATGTACAATGGCTTTACTCAAAAACTTTTAAGACCCTTGTGCTACTTTGATAAACATAAGTTCATGTCCTGACCACAAGTTTTTAGAGTGAAAGTTATTTGTGTGCGGTGTTCCACTGTTAATTTGCTGGAGTATGAAACAAGTTGATGATACAATTTTATTTTGTGCGACTGAAAACCAAAAATTAGATTCGAATAGTGAATTTGTTGTGGTCAGAATTCCATTAACATAATTTAATATTTCTAGTGTCCATTTTTTCTATGACCTATTAATTATAGTATTCCGGGAACCGCTGCAGAATCAATGTCAGATCTTGAAGTGATCCATTTTCGGTTTTCCTTTCCTCTTCCTTTGTTGGGTATATTATCGACTGGTCCCAAATATTCATTTGGAATGAGAGATGTAAATAAAAAAATATACGTCTAATAATATATAAAAAAGGCTACATGGAATTAATAATCGCGTATAAAGAATCGCCAGATCAAATTTATATTCACCGACTGCCAAAGTTTAAAAGTGAGAGATGCATCAAAATGTAATTAAAACATTCGCCTACCTTTGGTTTTTATGAAGTTAAATTGTTATATGTTTTGTAGGTATTTCTTCTGAGCATCAATTTTCATGGTCTAAAAGTATATATTTCGCCAAAGAAACTTGTATGTGTGTTAGTTTTGATTACCAACATATAACTTCAGGTATTCTGACTTGGAGAAAGTGCGATTTCGTCTCACTATCATGGGAATTGCCTTCTGCCTCTTTTTAAATGACTCTGCAATTCCGTAAAAACGGAACACTCCATCGTACACAAATGTAGGCAATCCTACTTTCAAATCCAGGTTGATATGACGACCTCCATGAACATTCTGTTGTTTCAAGAGTGGCTTGAGTGCCTACCTGTATATTTTCTGTCTTTGATAGTCATTAATGATTTAAATACCAAACCCTTTCGGCTTGATGCCGAGTTGTCTGAGGCAGCGTAGATTCTGAGGGGAATGCAATAAATTGATTTTAAATGAATATCGGGTACTATACATATGTAAACATTAATTAGTGACTCCTCTTAAAATTCAATGCCTTCCCGCAGCTTGCATGATGGGAAAGTTTATGAGATGCCATTGACATTCAATTTAAGTGCATGTGGTGCTTATGTCGGCATTGTATAGAAGTTTCATCTAAAACTATTTCAGTTTGGGAAACCAATGAATACAGCGTTAATAGGGTACGTTTTAATAAATCGTTACGGTACTGACATACGAGCGGTACCAAATATGTCCTCAATTAATAGTACTTGATGCATTTCAGGTTCAAGTGCATACATTCGCAATTTATGAGTTTGAACATTGTATCCTGCTGTTGGTTGGCTTAAGTATCAAGTTGAAAATTATGCGGATCGATCAAATGCAATATATCAAACATGGCAATGAAAGCGTTGAATTAGAGAAAGTTGAAGTGAAACGTTTACACGAACGCTCGTTTATTGGTCAACATTTAAGTTTGTTACACATACAGATATTCTGTACACATATATCTACTCTAATACACATTGCAAGCCTGTTCCAATGTTAGTAAATTACATTCAAAAAATCTCCAATTAACCCAACACCATCATTTTTAGTCATACGATTAAAGATCATTTTCAATTAAATTTTAGCAATTTTGTATTTCGGTCCAGCCGTATATTTTAGAAAAATTATGTACTGAAATGTTTATACATGTGTGTTTATATGTGTCTAAAATAAACATACATTTACGATGAATTCACGTATTTTCTTGGTCAATAAAAATTCAGACGAGTGGTGTGTGAAATGGCACGTCACCAGGAATGACTACAGAATACCTAATTCCGGGTAAAGATTCCTTTGTAAACACAGTGTACTCTTCGTCGCCAATTGGCGAGGGGCACTTGACACATCGCTGAACAAAAATTACAACGCCAATACTTGCAAAAAACGTTAAAGTGATACCGAAAAACGTTAAGGGATCTACGGATACGCTGTCATCAGCAACGCCGCTCGGGTGATGATGATGATTGTGATGCTGAACATTTGTCACCTTGTTCCCGTTTCCATGATTACCCAGCTCATAGCCCCGATTGGTTACTATACTACCTGGGTTATGAATGTGGTGGTCATTTTGAATAACTTTCCGGGCCTCAAGTCCGTCATGAGCTGAATTAGATATATTTTGAGAGCTATTGGATTGAATAATGTCTTTGGCTATGGTAGCTATGGCAACGTTTGATGTCATTTTGTTGCCATTCTGCTGCATTTCGGGAAAAGAGAGCGATGATGATGATGGTTTCATTAGTTTTTGCGGAATTGGCAAAATTTCTAGGTCTAATAAGTTAGGAGGCATGTTTTGTTGCTGCTGATGTGCGTGGTTTTGCTTGATTAGAGGAGAAATGTTGATTGGGTTGCTCATTAGGTTTTGCGGCACTGGCTTTCTCTTTCTCTTCATTCGCATTCTTAGCTTTCCCCTTCCAACTGATTCTGCTTTCTCCACCAGACTACTGGAAATGTTGCTTGTGGTTGCATTCGTTGGAATACCTTTTGTTGCCTCTACCGCAGGAAACGAAGTATTGATTTTACCAGGAAGCGAAGTTGATGTCTGAAAGGTAGTCGTGTATTGAGTTGGTATTGTGGTTGTTGCGGCTGCTGTAGGTGATTTTGTGTTACGAAGCTTCATTGAAAACATTCCTTTGAGTCGCCCTCCAGGTATCCTTTTCTGCTGCACATTAATTTGCTTAATGGACTTTAGATCGCTTCTGTACTTTTGCCGGCGATGGATCTCCAATCTTTGAAGTAATGCTGGAGAAGGTGCATTTGCAGAAATTGATGTGCTCCTTTGAAGAAAATTTGTTTCATTTGGCAGAGTGATCATTAGAGAAAGGTGAGCTATGTTTGTACCGTTAGTTTTAGCTTGTGCCAGATTCGTTTCAGTATTCACAATTACATAATAATATGTTTGAGACGAGCCGTTAATGTTAACCGACAAATTATAAAGCAGGTAGTTTTGTTCCTTCAGGGTACGGCCTTCTAAAGTATTGTTAACTGAATATAACTTTCCTCTGAAATGGTCATGAATAAAAGTTTCTAGGGTGTTGCCATAAGATAGAAGCATTATGGTAATATTTCGTTCAGGAACACCTAAAGCATAGAATCTGCTTTCACCGGACAGCCTCATATTATCATTGGGGAAAGCTGTCCTAAGGTGAATGGTATCCAAGTAGTTTACCGTGCCCTTATCAGAATCAACGATATATATGGAGTGGTCATGACTAGATGAAGATGGTGAATCGCAAACAATATAAACTATTGAATCATTACTTCTGGAAAGGGAAGTCGGGCTGTTGATGGGGAATGTGCGACATGTTCCCGTCTCAAGCAGATGTGCAAGTTTGGTAGGTTGATCGGCAGTGAAAATTGATTTTATCGCAGTTGCCTGCTTTCTCCAATTCATATCATCAATGTCAAATTTCCACAAGTCGAGATGGTCTGACAAATTGGAATACTTTGCAGGTGGTAGCGACATCACTGCAGGTTGCAGTAGCATTATGCCATTGTCGCCACACCATGACAGCGTATCTTTTGTGAAAACTGGACAACGCTTAGAATTTTTCGTGTTACCATTCTTTTGGAATCCATCTCTGAAAATGTAAGATGACCATCGTGATCTCTGCCTCAATGACCCATTTCCATCCTGAGGATTGAACATCCATATGGTGCAAGATGAGTCGCTGCTTTCCCCAATTAGTCCAGGTATGACGGCCAACTTCCCACTTTTTCTACTCCCACAAATCATAGGAGATCCGAGATTGTCTGGAAATGCTGACGAGGTTGAATTACTGCTATTACCGGCCACATCCTTCCCTCGAATTACATTTTCAGGTGTAAATTGTAAACTCCATTTTTGGGTTTTAGTCTCGTATCTCCAGAGATCACTGACGTAGTGCGGTGGTTCTGTAGATCCTATAGATGAAGATGCGGACTCATTTTTAGCTGTTTCATTGGCAACCGGGCGTCCTCCGTACAACCACAAGTATTCCTCTCCATCGTACCAGATAGCAGCTCCTACAAGGTTAGCGGGGGAGCGAGTGGGAGGTGCTGTAGGCATGTTTCCAGTTGTGTTGAAATTGTGGTCATGTTCCCATTCTGAAATAGACAAACATTTATAAATTTACAGTAAGATTTAAATTTAGAAAAAACAACCGCATCCTTTTTTATTCGAATATAAAATGCGCTAAGGTATATTAGGTATATGAATATTTATTCCGCATCGGCTTGCAAAAATTCGCAATAGTTTCGCCATTCTGCGTTCCAGGTAACATGTCAGAACATGTCATGCCGCCCTACATTTCTAATTAGCTTCCTACATTCGAGTGGTGGCGTTGCGACTCCCTCTAAATGTCACGCCATCAAACAGATCAAATATCATTGCCTAGTCTCATTTCCTCTCATCTCTCTGCTCGACATTCCAACTCTTCTACAACAACTCATTCAGTTAAACATGACAATAAAGACAAGTGGAAAACTCAATTTCATTCAGGTGTCATCCGCTCTTTCGCAACGGAATTTAGAGTGAAAGTCATTTAATTTAGTTTTCGGATCCCCACAAAAACAAACAAGTAAACAACACCAAACTGCGTTTTACATTTTGCAGAGAAATGTCGCGCTTTTCATTTCACATTTCCGACTGCGTACGTGTCGAAAGTTTTCATTATTACCAAATACGCCTGTTATGCTCACTCCGTTCCACTTGAATTAACATTGAGTTATAATGAAATTGAACCGCTTTCATTAAAGCTGTCATTGCGACGCTTGGTTCTCTTTCATAACTTGTGTAATAGCCTAATAACCAAAACGTAAAATGATTTAGAAACAACAGCCACATGTAGAAATAGTTTATTAATGGCAAACCGTGATGTTTACTTCTGCGGTTCATCTTATTTCATTTTTGACTTTCTACGCAATTGTGTAATATTCCATAGATATATTTATACGTTAACGTTATATACGTTCACATTTAGGTTACTGAAACTATTCAATTTGTATCTATCACGATATGATATAGATTTTTAAATGAAATAAAAATGCCATTTCGCCGAATACCCTAGGGACGAAATGATAATTGTGTTACTTACAGTGAAGATGAAAAGGAAACGGCGCTCCAAATACCGAAAAATGGAAAATAATTATATGTTGAATCCTTACATCAAACACTCTATGTACTCTTTTAATACAAAAAGTGTATGTTGCCGTCAGAGTTGCACATTTTGAGCATTTCGCTGCGTTCACCCAAGAACATAATAAAAAAGCTATTGAATACTCATCTTCTTTCACTAGTTCCCGTTTCATTCCATATTCTCCTTTTTTCGTTTTCCTTAAGGATTCAATAATATCTTGTCTGATTTTACAAAAGCGGGTATTTTTTTTCTAAAAAAAAGAGACCAAACCCACAATGCTTCACTAGGTCACGTCGCTCATTTTTCTGCTTTTCGACACTGCCAACAAGATTGATGACTTACGACGACGCCGACAACGGCACCAATTTCACCAATGCAAACAATGATGCGTATCATCATACCAAAAAACGAGTGACCTGATTTCCAATTAAAGCCACCCGTCGATAAAAGAAACTCCGGCGTCCTTATTGCAACAAAATATATTACACTCCAGCATCCCCATTCATACTGTTTATTGTGGACAATGAATAAGGAAGGAAAGGAAGATGTGGTTTACAGTGGCCTTCCCGCGACACTAATGTGGCAAATAATTAGGCCTGCTTTCTTTAGACCAGTTTGTTACGAGGAAACCCTCAAAAAGATGTGATGCGGTCGGAGTAGTACTTCCTTTAATTAAATTGTCCGACAGGCAGTGCGGTCGTCCTACTTTTTAAGATTTGGCACACCAGCAGTTCATATGGTGATACATGTTTGCTGTTTACTATTGATCTAAATAGAAGTTGCGACGTGGCTTTCTGGAAAATGCTTAGTATTCAGAAGAAAGTCTCACGTACATTCTTATGCGAGATGTAATTAATTATATGGATGTATACTTCATGTAAAATTTGTCATAATTAAACAAGTCGACCCAAATGTTCTACAAAATACTTGGAATCTTGCTCTGCATATTCTTAAGGCCATTCGGTTTAAAACTCGGGTCATGAAAAACTCGAGTGAAAAGTTAACCTCGCGTCACTTTCGCAACAAATTTCTGCAAACACCAAAATAAATAAACACCGAAACACTTACAAACCGCCCATCCAACCACCCACGCCATCCCAAAAAAACATCTCTCCTTTTCAACATCAACTTTTGGTAAGCTTCTGCGACTCCAGCAGAGTTTCAAAGTTTATGACTCGCAAGTTATGACTCTAGTAAATCTTGGCACAGCAATCTTTCAAGGAAAAACAAGGAAGCTCTTTCGTTTCGGGTGCGGCGGAATAAAGCATTTCCTGCGAAACTTGTGCTAAAAAAAGTTACGCAAAAAAATCTCTTAACACGATTGCCATCATCTTTGCCAGTATTTTATCTCCCACTTTACTCCAACTTCCGGTCGTGCCTGACCCAACCCATCTGAGAGCTTAGCAGAGATTTATCTAGACAGCAAACGCATTTTTTTGCAGTGTGTGCAAAAAGAAGGAAAGAAAGTTACCAAGACGGCAAGAAAAACGTGATCCAATATATATCCCTAAACAAAACTTTTTTCATCTCACTTTCTCCGACCGAGAGAGTAAATCGGTCTGATCCACCCATTTCCACCCACTTACTTTAAGTTCACTTAAATTATTGTTCCGACATATTTGGTAAGGAGCACGTACCATTTTGTTTAAAGGACGAGTACTTTAAACTGATAACCAGGTTAAGCATATTTTCCAAGAATGAAAAATTCAGTTTGTTTGAATCTATATACTTATGGCGATATCCTACACATTTATTTGTCGTTGACCTACTTTCAACTACAACATTTTCCTGCCTCGTCATCCCAATTTCCATTATCCACTTGATCCTTTCTTCTCTCTCTTGTCTCCTTGTACACAATCTATATTACGTACACGTCCTGTCAGTAAAAAAACTTTTTAAAAAGAGAGATTTCCTTCTGCTTTTCACTCACTAATGGGCCAACTGCAAATGTTTTGTGCCGCTTCAGCAACAAAATAGGACGAGACGGCAGGTTGAATGGAATCTAATGCAAGCAAACATACATACATCCAACTACCATCACTACATTTTCCCAAGTGAACAATGTCAACTGACATAATCTTGGATGAGAATGGGACTGACCTGATTTTCGTCTCTCTTTTTTATTCTGGGTCGGCGCTGCGTAACAGTAAAAAATGATTATGTTTTGAAGAGAGAGGAAACCGCACAATTTCTTAAGTGCTTTTGTTGCGGATTTGCACCGTATTTTTTTTCTCCCACGGTTTTTACAACTTTTTTTGTTTTGTTTTGTTCCCCTCAAGGACAATAATAGATATGTATACAGTTTCCAGACTTGCACTTTTTGGTAATGTTCCATAATTCCCCGGGCGGGTCAAAAATTATTATGAAATAGTGGCCATTGTTGTGACAAAATATAAAAGCAATAGCAAACAGTTCTTCAGGAAGCCATTCAATGGAATATCCACCTACTTTTCTTATTACGAAACCTGTTTTTCTTTACACAATTGTCGTTCCAGCTATGCATTCAAAATTCAAATGCATTGTGCTTTTATAGGCCAAGAGTTTATTGTTGCGCCAGAACTTCTTTTGAAACTGGATTGCTACGTGTGTGACCAATTTGGGCTTTATTTTTTCCTGTTTAGACTTTTTATATGTATCTGCTACAAAATTTTATATGCATGGATATATGACTTATTAGGTAATCCAATCTATTATAAAAAGGACAATTTCTCCAATATTTATTTCAGAGTTGTGTAACTTTTCATAACAATATGTGGCCCAAACTCTCAAGTAATATCCATCTGGGTGATGGTTGTAGGGTGCCAGAGTATTGTCCGTTGAATAATAAATGATGGAGCCAAAACTTCCGTGAAATTAAAAATTAATCGGCGTATGACTACCAAATTTTTCATCGCATTGCTTTAGTGCCGACGTGACGACCAACGTTGAACGTATTATTGGGTGACTTCATGAACTCAATATCCATAAAATCGAAATCGAGTGGTTGCGTAATCCGACCCAAAAGTCATGCATGCTTATGCATAATTCAAATAAAACGAGGTAGTTATGTCACATCGTGGGAAACAAATCAACAAAAGAAGATTATGGTTGCTGCATAAGTTATAGAATAGTATGCATCGTAATAAAATGCTCGGCTTTATTTGGTTTTAATTATGCGACTTATGAAACCTATGCTCTGATAGATTTACTTCCTAGATTACCATTGAGTTTCAAAAATTTTCCACGTTGGGAACTACGTACACGTTGATCTAGTGTTCGTAGTCGTATAAAGGAATTCATTTCTGATGGATCGCATGGGTGATTGGTAACGAGCCATGAGTTCCAGAGAAAACAAAATCAGAGTATTGAATATGATCAGCATGTGTAATTCAATTGTTATGATTGAATAATGACGTATTTGTGCCTATTTATGTTCATGTCGAGAACAATAATAATTACGCATACGTCTTCATTAATGCCAATGATTACGTTACGTATTACGTGTTTATATACAATTAGAAAACAAATTCGTTGGAGCGTAAAGTACCTACATTTTGAAAATAACTAAACAGTAAAAAACGGATCATACCACAAAGGGAAATACGTCAAACGCTGCCATGCAGCACATTTACTTTCAAATAGTGGAATACATAATGTCTTATAACGAGACAAATTTTTAAACAAAGGGATTTTTGAAGGCCAGAAACAAATGTCTAATTTGTACTATCACCCATGCTTGATAGAGCATGATTAGACGTCATCTTACTTGTGCCAATACGTTTGACTAAAGAGTATCAATATTTTTACCTAATCGCGACAGTGATAATTTATTATGACATTTAAAAAAATCGATTTCTACTCTTAAATCGTAAAACTAACCTGCAGCAAATCCAGTAATATTCTCCGTTTTGTACACGTGTGTGCTCTTGTTATCACCTTGAATGGTGTCCTTCATTGCTGATAATGGAACTATTGTTGTCTGAACTTGAGTATAATCCGAAGTATTTAACGCACAAACACCCAAGCTTTTAACCAAACATACCGCAAAAAGTATGTACAAAAGTACAGAATCCTCTTTCCTGTTATATTTCAGCGCCATTTTAATTACTTTTGTTCCCAATTCTAAGTAATGTTTTCAACAGACGATAAAGGTACAGCGGCGATTATGGCTTACTTTTATGAGTTACATATGAAACGAGTCAGGTTTAAAATAAGTTGTTTAGAAACGGATTTCGACCGGAACACTAACTCTTTAAAGTAAAAAGTTAATTGAAACTTTCACTGCATGACGACTCATATTTCACGTTAGGATTGATAAATAATAAGCGTCCAAAATAAAAGTAAGCAGAGAGGAGCACAATTTTCGTTCCAGTTCGTTCCGCTCAGAAGCCAAAGCACAACTGAGCAGGAAAGCGTCGGAGAGTCTTCCTACTATATCCAGAAAGTAGTGGGAGAAACGCAGTAAGCTTTCACTTACTTTTACCTACTTTCTCCATTTACGTTTCTTCTAAGCTAAAACGCTAAGCCTCTTCTTTCCAGCACGACAAGGTGCACATCTCTTTGTGTCCAGAACACAATTTGTTCATTTTGCTCGCCTTTCTCCTCTGCTAGAGCATTACTGTTTTATGCCTGACAGCTCGTGAAAGAGTTTCTCATTTCTCATCTTTAATCTTTACTGACAATTAATATTTCTGGAATCCCCTGCCGTGTCATTCTACCTGTACTATAGTAGATTTTACGAAACATGCTGCATGTATTTTTGAAGTTTCTTTGTTTTATGTAGTTATTATTCTGACAGTTTTCGAATTTGGGTCAAGCTGACAATCTTTGGTCCATTCTTTTGATCTATTTGGATTATATGAGATTGGAATGTTTCAAGTTGAAGCTCACTCTCTCTCTCTCTCTCAGATTGACATGCAACATATAAAGTAGATATCTGTGGAATTTTTTCATAAAGATCAAAGAACGTGTGTTGTTATCAACGTCACAAAACACAACAGATAACTTGCTGCAAACTTTGATATTTCCCATGTAATCTTTCGTGTACCAATATAATTAGGAACGGTGGATACCTAAACCGTAATTCCGATAAGTATGGAACAAAAATGAAATACTATGAACAATTTAATTACCAAGTATGGTTAAAATAAATAAAGTTGTTACAGCTTCTTAGAATTTGGTTCAAGTAGCAAATATTGCAATTACTAGTTAAATATGTTTTACGTTATTTTCTCAGAAGGTAAACAACTTAAGATCCACTTGACCATTATGCCTAACGGGCTTAAAGCTTCTGAGAAACGGCCACTCAAATGGATTTTGGGCTTGAGCTGCTAACCTAGGTAATAAAACACATTGTTGTCCCTAATCTTGTACAAATTACATGAAACGGACGTAAACATAATGTTTGTTGTCAAACATTCTGTGTCCCAAATCTATCTCCGTCGTTACATCGGCCACATATGTTCCACATTCATGGCAAAACTTTTGTTTCAAACAAGCACAGTGCAAATAACGGACGTTGATCCGCGGAATTACATAAGTAGGGAGAAAAGTAAAACAAGTGGAATTATCGAAGTAGGGAAATTCCAGGAAAACAAATAAACATCAGGCTCGAATGTTTGCTCTGAAGTATGGGGGCAATTACGGTAGTAAAAGGGGAAACTAGTAATTACGTCTTTTAAACGTATTTTCACGGTAACAGATGCTGCTAATTGTAACACGAAATACCGTTACCCGTTGTCCTGATTATGTAAACAGTACGTTTGCTGATTATGTAAAGAGAAAGTTGCGAGCAGTTGTCATTTTTCACAAGCAGTTGAAGGTACAAATAGCTTAATTAAGCTAAATTACATTTTTAATGATTTTAAGCGAGAATCGCATTATGAACTGTAAGTGGAAAAATACTAATGATTATTATGGACACAATGAAAATATCATGTTCCGTGACCTAGGATAATGTTGCAGGGGGAATTACCAAAACTATAGACTTCATTGTACGTGAAAACAAATTTTGACCAATACATTTACAACAGGTTTCACAGGACCAAATGTAGCAGCAGAAAGGGCAATTGCCTATTAACATGCACACAGATTTCTGCAAATTATCATAAGACCAGCTCACTATTTGGATTTACTTATCGCATCTTTCATCAGTCAAACTTCAGGTTTGAGATGATTCCTATCTACTACCATGTAAATATTCCTAAACTACGAAAATCCTGTAATTGGCGTCTACGTTTCAATTTTGCAACGAGGTGGAATTAGCAAACTTAATCATGCGATAGAAGTTAATACAGCCTTTTAAGCGCGTAGATACTACGTTTATGAAATTTGAACCGATGTGGCACAAAATTTGCATAATATAATGACTTGAAACCGGAAAAAATAGCAGAAGACTTGACATATATTGTAGCAAATAGTGCGGTGGAACACATCAGATTTTTAAAGCGTCTCTGACTGACAAATAGATTGATGGCTACATATTAAATACATGAGAATAAAGATGCTGCAAGGAAGTTGCGTGAAGCACAACAAATGATCCCATAAGAAAACAACATTATGGTTGACTAGAGTGACCTGATTTTTTTCCCTTTCGTCTTGTTCAACTCTCACTCCGCTGGGGGCGGAAACGTTCATTGTGGCTATTAGCATTATAATGGTTCCATTTCCACAACAAATGGTCTCGCTCCCCATACTTGTCTATCCACGGGGAGTTCCGTTTCAAAGAAACATGTACATTCTTAAATAACTCGATACCAAAACCATTTATCCAGACTTATATGTACATACTTGGTATTTAACCTCATTATTATTATGAATTGTTCGTGATCTTTGCTCGGTAATAGTCTCGGCACAATCTTCAAACAAGAAAATTATTCCACAAATCTCCATTTTCCTTTGACTTGTGATAAAAACATTTACATAGCCAGCAGCAGCAATGAAGAAAGAAAATGAATTGGTTACTTAAGTAAATAGTTGTTTCCGCCATTTATTTAAATAGGTCGACAAGACAACATTCTTATACACAGTTCATTATAAAGCTTGATGTAAATGCTTATGTAAGTTTTAACGTTGCCACAAATCAGAAAACTTAATTTTTGTCATACTTGAAATTGTTTAAAGTTTATTCGCAAATACGGTAACCTATCTTAAAAGCCGCTTCGGTTATGAAACCATTTCTTGTTTAAACTAGGGATATAAAAAGTTGAAAGTGAAAGTTGTGCGTCTCTATCCATATCACTACACACAAACCCACTGTCACATCAGCATGAATAAACAAAATGCATAAGTTTCATATTACGACGTCGACCAGCAGCAGATTATAGTGCATTAAAATTCTGACTGGGTTCAAATTTTATGACCCAAAGTTATTGCATTGTGTGCAAAGTTGGCAGAAATCGCGCCCAGAAAATATATAAGGAAGCTCTCGCTTTTGTGTGTTCCGGAAATTCCATGTCCTCAAAAAAAACCTGACCTAAAATGGGAGGACACACCAACAAACACAAAACACTCCCAAGAAAATGAGACGACCCGCCATTATAAATATATATATTTATCTTCTTTTCTAAGTATTCGTATAAGCGTTTTTTATAACGCATCGGCGTATTTACTTTACGGTTTTGTTTGTTGGTGAAAGCTGGAAAATGATGAAATCGAGAGTCAAAAGTGAAAATAAATATAAAAATGTAAGTGAAAAATTCTCATCCAGTCAATAAATATATATATATCAGAGCCGTTATTTTCACTTTTATTGACGGTTTATTTACTCAACTCGGTTCTGCTTCTGGCAGCCCACTTTTTAAATTGTTTTGTCTCTGCTTTCGCCATAAGTATATGTTTTCATAGTATCTTTATAATGGGCTATATGGGTATCATCTTTCATTTTTAGTTGCCTTACTGCATCGCAATAATCTTTTATTTTACTAAGCACTGCTTCTTCAGAAAAAAATAATGATGTGATCGTTTTCATTATTGTGCAATGAAATCAAGTGCAAGTAGGTTTAAACTTTCTCTAGGCATCTTTCCAAATCGCTTTGTTGGGGAAATATATTTGCGTTTCACTTTCTCTGGCTGTCCTACTTCCGCCAAAAAACCCATTGTTTGTTTTGTAATCCAAACTCCATCATTGATTTCTTCCTTTTTTGGCAATCAATATAAATTATAACTTAAGCATCCGAGAAAATAGTTTCAGATATTTTCTGACAGGAATCTATTACATGGATGGTTTTAGATGATATTTTGTGTTCATCATAATAGAAAATAAGAAGAGTTGTATGCGGAACGCAACGCCAACATATTTTGTTTCATAAAAAGCCAACATAATGTTATGGTATATATTATGGTATCATATTAGATTGAATTCTTTGGATGAGAATGGGATTGACCTGATTTCATTTTCCTTCGAGGTCGCTTTCATGCTGAGAGAGGAAAGTGAAATTTAGAAGGAAGCCCCACAGTCTCTTAAGTGCTTTTATTGATAATCTCTGATACTTTTCTCACGGTATAGTTTCGCGAGGTCAGTGATCATCACGATCATCTGACGATGTGTACGCGTGCAAATGGAGTCAAGATGGAACCATCAAGTGACCTATAAGCGTAACTGCCATTTTGGCAAGTCTAATTTCCAATTCAACATATTTCGTTATATATAAAAACTTATAGCTTTTTGGTATGGACAGTTAATAACTTCAGCATGGAATGTAATATTGCATCCGTTAGGCTGTTGAAGCTACAACATCAAATGGAATTGTACTTGCAGTAAACCAAGCTGGTTTGAATTCAGTTGAAAACAAGGCAGACATATCCACCAATTTCTTGGAAAAACAATTTTCTTGCAGATGGAATCTGAGAAGGAAATAGGATGTAATCTCACAGATGTACAATTATATGCATATTACATGGCGCTTCATTTTCCATTACTAGGGATTAAGGAAGAGAAAGGTAGCTATATAGTAAGCTATAGTGATAGTAGAATCAATGGTTCTGTATAGCTGAGTACTGAGTACTTCGCACCTGTATTATTTATATTCAGAGCGCCAGGCTCGTTTCGCAGGAAGATTTGCACTATTTACTTTGCACTTTTAGTTTGGATAAGTGCTTCATTCCGAAATTTTCACGCTTCATTTTCTGAGTACGCCACCATTGCAATTATGAAGCGAGATTAGACAGATCTTTCCACTGAAGGGAAAAGTTGATATTCGAAGAAACGTGTCGTTATCAAGTTTTTTTGTCACTCAAGGGCCAACAACCTTAGCGGTCAAATTGAGGTCGATGCAGATACCTCTCTGAAGACATGTCACGCGGACATATAAAACTGCAAACCACAATAAATGCTTGCAAGGAAAATATAATTGCTAACTGCGTAAAATGCATCGATGAACGTAAAAGTGAGACAAAACACTAAAGTGAGTGATTCTGTCTGCCAAGAGATTGTCCTTCTCATACTACCTAGTTCGCTATCTAATGGCCATAAATACAGGACGTTGCATGCTGCCAAAATGCCATGCTGAAGTATTTATCTTTCTTACCTGTTCTGGTGTATCCGGCAGTACCCGTATCAACTTCAACTCCGTCCCGGCTGTTCCCAAACTGCGTCTTATTCTTCCCACTGAGTAATGATCCTTCATTTGGCCCTTGACGACTATCACTATCTGCTGCTGCCACACTCACCAAAGATAATGCTCCCGTCACCACTAACGTCACCAGGTAAAAACGTGAAAGCACTACTGACCACTCCTTGAGAACGTGAGTGGTTGTCCAAGCCATACTTATTTTCAGTTAAGAGGTAAACACGGAGAGAAAAATTTTGTTCCAATATTTGTAAATATTATTGTGGGGCAAAATTACTTTCCGTGTATATGTTGAAGGAAGCTCTCACAAAATTAAGAAAGTTGTTTGAAGAAATTCCGTAGATATAACGAATATACATGTATATATACACAAGCCATGCGTATATACGCGCCAGCTTACTTGATCCAGTCACAATATAAAGTGGACTGGAAAGTGAAAGCGAGTGAAAGCACCAGAGTTCCAGTTGCGTTCCCTTCGCTAGCGAAGACAAGACTGAGTGAGAAAAAAGCATGTGGTTGCTCTGCTTGTATACCTTTCCACCATGAAATATGTACGATTTCATTTTCTTACTTTCTCAACCGTCTTCTTGTTGTTGTTGCTGTTGATATTGTGCTCTACTTTTTACTGGCACGACAAAATATTAAATTTTTGTACGTGTTTTCTTGACAAGAGCAACACCGTGTCCTCTCTTGACACCCTGCTTATTACATTGTAAGCGGTTATAATCTGCCAAGTTTACAATGAACGATAAGACTAGACACGACAATGAATTATTCTTCGAAATATAAACACAACCGTTTTTTGTGTTCCAATTTTTCGGGTGAAAAATAATAAAAACAAAGTTGAGTCTGCCAAGGGAGCAAAAGTAAATTGTATGAAATACCGAGAAATTTGAGAAAGACAAGACATTGATCCTCGCGGCATTAGAGAGAAAAACGGAGAAGGAGACAAATGAAGGAGAAGCGCACGCAATAATGGAGACTGGAGACGCTTCGCTATTTACACGAGGCACACAAGGATAAAAGGCTGTAGTAGTTGCCGAGTAGGGAGCTGTGAAATTTCTGCAAAACTTTCTCAATAAGCAGTGCATATATACATATGTATATATGTTTAAGTTTGAGATGCAAATAGCAGACGAGTAATTTCTGTATGGTTGTTTATTGTTTTGAGGGGAAAATCCGGGTGCTTAAACTGAGCATATTGTTTTGTGTGCAACTTTAATTACAATTTAATGCTGGCTGGTACAAAATATTTCATTTTCTCGACGACGTTGACAATTACCAGCATGAAAAGAGTGGGAGTTCTGGTTACATCAGAAGAAGAAAGCAACGATTTGTAAATGAAAATTAATATCAAGTGATTTTTTACTGGTTGTGTAAAATTGGCAACATGTCAATGCTTCTCCGAAATCCTCAAAAATAGAAAACAATTAGGCAGTAAACAGGAAGAAAATGCAGTCGCCCACGCAGCGTCAGAAATCTCCATTTCAATGCGTGGATGGAGGATTAATGATAAAACTGTGATCTTTGGCATTGTTATTGAAAAGCAATTTAGGAGATACCATGTGAAGTACGATTTCGACAGCGAATGAGGAACAACAACGGGTTTGTGGGGTTATAGTTGTCTTGGAAGTTAATCTTCTGCTTCCAGGAATACTAATTTAGGATTAAACGACTTTCTTTGTGCGTTTCTGTTCAATAAACTGTAAGTATCGTAATAAGTACATAGAGCAACAACAACCGCCCACGCTTACAACTGAAACGGGGTGGAACATGGTCAAAGTTTTGTACATTTGAGATCTAACGAAGATTAAGGATATTTTAAATTCTTCTGTAATGTAAAGTAATGATTCTTCTTAAAATGTGTAGAATCAAACAAGATACCTAGATTTTGATATTTGGCGGACAACTAAACATTTCATTCCTTTTTGGAAAATGGTTTTTTTAAACAAAATCCATTTCATTTCCCGTAAGCACAGCGTGGGCATTCCGGCGATGCCTTGTAAGCAATGGATACAGTCATTCATCTCCAATACACTTATATGCCTTTTTATGAACTTCCGTCAGAGTGAATCGTCAACAGAGACAACCGACTCTCTTAATTCCAAAGGAGACGAAAAATCCAAACAGAGCTACATTCATTCCTCCAGTTCACTCGTATTGATTCCGAGAAAGCAAACATTGTCTATACGATTGCAATTAAGGAAAAGGAACTGCGTCTCGCAATAGATGTTTACCTTCTAGAACAAAAACCAAACGCGTGAAAGCTTCGATCCATCAGTACGGTTTGAATGGAAATGGGAAAGTAAAAACTAATTACTAGGAATGGAAAGTGATCCACTTCATTAGAAAGCTATCTTGGAAGGAAAGCAAATGAACTCAAAAGTCTCAAACGAAGTGCAAATGGATCAACGTTTCATGTCGGAGTAGGAAAGCATAAAAGACATTTGATTTTAACATACATTAATGAAATGTTTAGAATATACTACCACATGTAGTTCTTTTAGGATTGCTATTCTTTCAACATATTCCTGTTCTGCATCCCATCAGTCTGATCCTGTAACTAAATCAGAGATTTACAGAGAGACTCAATGGATTGTTCATTACGCTTCAGTAATAAATGCTGGATAAATGAATGTAGAAATGCTTGCAACTGAACCTAGAAGGCATTACTCTGCATTTTAGGATTACATGGACCTTGAACCTGCGATTCTCCATAGACGGGCCAGTAAACTAAAACCAGAAATTAACAACTTTGACCCTGAGGACTACACAAAAAAACTCCCAAGTTGCTACTTGGTGAAACCAGGAGAAAAGAACTGAAGAAAGTTCAGTAACGTTCACAACGGGGACAATAGACCGCTCCTGATGGTATGATGGAATGAGTGAAAGCACATTCCGCTTTGTTGTCCTGTTACTAATCCCTCGTACCACTGCCAAGTGTATAATCCGGGCGCCGATTTGCATTCAGGAGTCAAACTGCAATTTGTCGCTGTTACAAGAAACATTTAGAATGTAATCTGTGGGATATTTTTTATGTTGACATAAGTATCATGTCAGATGGATATTCAGCTCAATTATCTCTCTCGCGCATTTGAGATACAAAAATAGAAGGTTGCTGCACTTTGGTATATTCGTTAACATTGTAGGCGTTTGCCCTTGAGGGTTTTAGAACAAACTTTTGTAAAAACTACACACATTTTAACACAGCCTTGAAATCC
Organism: Sinella curviseta; assembly: GCA_004115045.4. NCBI lineage: Eukaryota > Metazoa > Arthropoda > Collembola > Entomobryomorpha > Entomobryidae > Sinella > Sinella curviseta. The sequence goes on along the minus strand of CM023199.3, from coordinate 30,041,428 downwards.
GAAAATATTTGCTAATCCAGAAATCACCCACATACATATGTTTGCTTACGGCTGAAATCTTTCTCGCATGACTAATTCCACCCTCTAAATGAAAATCATCCTTTTAATTAATTGGCGTACCATGGTTCAGATCGCTGCTTTCACAATGCTTCCTAAGCAAAATGAATGGCACATCGATAACGCCAGAAAAAATAAATATTACTTTGGCTTGAAATTGATGGAATATTGTAATTCACAAGACACAATATTAAGTTCAATTTGATGAAATTTATTGCATTATTCATTTTGTTATATAAGTATAGCATCGAATACTCGTACCAACTGCATTTCAAAATGAGTAACCATGAATTCCTTATCAATCTTTTTAAAGTTCCCGCATTTTATAGATATTGGAAATATGCTTTGCGCCACCTTCAAATTACGAATCGTCCCGGCCTTCTTCTTCATAACGTACATCAATCTAATCTGTCTTCTCTGATGATATACAATTTCAGTTGCTACGCCAATCGTACCAACAACTTCCGGAAACAGAACTGCTTGTGAGCTCACTAAACATAGTGTGCACACAACCGCCCCCATATAGATGGGGAGACCAATCTTGTCAGATCCCAGGGTTGATAACCAGCAAGCAATTACTGTTCCCCAGAAATATATCCATTCAAACACGTAGAGTAGCCAATCCAACCAAACCCTGACCTTGGAATGAACTATACGCAGGCAAGTGTACCGATAGGCAAAGGATGGAAAGTTTAGAGTTCCGACGACTCTAATGAGTTTCGAGAATTGGTCAGCGACTACCATCATGATGCAAAAATAGTAACTGCCGCTGCGACCCAACTCGACGAAGACAATAAACAAGACAGTAAGACGAATGGCGATGACAATGAGAATCGTGCTCAGGTCCCAGTATTTTGGATCGGGCATGTTGATCAGTTTTAGAAAGAATTCGGTCGTGTCCAGCTCTAAATAGAATGCAAAAATTGGGCATACCCATGGAACAAACGCTATCAAGCTCATTGCAACTATCATGATTGTTCCGAATTTGTCAAGTTTCGATGAGCGTCTTAGATTTCCAATTTCTAAAAATCATAATATAAATCATGATGCATAGCGCTCTGTTTCGACTCAATTAATATTTATTTATGTTGATCAAACCTGCTTGCTGCAACTCAAAGCTCATTTGCATAACGTCGTTGAATGCTGATACCAGACGAGCACCTCCATGAGCAACGGAATAGGCGATTGGAAAAGAACTTGTGAAGATGACGTAAAATAATACAAAGACAAAAATCCTAACCCAGTCCACATAAGATATTGTGAGTACTTCATACAACGCCATAGTTATACAAAGCTGACCCTCCACAAGCATGGCAAGAAATAGAAAAGTGGCGACTATCCAACTTGCTGAAGACTTTGAATATTGGAGACGATTATAATCCTTATTCAAATGGATAGGGAGAGGAGGAAGGTAACTATAAGCTTTGGAATGTAGTTTAAATGCCAATAGTTGACTGCTGGAAAGCATTTTATGGATATCTTTGGATATGGCAGTGGCTGTGTTTAAGTTAAGCCTTTTCATCCACGCGTTTACTTGTATACACGTCTGAATGTGAAATGTTACATTTCGCAACAATTCATTGAATGCTAAGAGAAATATCGACTGGATCATCAGATAATGCGATACAGATATGCATGTAAAAATTATCTGCCTGATTATTAATAGTAAATAATTTCTAGAAACAAAATGATATGTAATTATTTTAACAAATGGTTTGATTCCGTTCAACCCACCACACTGAATTACTGTGGCTGAAATGCAAAATAACTTGTGGTGTTCGTGTAAAACTACGACCCACAATTTTTTTGTACTGCCAACAACGAGTATATTTTTTATGACATTACATGATTCGTATCGAAAACGAATTGCTGGTAATTCGAATCGGGAGACAAGATATAATAACGAAAATCAATATTATACAAGGAAGTAGTGATATCAGTTGTTTTAAATTACTTCGATTTCGATTAAGTTACATTTTGTTTATTATCTTTTCTGAAAAATAAGCTTTATGTGCAGTAACATAAACATGTAAGAGAAAGTCGAAATTGTAGAATCACCACAATTTATTTTGAACTTATTGCGAAAGAAACCATACAGTATAATTTGTGTATTTCAATGAAGTCGTCGTAGCATGCCAAATGTTCTTCACAGTCAAACCCAGCATTATAGCCATTAAGTCGACTTACTGACATACTAAATGTGTACAAATATAGTAATAACAATTGCCTATAGGCGCCGTTAGGATTCAAATTCGTGACGAAGCATTTTTCCTTAATCAAATTGTTAAGACAATTATACTTGCTACATGCCAGAAACATAGACATACAGAGATAATCGATGCACCTTACAACCATGTTTACATAAATTCCATTTATTTTGAAATATTTCGGACAAACATACCCGTCTACGGAATAATTTATGTTGCTACATATCAAGCCATATTACTTTGGACATTGAGCATCACCACTTACTTTTTAAACATATATTGTATATACATTTAAATCATTTTAGAGCAATAATGCTGATGAAATACCAAATAAAGCTAAATTGACATTAATATCATCCACAAAAATTGACTCGTGTCAACTCAAATCGCTAAATGTCAACGCACTAAAAAAATAATATATGTATATAAAACCGACTTTAACACACTCACGAGAAACAGAAATTAGGAATTCCTCTCGATTATTTCATGTCAAAAATATAGTTAACAAAAACATTCAAGATTAACAGCATTGGAGCATCCATGCCCACTTTGACAAGGAGCATGCAATTTCAGGGCCCATCGGTATTTATTTTGTAGTTTACTTTCGACCATCTGGCCGCCAGTTCGATATTCCACAATAAGTTTTAGTGTCCAAAGTATAGAAATGAGTTCCCTTCTGTCTCAAAGTATCCAGAGAACCGACAAATAAAAAGCAATCATACCGCAAGCACCATACCAGGTATGTATCCTATGTAACATACAAATCATGTTATTAGGGCTGGTACATTGACATTACAAATTCGAAGCGACGATGTTTTGTTCATCACCAACATTTTCTACATTATTCATACTAAACAGGAATCTATACGCAATTACTTACTAGGATTATGAATAAATTAAATATTGTTATCATGTTTGCCGTATTTTTTTAATACGCTTCTGTTAACCATGTTTATAAATTATTACTGTTTACTTGCGCCGCTGTGAAACCTTGAACTTGTTATTGCCCTCTAATGTGCACCATAAAATGCAGCAAAGTGTATAATAATATGTATGAGCTTATCATACTACCCCAGTAAAAGAAAATTAATTGTAATGTTATTTGCAAAGTCAATACAACTGAATGGTGTAAGCTCATCAACAAAATTGAAAGAACCAAATCCAACCTTGATGCTGTCACAGGAAGCATAAAATTTTCGAACCCACCGATTGTCTCTATTTGAATTTCCTCTTGATTTTCTGGCCGTCTCTCTGAGATTTTGTAAAATTGACTGCGATGTGCTGTAGATAGTAGCTTGAGCTCCCAAAATGCCCACAGATGACACAAATGCAAGGAACAACTCCATAAAGAATATCGAGATAAGGACCATGTTTTCAGCCTTCCACGCAATTTTAACTAGACCTGTAAAACATGTTGCTTGGAAACCGACAGCAACGGCGAGCATTACTCCCATTAGTTCGTACCTTTGAACCTCGTTCATTAATGACGCCAGTAACTGCAAATGTCTGTATAATGTCACATATTTTACGGATACCCCGCCACTACGACTAATGCAAAGCCTTTCATAATTCAAAAGATACACTATAAAACTAAGAGTACACAGCACCAAAAGTCCACTACCACAGAATGGAACGACGTGTACCAGAATTTGGGTTAACCATTGATTAAATAACTGCACACAGATTTTAACCAATACACTCCAGCGATAAGTACAATTCCCTTCCGGATTGAAATCCGAAGAGCATTCAGCCAGCAACCAATATCCAACCAAAGTTGATTTGCATGGATTATCCCAGTGTATCCCGTAGACCCAGAATAGTCCAAGTAAATATGCCGCCGGCGTGATTTCATAAGCGTATAAGAGGTTCAGTCTCTCCAATTTGGTCAACCTTTCAGATACTCCACGGCAATGTAATTGCTGGCTAATTTGCATATGTCCGTTTATGTAAGCTGGGAATCTTTCCGCGTAATGAAGGATGGCAATTAAACAGAAAGAACAGCAGAATATTGTCATAAAATGTGTGAATGAAAGCACTTGATCGATGAGTGAGACGTTCTGGATGGTATAAACTTGAATCACTAGAGCCGCCGCAAATACGAGAAGCAGGAAACACTTTACTTGTAACCTTTTAACAGAATTGAGAAAGCAGTTACTGGTGACCATAATTCTGGATTTTCTGTCCCAATGAAATATGCCAGCATTGGAAAATTCCAAAACTTTACAGTACACTCCAAATAGCCCAATATACCTTCTAAGGATCATTTTGGCTTCTCGATATTGCCTGTGCCCTTGATGCAACACTATTTACAATTCACACACATCGGTTAGATATAATATCTTACTGAAATTAAAATTATGGTATAAAAATGATGCACCAAAGACAGGAAGAGGTTACAATTAATGAGAGGGGTTCCCCTTACATAATAAATCTAGCGTTTTTTACTGTCATAATGTTAGGCGGCTTCTACATAGCATTCTAACTACACAGTTATAAATACAACATAATATAATAGATATAAATGGCACCACTCAATTATTAGTACCGAAGCAACATGTCACGACGAACTTCGTCCCCAACCAACACATTTACATTTCCATTATTTATTGCTCAGCCGAAACCAATGTGTATGTACATTTACTATATACCTATTTTAATGTTTTGCCCGGAATCATCAAGCCTGCCAATAAATAGTTACTGATTATCAATTAATCCATGAACATATACAATTTAATATCAACATTTATTCTTGACGGTACAACGTATTGGCCATGTAGTTACAGCTACAAAAGATTTCTAAGCTGTAAAATTCATGCTACTGGCCGTGCCCTCAATATTAAACATAATTTTATATAAGTTGTGATTGTCAACATTTTTCAACGTATTGCAGAAGGAAAATGCTTGTCCAGGTAAAAGGAGACTGATAATATTTTCCAACATCGGCGCTGGTTAGATGGCTTCTACAACTTATACATAGTTCTGTAACTTCTGCGGTTTACTTCAGTATTTATTAAAGCCAGTTTAATAATAGGCGTCAAACAGGCTTTATCAAAAAATAGCATGCTTTTACAGTTGCACTCCATTTACTGTTCATTTGTGGCTATCGTGTAAACAAAACCGACTTCGAAATGGATTCATTTCTGACAACTTGATTTGTTTAACAAACTTTTGCGATGAATTATAGATGCATAAATGTCCACTGGCCGTCATCATGATAGAATTAAATGTGTTGAAGAGTAATTAATGCGCATGGAATTACAGAACCCGAAAAGAACTTGTGACCATTGTTTCGTTATAAATCAGAAAAAAATAAATCAGGCGTTGAGAACTCGCATCTGTTACACTACATATTATTATTATGTATTTTTTAGCTCAGCGCATATCGCATTGATTCGCCTGAATACACTGGAAACGTTTTAGTTACAGGTTTGATGGAGTAGACCATTAAAATTTACGAATACTTTGATCATTCGCACCACTCGTCGTATTTAGTTAGTTTGACGGTACTTCTCATTGGTTACTTAACGGATAATATTATTACACGTCATGCCATTTTATTTGAATGTTGTAAGGTCAATGATATTACGAAATAGTTATAAGTACGTGGACATGGAGTTGATACCAATTGAATCCTTCCAGTATGAATTACATACTGTTTTGTTATTTTTCCGTCGTTGTAACTTTAACCGCACTCATGCGATGCGCAGACACTTCCTGTCAATTGAAGTACATATTTTTATGATTCTATGATTCACTACATGAGTTTAAACTTCATGGTCAAAATTATGTCAGAGTGAGTATTTATTAAACGGGAAAGCATATTTATGGATGGATTCGGAATTAATACACTCCTCATATGATTTTGTTGGTAACTATGTTAAGTTCGTGTATCCATGCCGTAATGACAACGTTAATAGGTAGTCATTTTTGCTTATTAAAATATATGTACCTACGTGGTAATGAATTTGAAATACTTAACAAATTATTCGTCATTATAACCTTCAAACATTCGTTACTTTCCATCATTTCTTCACTCTGCAGCTATTATTTCACAAGAACGCCGAACAATGGCATTCAAAGGCATTATTACAAAAGATACAAGTTCGTTCGCTCGTTAACTTCGGAAGAAACTACGTAGACTATTCTTTCCAGCGCATTACATTACCACTACTCCAACATAAATTCATAAAATAAAAGCAGGAAATTATTTATTCAAAACTAAAGCACATAGGATTTTTCCCTGCAATAGCAGGAATGAAGCAATTATTAAAAATCATTTATTTCATTTCATTTATAATTTCGGGTAACGGCCTTGAACAGAGAAACGAAGGCATTCATGCACTTTTTAAGATTGCACAATACACACTTTCCTATCAAAGAAACACATTATCAATAGATTATTCATTGGAGTCAATCTCAAATTCTATTTGGTGGGAGAACGTAGTTCAGATGAAATACATTGTTAGCTCAAGCATGCAAAATATTTTATCTGGAGACGGAAATCAAAGATACGTCAAGACGTTTCAGCGATATTCCCAGGTGTGCGTTATACATTTATGGCTGCTTAATCGCGCAAATGACCAAACAATCTACAACTATCTTGGGCATTACAGTGCATTCGTTGAACAGGACAACGATATGGAATCCAGACGGCCTTCAAATATACCAGAGTATATTGTTATCACAACAACGACAACATACCGACTATCTAGTTTGTCAATTAATCTACCATTTACCGACGCGTTGGCAACATATAAATGGCCTTTTAGAATAATTATTCTGGCACAGGACAGCAAAGTGGGAACTAATATATTGATACCTTGCGTCCCATGTTCCTCTGCTCCCAATTGCGAACCGAAAATACTTGGTGAGTGAACTAAACTCGGCTTGGAATGCGATCAATTCGAATCTTCACATTGACTCCAAACAACCTGAGCTGTATAACCACGCATGTTATCATTTTTCACCGGCATATTGATGGGAACTGCTAACAAATCTACACATGGATCCACACCCCGACCTCTTTAGCTTTGAATGCGCACTGACCATTCTATTTTCCCGATTTAACTGCACCGGTGAGGCTTGCATGAGGTTTCGTTCCACTTTGTTGGATTAGTCGACCTACATCCCTCAAAGCTTGCCGGTGTTTTCTGCTGGTGCATCTGTCGATGGATTTAGGTACGTCGTATTTGTCTCCAAGTCCGAGTTGAAGGAAGCATTTGACTTGGTTATGCTGACAAGAATGTTTTCATTTATCCACTGGGGCATTGTAATAATTTCCACAATAGCTACTGCAGAAACGCTTAGAATTATCAGGCTTGACCACAATTAGATGGTGGGTTGTATCATCACTGATAGAACAAGCAGACATTGCAGAAAAATGGGTAAAAAAGAAAACTGCAGTTACTTTTGCAACACTCTTTTTGAACACAGTAATGTAAGCGAGGAAGAGCGATTGGTGTATTTTGAAAGAGTTATTTATGTTTCAGAATACCAGATGGAAATGGCGAATTTGTTAATGCCGAGGTTATTAAAATTTACTGGCGCATACTTAGATCTATTTGCAAGGATGATGGCAAATGTGATTGACGTGATTTCTGACAATGAGAACGTCCCTATGAATCAAGCATTTCCCGAACTAACGTCCAATGATGAAGAGGAAGGTTTCCAGAGAAAGGCTTTGCGAAAGTTTGTATTTGTTTACGGCAATTATCCAGGTTTTGCATCATTTACCCCGCATCAATATATGCGGTACATGCTGCAGACATACTTTGATGCAAAGATTTGCGACAAATTTGAAAAGGAAATGTTTCCGCAAATAAAATTGTGGACAATGCGTCACCGAAGTTATTTGGAGGCGATCTTCGGGGCAATGTTGTCGCAGTTTGTTGAAAGTGGGGTGTGGGAACGTATTGTAAAATATTATAGAGATCTTGTGTACTAAAAGATGATAACTTGAATGGGAATCTTAATTTCATGTTAGGTTTTTGGAGTATTGTGGAAAAACTAACGGGACAAGGTAAAGGAGCATTGAGTTTGGAGATATGGAAACAACAAGGAGATATTCCGTTGACTCTAGATTTGCTAAAGTCAGTTTGTATGGTGGCGAGAGTGGGTATAGTAATTTCGGGTCTCGTTTTTTCCTCAGAGATTACATGGCATAATATTTAATTTAGACCGGTTTACGTTGACGGAAGATCACTTAAAATTAAATATACATCATTGTTAGATGACTTATCACATGCACAAAAGGTAACACCTCTGGGATGAAAAATAAAATATGAGTAAATAATTAAAACACATGTGTAAATTAATTACGGTAAGGCCGCATCGATAAGCAAATCAACTGCAGAATTAAATGCTGCCTACTTGCAGGTCACCCATATGTGTACATAATTTTAATTTTAATTGAGTTTAAAATTGAAACGAAATAAAATAAAATCAAAACTGTTTATTCAATCATACTATGTTTGGATTTACATTCACAACAATAAATTAACAATTAGTCCTTCGTAAGGAATACGTTCTGGAATCTACAAACGGAAATAACACTTTCACCAATTTCTTATTCATTATGCACAACGAAGCAAAGGAACAAAAGGAAACAGTTGTTGTTCACTTGCATTGCGCTGGCTCGCTTGCAATAGAGGGAAGAATATTTCGAGATATATTTGGGTAGGTATCTATACCGAAGTGTGGCTATAGTACAAAATGTGTAACAATTTTGTGGCGGCCTGCATGTAAAGATCCCAGAATGCATGCACAAAGGAGAACAAAAGATGAGTCAATTCTCTTCCATTGGAATGTCGTATCAATTAATAAGTTGAAATAAAGCCGTAATCACGCAAAACGTCATCTAAGCTAAATCTATCATCCTCCTTTTATCAGTCAAGGAAATTTACATTTTGAGGTCATACAAAATTTGCTAAAAACTTGAAATTTCGAGATGGAAAGTTACGTTTTGGACGAAGCACTGGAAGTTGACGACTACAGGTTTGACATTTTTATTTTAAACTTTATTTACTTATTTGTAAATTTAGATGTGCGGCATCAAAATTTGTAATTTAATTTAATAACACATACGGCGTTTTCCACACTAACGTCTGCTTATTAAGCACGAAAACACTTTGACACATTTCAAAATTTACGGAAATGAATTCCTGGTGACGATTCAGTAAATGTTGGTACTGGCCGTAATTATGCTTTTGAGTGTAAGATCGTTCGGCCTCTTTTTTTCCAATATTGTCTCATATTAACTACTGAAAGTAGAAACCTGCACCCATATGTCACTGTAAACGCTGTAGCGAAGTTACCATAAAACAGTGACAACAATTGCTAATATTTTCCACTTTCACTACAAGTTTTCACTATAAGTAGTCTATTGTATCTATCATTTAAATCACAAGCATTTATTCACATATTTCACCACCAAGTAAATGCACTGATAATGTGTGGTGTCAAAAATACTGCCCGGAGTTGATCACGTTTACAATTTGTGTTCTACTGATTATACACAGCGTCAGCTGCTGATCTTAATTAAGAAGAATAATGACGAAGGACCTATAATTACAGCAAATATTAATAGCGTTCATTACGCCGTAAATATGTTAAATGTGACCCTTCCTCTCTGCATATAATGTATTGCATGTCGGCATTCCCATAATTAAGAGTACTCGCCTTCAAGTTATTGCACTGAATTCAAAAAAAATAGTTGAAAAATTTTCAGTTGAGTACAAAAGGTACTAGCCACAGTATTCTAATTTACATCTTCAGAAATTGGTTTATATAAACTATTAGTTTCCTCCAGTCGGTTTAGTTTTTATCGACATCAGGTGTATGTTTTTTCTGCAAGTTGGGTAATGAAAATCTTAGTTAATAATTTTGCAGTATTAAACGAATTGTTACTAGTAATTTGAAATGACTTCTAATCCCTTGAGCGGTATGGAGTTTTATTTGTCACGAAACTTGTTCTGGTATTCAAAATACGCCATCCTTTCATGTTACTGATGAGAGAACAAAATATGGAAACTTTATATCCTAACTCTTCTCTCAATACGGAATTCCTCCTTTTGATTTCGTAGTTTTTTTGGAATTCAGATGAAAATTTGCACCATTTCAACTACCACTAATTTAAATGAATGCAACATTTGGTGCAGTGAATAAATATTGTATAATTTCAGTGTCGTTTATTTAAAATGATAAACCATGATAATTTAATTGAGAAATTACTCAACAGGGAACACGGTTCCCAAGATAACGAAATTTTTGATTGTCAGAGCAATTATTCGTTTAAACAAAGTTTGTCCGTCCAGCGTCCGTAAAACCTGCATTTTAATTGCTATAAATGTACATCTACAAAATTGTGCATTTACATCCCACTACGGTTAACTTGCGAGGGCTGCAGTTTTGGACATTTTCACAGACATGGAAACTTTGACATATTTTCTCCGGAGGAAACAAATTTTCTCCGACCATATACAAGTACATTAACTTGTTTAATTGTAGTTTTCGATTACTTTCTTGTCATTTTTCGGCATGAATAGTGGTTTCGTAAGTACTGACTATGGACAATTAAATTTATTTGTGAAACTCTCATAAAAATTACGAATTTTTTCTCTAAACCCGATTTTTTTCTCAAATTTTCTCCGGCTCTCAGCCGCGTAACCGCGCATGTTTTCCATGCCTGCATTTTCACTCAGTGGAGTATCGTATTTGGTAGAAATAAGCAGCCCGACACCAAACCTGTTAAAATTAAAAAAAGACAAATTTTCAGCCACAAATTTAATGAATCGAAGCTGGATAATGTATACAAGATTGGTAATGGCAGAGTTATTTATGAGTAACCATAACGAATCTAATGGAATTTTAATGCAAAGCCTCTAGTTAATTCTAAGCATATATGCATATAGCGTCGGATGCCCTCGTAAAATTTCTCATATTCCGACTCGCTACTTGATTATATCTGGATTATTCGACGTTCAATTTGTGTGCACAAGATAAAACTGAAACAAAAGGATGACAGCTTTAATTAATCCTTATCTTTTGGCTGCGCATATGAGAACCCGTGAATGATCGTTTCCCACGGATTGGGCTACACTCTTTCCATTATTCTGGGTATCAGATTGTGACTGATTTTATCCTATCAACATAATGAAGGATAATACGGTATACGAACCACGGAAGACAGATATTCCTATGTATTCGTTAGATTCCAATTTATTCACTACCAAACTAGCTGTAGTAGTAGATGGTGTTTATATGTATAACATACTTAGGTAATATGCTGATCTCAATAATGGAAATAGAGAGGCAAGAATATTAAATCAATCACCATAAGACTGCAAAAAATTAGTGTACCAGAGCATTAGTGCAATTTTAATTCTTTATGAAAGTACAACAGAATAAGGTATGCTACTTTTTAATAATTGAACAGAGTCGAGACAGCTTAAGATTCAATACGAGTAATTAACATCGAACGACATTACTATTTCTGTATTGCAGATCATAAGTACGTACCTGCTATGTGTTAAAATTAAAATGAGCAACAAATGAGTTATGTCCGCATATCAATATGCTTGATTGATTAATTGCCAATTTTGACATGATAAAATAAGAACAAAAGAGATTAAAAGGAATTGGGCAATAATCAACTTCTCATGTTCATCCTCCCTCAAGTTCAATAAAAGCGATGCATTTCGGTTGTTTTATGTTCAACTTATCTACTCAGGCCGTACCGTTAAAGGCCAATGCCATGTATTGGAAAAATAATCGGCTGAAGTAAAAGAAATCCATGCAAAATGATATGGAATGCACAGATACATCAGAGTCATTTTGATGATAATGCAACTGCAACGTGATATGAAGTACACTGACCTACTTACTGACCTTGTTAGTTGTACCTGGCAGTGGCTAATTTGTGCTTTTTATAAGAAATAATGCAAGAGGAACGGACTTTCAAATGGCCCTTGATATGCGTTGCTTGAAAAAATATTAATATTGTCGTAACGTGTATTGGTAGTAACACAAATATTTTGGAACAAATTTACTTGCCTGACAAATCTTGTCATTTGTCAAAAAAAGCTACGCTATTGCCACTTATACCAGGACAAATGGACCACCCGATGAAAATATTAAAATACTCGTCTTTAGCATTTTGTTTCTAATAAATACAATATTTTATGAAATAGCACGGTTGACTACCACGAAAATAATGATGTCGGCCACGACCATTGCACTCCTACACAAAGCTATGAACCCATGGATGTGGAGGAAAATTGGGTGATTCCTGTTATTGCCGATGAAGCCATGGAAGTTGATGGAGATGGCGCTATTTCCGAGGTGGCAAATGAACCCATGGAAGTCGAAGAAGATTTGGATGATCCGGCCTTGGTCGTGGGAGTGGCAGGACAGTTGGGACCAATAATCACAGTCAACTTAAACATCCCTCATGATTTGCTCACTGCAAGATCTCAATTATCTATCCAGATATCCATCGACAGGAACCCTGAAATCTAGGTGGGTACTATTTAGTTATCTGAAATCGTATTTGAAATTAACTATCTAATATTATATTTCCTTGTATTACAAAGTGACGTCAATGTTTTCCCGGGATTTATATACTACACATTGTGCGAAAACAGCTTTTTGTAATTCTTGCATAAATGAATCACTTTGGAGCTGAATTTTATTGTACATAACTCATCTAAATATTTATTAAAATTTTCAGGTACATGTTTAAATGTAATACCTCGTCCAATACAATGTGCTGTGATCGATGATACCAGCGTGGTGCTTTAATAACAAATCCCATACTTTAATGATACATTTTTAAAGATTCTTACTATTGTTGTTAATTTTATTTACCTAGTTTATTAGTTTATGTATACTACAAATTTGGTACGTTCTTACTAGTTAATATTAATTAATTAAGATACCATTTTGTAATTACAAGTTAGAAATACATTTTTTACTGACTAATTGTTAATTCTAATAAATGTGAGGAGTAATTCTTGCGTAAACATAAAATTTATTCTTAAACTGAAAGTCAAATTATTCCTTAAGACAAGGCATTTTTAGTTATATTTCTGAAGATGATCCAAGAAACACCAGAGCTGGTCATCTTTATTCACCACAGCAAATATGTGATTTTGCGGATGACTGCCAGCATGCTGCTCAAAGCAATTTTTGCAGTACTCACACAGCGGTCGGCACTGCAAGCAAATGTAATTGTTGGTGTTTGGGCATTTACAGCACTTCCATGAGGATACTACAGCTTCTGTAATAAAATTAATTTACATAAATGCAATTAAATGAAATAAACGCTTACATTTACGGGTACATATGTCAAGACAGTATTATCAGAAAACATTTACATACCTGCGGATGACTGTGACCTTGAAAGGTAAGGTCGCCACACAGCAGGTCCCCTAAGAAAATGAAAAGTTAATGACTTCAATATTGCCATTGTTTACATTCATGCTTTAAGAAGAATTACTTACTTTAAGAGTCTTTTCAACCAGGTAGCATGTTCCTCGTTTTGGACCAAAGCAAAAATATGAATTGCATGTGTTTCCGTTTGTGAGCATTGCTCGCAAAGATTATAGTCAGGGCACTGTAGGCACTTGTACCGATCACCTTCAATAATGCTGTGACAACCGTGGCAGGTGGCTGTTCCATCTTCAGATGTCCCTAGAAAAACGGATTGATTCGGATCTGAATTTCTGTCAGTTTCTTCTAAATTTTCAAATGATGAGAGGTTGGAATTGGAACTGGCATTCAGCGGCCCGATGTCATCACCATTACCGCTACTGGTTGGAGATTGTTCTCTGAAAGAAATTCCAATATTAAGATCTATTGATAAGCATTTTCGTGTAGTGTAATTTAATTGTTGATGATGATTTTTGTACGTATTTAAGTACCTATATGCGCAAATTTCATAATGGCTGCTGTGGTCCTTTCTAGTTCCTCTGAACTCACAACCTTCCGACCCGTTCTTGCAATCAAACGTCAGCACGTCAAGTAGGTCTTCAACTACCCTGTTTCGAACTGCCCGTGTTTCAAAAGGCTCATTGCATAAGCTGCACTTTGAAACACGATTTGTACACGCCTTGCACGTACTGTGACCATTGCGGCACTGAAATATTTCTTCCGTCGGAATTTCCCAGCAAACTGGACATTTCAATATTTGTCGAATTTCTTTCTCCATTTGCCTTACTAAACCGATCGCTCATTTATTTAAGAAAAAGTATTTTATGTTGTTGCCGTAAAGCAAATTGGTTATGTGCTGCTGGTTTGATCTCAAATGGCAATGTAAATTGTTTGTATGAAGCTCAGATGGCGAGTTATGAGATTACCGCAACAATAAATTAACAATTAGTCAATAGTAAGGAATACGTTTTTGAATTAACAAACGGAAATAACACTTTCACCAATTTCTTACCCATTATGTACGACGAAGCAAGCGAACAAAATGAAACAGTTGTTGTTCACTTGCATTGCGCTGGCTCGCTTGCAATAGAGGGAAGAATATTTAGAGAAATATATGGGTAGGTATCTATACCAAAGTGCGGCTATAGTGCAAAAATGTGTAACAGAATTTGTCCGTCCGGCTTCCATGAAACCTACATTTTAATTGCTATAAACGTACATCAACGAAATTGTGCATTAGTATCCGACTACATTTAAGCTACGACGGTTGTAATTTTAGACATTTTCACGCAGTAGAGTATGGTATTTGCTAGAAATAAGTAGTCCGACACTAAACCTGTTAAATTAAAAAAGAAATTTTCATGCACAAATTTAATGAATCGAAGCTGGATAATATATAGAAGATTTGTAATATCATACTTATTTATGAATAGCCAAGCCGAATTTATGTAATTTTAATGCAAAGCGTCTAGTTAATCCTAAGTATATATGCATATAGCGTCGGATGCCCTCGCAAAATTCCCGTATTCTGACTCGCTACTTGATTATGTCTGGATTACTCGGCGTTCAATTTGTTTGAACAAGATTAAACTGAAACAAAAGGATGACAGCATTAATTAATGCTTATCTTTTGGCTGCGCATATGAGAACCCGTGAATGATCGTTTCCCACGGATTGTGCTACACTCTTTCCATTATTCTGGGTATCAGATTGTGGCTGATTTTATCCTATCAACATAATGAAGGATAATATGGTATTCCTATGTATTCAATAGATATCAATTTATTCACTACCAAACTGGCTGTAGTATTATATAGTGTTTATATGTATAACATAGTTAGGTAATATGCTCATCTCAATAGTGGAAATAGAGAGGCAAGAATATTGATTAAACTAATCACCCTAAGACTGCAAAAAATTAGTGTATCAAAGCATTGGTCCAGTTTTAATTCTTTATGAAAGTACAACAGAATAAGGTATGCTACTTTTTAATAATTGAACAGAGTCGAGACAGCTTAAGATTCAATACGAGTAATTAACACCGAACGACATTACTATTTCTGCATTGCAGATGATACATACGTACCTGCTATGCGTTGAAATTAAAATGAGCAGCAAATGAGTTATGTCCGCATATCAATATGCTTGGTTGATTAATTGCCAATTTTGACATGATAAAATAAGAACAAAAGAGATTAGAAGGAATTGGTTAATACATAATTATCCTCTCATGTTCGCCCTCCCCAAAGTTCAATGAAAGCAATGCATTTTGGTTGTTTGATGTACACTTTATCTACTCAGGCCGTACCGTTAAAGGCCAATGCCACTATTGGAAACATAATCGGCTGAAGTAAAAGAAATCCATGAAAAATGATATGGAATGCACAGATACATCAGAGTCATTTTGATGATAATGCAACTGCAACGTGATATGAAGTACACTGACCTACTTACTGACCTTGTTAGTTGTACCTGGCAGTGGCTAATTTGTGCTTTTTATAAGAAATAATGCAAGAGGAACAGACTTTCAAATGGCCCTTGAAATGCGTTGCTTGAAAAAATATTAATATTGTCGTAACGTTTATTGGTAGTAACACAAATATTTTGGAACAAATTTACTTGCCTGACAAATCTTGTCATTCGTCAAAAAAAAAAGCTACGCTATTGCCACTTATACCAGTACAAAAGGACGACCCCATGAAAATAATAAAATACTCGTGTTTAGCATTTTGTATCTAATAAATACAATATTTTATGAAATAGCACGGTTGACTACCACGAAATTAATGATGTCGGCCACGACCATTGCATTCCTACGCAAAACTATGAACCTATGGATGTGGACGAGGATTGGGTTATTCATGTTATTGCCGATGAAGCCATGGAAATTTATGGAGATGGCGCTATTTCCGAGGTGGCAAATGAACCCATGGAAGTCGAAGAAGATTTATATGATCCGCCCGGGGCGTGGTAGTGGTTGGGACCAATAATAACAGTCAACTTAAACTTCTCTCATGATTTGCTCACTGCAAGATCTCAATTATCTATCCAGATATCCACCGACAGGAACCCTGCAATCTAGGTGGGTACTATTTAGTTATCTGAAATCGTATTTGAAATTCACTATCTAATATTATATTTCCTTGTATTACAAAGGGACGTCAATGTTTTCCCGGGATTTGTATACTACTAATTGTGCGAAAACAGCATTTTGTAAGTCTTGCATAAATGAATCATTTTGGATCTGAATTTTATTGTACAGAACTCATACACATATTTATTATAACATTTTCAGGTATATGTTTAAATGGAATACCTCGTCAAATATAATGTGCTGTGATCGATGATATCAGCGTGGTGCTTTAGTAACCAATCCCATACTTTAATATACATTTTAAAGATTATTACTATTGTTGTTAATTTTATTTAAGAGTAATTCCATGCCCAATATGCAAGCCCAAGAACCGACCTTTTTAAATGTAAAAATGGACGCGGAATTCGAATTTGTCATAAAAAATTGTATACCTTAGACGTATTAAGCCTTACAAACAAGTCCGTACAACGGGATATATTGAGAAAATGTGGTAACTTGACAACAGTCAGTGGGACCCACTTTATTTTGACACGGTTCAACCGATTTCGCTGAAATTTGGTATGAGCATTCCTTGAGGGGTCCTTCGCGGAGTTCCAAAGCCCAAACTTAAATTTTCTGAAATGGGGTCACGGGGGTGGGGTCAAACTCTCGAGTTGCGAATACGACGATTTCATGTTAGCCGTCAGACTAAATATTGATTAATATAATCATCTTTATGAGAGCAATATTCCAGGAGAGTAAGAGAATATTGATTTGCGGCTGTTTAAAATTCATTTATTCGTTGGAATGACCAAATCACTATGGTTTCTAAATCACTTGCGTTGAAATACTAAAAATACACATTTTGCCATGGAACTACCGATAAATGAATTTAAACAGCCGAAAATCAGTATTCTCTTACTCTCATGGAATACTGCTCTCATAAAGATGATTATATTAATCAATATTTAGTCTGACGGCTAACATGAAATCGTCGTATTTGCAACTCGAGAGTTTGACCCCACCCCCGTGACCCCATTTTAGAAAATTTAAGTTTGGACTTTGGAACTCCGCGAAGGACCCCTCAAGGAATGCCCATACCAAATTTCAGCGAAATCGGTTGAACGGTGTCAAAATAAATTGGGTCCCACTGACTGTTGTCAAGTTACCACATTTTCTCAATATACCCCGTTGTACGGACTTGTTTGTAAGGCTTAATACGTCTAAGGTATACAATTTTTTATGACAAATTCGAATTCCGCGTCCATTTTTACATTTAAAAAGGTCGGTTCTTGGGCTTGCATATTGGGCATGGAATGACTGTTAACTAATTTATGTATGCTACAAATTTGATACGTTTTTACTAGTTCATATTATTTAATTAAGATACCATTTTGTAATTACAAGTTAGAAATACATTTTTTACTGAATAATTGTTAATACTAATAAATTTAAGGAGATGAGTAATCCTTGTTGTTGTGTATTTAGTATTTTATTTTAGTGTGCTTATGCACTTTTATTATAGGTTCTTTGCCAAGTACAAGTTATATACATTTAATGCTTAGAGGTGGAGAGTCAGAATAGGTCTGAACCAAAATCATCAAGATATCATTCTCGCTGGAATGAATAGTAAGTGTAGCTAAATAGGATAGGAGACATTCATCAATTGGAGATACGCATTAAAGCGGAGACATCATTCTTCATATCA
This sequence comes from Sinella curviseta, assembly GCA_004115045.4. Classification (NCBI taxonomy): domain Eukaryota; kingdom Metazoa; phylum Arthropoda; class Collembola; order Entomobryomorpha; family Entomobryidae; genus Sinella; species Sinella curviseta. The sequence goes on along the minus strand of CM023199.3, from coordinate 30,022,956 downwards.
AATCATTTCATAAACCAATTTACAATGATTAGCATATTTCAACTTTATCAAGTTTTAACAAAACTAGATTCATGTATGTATTATCCTAATACACTACACTTGTGTAAACATAAAATGTATTCTTTAATTGAATTATGTCAAGTTATACTAAAAGACAAAGCACTTTTAGTTATATTTCTGAAGATGATCCAAGAAATACCAGAGCTGGTCTTCTGTATTCACCATAGCAAATATGTGATTTTGCGGATGACTGCTAGCATGCTGCTCAAAGCAATGTTTGCAGTATTCACACAATGGTCGGCACTGCAAGCAAATGTAACTGTTGGTATTTGGGCATTTACAGCACTTCCATGAGGATACTACAGCTTCTGTAATAAAATTAATTTACATAAATGCAATTAAATGAAATAAACGCTTACATTTACGGGTACATATGTCAAGACAGTATTATCAGAAAACATTTACATACCTGCAGATGATTGTGACCTTGAAAGGAAAGGTCGCCATCCAGTAGGTCCCCTAAGAAAATGAAAAGTTAATGACTTCAATATTGCCATTGTTTACATTCATGCTTTGTTTCTAAAGCCAAGAAGAATTACTTACTTTAAGAGTCTTTTCAACCAGGTAGACTGTACCTCGTTTTGGACCAAAGCAAAAATATGAATTGCATGTGTTTCCGCTTGTGAGCATTGCTCGCAAAGATTATAGTCAGGGCACTGCAGGCACTTGTATCGGTTGTTTTCAATAATGCAGTGACAACCGTGGCAGGTGACTGTTCCATCTTCAGAAGGCCCAAGAAAAACGGATTGATCAGGATCTGCATTTCTGTCAGTTTCCTCTAAATTTTCAAATGTTGAGAGGTTAGAACTGGCATTCAGCGGCCCGGTGTCATCACCATTATTGCTACTGGTTGGAGATTGTTCTCTGAAAGAAATTACAATATTAAGATTTATTGATAAGCATTTACATGAAGTGTAATTTAATTGTTGATTATGATTTTTGTACGTATTTAAGTACCTATATGCGCAAATTTCATAATGGCTGCTGTGGTCCTTTCTAGTTCCACTGAACTCACAACCTTCCGACCCGTTCTTGCAATCAAACGTCAGCACGTCAAGTAGGTCTTCAACTACCCTGTTTCGAACTGCCCATGTTTCAAAAGGCTCATTGCATAAGCCGCACTTTGAAACACGATTTGTACACGCCTTGCACGTACTGTGACCATTGTGGCACTGAAATATTTCTTCCATAGGAATTTCCCAGCAAACTGGACATTTCAATATTTGTTGAATTTCTTTCTCCATTTGCCTTACTTAACCGATCGGTGATTTATTTAAGAAAAAGTATTTTAGATATGTTGTTGCCGTAAAGCAACGTAAAGTTGTTGGTTATGTGCTGCTGGTTTGATCTCGAATGTCAATGTAAATTGTTTGTATGAAGCTCAGATGGCGAGTTATGAGATTACCGCAACAATTGGGTCAATGGATTATCTGCATTCATTTTTTGAGCAGATAAAATGATTTTTCATCCAATCTCGTTATCTTGTCCTTGAACAATTCTGATACTACAGATTCAGCAATCAACATTATTAATTATAAATGGATACATATACATACATGCACATACGACATTTACTCGTTTACTAATCCTCATAGATTGTTTTAAAAAACATTGCAAGTATGGATAACCTGATGTAAATTTGAGCCTGATTTCTAAAACAGGTATAAAACATACGGCATCAACTAAGCAACACAGACAAATGTGTTAAAAATAAATAAAGAAACGAAAATTAAACAAAAACAATAGTACTGAAAAGCTCAAAATTTTCTAATGAGCCCAGTGCTGCGCATTTGGCTGGTAAGTCAGTCTTTGTAATACAAATCGCAGCTTCCCCGGAGAATTAGCCACTGCGAAGAAATGGTCATGGGGATGTGTGTCCCCTCTGGTCTGAAAGCAGACTTCACAATAACCACACACCGGCTTGCACTGAAGACATAGGTACTTGGAGATGAAACGACATTTACAGCAACTGGCTGATGCAGAAAAGGTGCTCCATGGTGACTCTTTGAGGCGGAAGAAAACAAATAAGTTTGAAATGTTTTTCAATTACAATGATATACATACAAGCCCGTACTTATTTAATTTTTTACCATTCAATGGCGCGTTTATCGCAAAAAAGGGTCTCCATCGGTTAGATGTTCTAATAAAATAATAAAATAACTTATGAAATCATGCCATAAATACAAATATGTTCCATTTTGTTTCTACTTACACTAAAGTATGTCGTAAAAGTTGTTCCTGGATCTTCGACCGGATTACAGCAAAAACGTGATTCCAATGCTCCCCCGTTTCCATACAAGAGCCGCAAAGGTCATAGTCCACACACTCGAGACATTTGTAGCGAACATTAACCGGAACATTTCTGCATACATCACATAGCGTACCGTTAAATACTACCGGCCCCACAGTTTCTTGACAAGTAGGCACGGGATTGTTGGGGAGGGTTATACGAGGTCTCAACGAAATCCTTTCTACTGATGTTGCCAAGGAGGTAGCAGCATTGTGCCCAACGGATCCAGGTACCAGTGGTGGTTGGGTTGGATTTGTATTTAAAGTGTAAATGGTTTCCCGTTTATGATTAGTGGGTATTGTGGGACTAGATTTGCTAATACAACAGGAAATTTGCAATGTACTTTCGTTTTTCCTTAGATAATGTGAAGTTACTACATTCAGAGGCAATCTGATACTTGGATTTTGTAATGCAAAGGCGACTTGTTTCAAATTGATGGCCGTAATACCGCAAGACAGGTCAGGCACCTTATATTTTAAAACAAATTATCAGTAACAATTTTCGGTTAGTAATGGCTAGTAACTTAAGCAAATTACCACTTTTGTATTATTTGTTTATGTTTGCTTACTTTCGTTGGGTCCATAGAGTCCAGTGTAAACTCTGTCCGTAATTTGAAAAGTTGATGTTTCCGCCCACCGTCTTCAAGTTGAATACAAATAGGCGAAATGGAGTTGTCTTCAGGATTATATATATGAATGAGGAAGCAGATAATCCCGGCACGTCGTTCCTGATCCACAATAATTGGAGTCCAGAAGCTTTTAGCGTTGCGTTGGAAATCCGTAATTCCTTCCAGTCGAATATCAATATCCGATTCATGGCAGACAATAAACTGGTGACACTTTTGAAAATGAGTCAGCGCATCCCGTAGCTTGCTTGTATTCAGGAAGTAGCCACAGTGGTATCCAAATAGCTCACAAAGATTAGTGCCGATATTCCTATTAAGTGACATACATTAAATGTGTGGTAATGCAACGATCTTTTTTAAAAGATTGCCATTTTAGATTTTTTTGCAATTAAGCTTACCCAAAACGGCATACATCCAAATGTGTTGATAGCTCCGCCCTCGTCAAGACTTGCTGACATCCTTTTGATTTGTACATGCAGTCAAATTTCATCATGTCCAGTAAATCCTCCAGAGCCCTGTTTCTTATTTTCGTGTCATATTTCACTCGACACTGCGGGCATTCAATGAGCTGCTTAGAGCAGTCACTACAGACAGTGTGCCCGTTAACGCACTGGAATATTTCCTTGTTTGGAATCTCAAAGCAGATGGGACACTTGATCTTTTCTGGGATATCTTGCTCCATTTTATAATAATGCCTAAATTAATATTACTTTATCAAACCAAATTATTAATTATGGAGACTATATCCAGTTTTCAATAAAACTGATTTATTTTTTGGAAAACATATACCACTTAATTGCCCACATTTCTATTCGAGAAGACAAAATTCCCTTTATTGTTCACGGTTATCAATAATTGCAGTCAGCTGCCACCTGCATGATAAGCATAACTGACGTATGGTTCATGGCTGATAATTATTTTGAGTAAACATAGATGACGCGTTATTTGCGAGTATATTTACTTTGTTTGCTTTAATGATTATCAATATTTAATTCAAAAACTTTTCATGCAAAGTGTGGCGCAAATACTAGCAGTGATCAGTAGTGCACGCGTTTTGACTTAATTACCGTCTGATTTCTGATAACGTGTCAGTGAGTTATCAATGGTTCAATGCATTTTATTTGTACTCAAACACAAGCGTAAATAACATAGGATATAACTTATAGCGTCACTATTGTATAGTACAATTATTCTTAACTGGTAATCGATTACATCTGATAGCAAAGTGCCATTTTCATAGATTGACTAATTATCTTATTTTTGCATCCAAATTTGTGCAACATTAAAGATACCTCTCAATGATTAAATATAATGAATTGTTGCACTAGGACAAAATCGTAATCACAAATTTGAAACAGCGTTCCAAGAACGCTATAAATTCTCTGGAGTTTTTTTTGCAGTAATTTGGTTTTATTTCCACGACAAACTTAACCTTCTACTTTCATTATCATGCCGCATGCATAGCCTCGAGCTCGCATGTCCTACCAGCAGTTTCCACATATCCTTCTATACACTCGCATATACCATGAGGTAGTTTCGGAAGAATTTGCCCAGAGCAAACGGCATTTTCGACACAAAGCGGTTCCACGGTATTTCCACTTGACGTTTCCGTCTCCACTTTGCAATATGCACCAACAAGTCCCCTACACCGCTTCTCCGACTCTACGTAAATATGAAGCTCATCTGGACATTGACAGATGCCATCCACGCACTCCAGAAGACTCGTTTGATCACACATTGACGACCCGCTCAAACCGTTTCCTGTGCTACAGTTTTGACCGTATCCGGGTAGACATTTTCCGTCCGTGCTAGCAACAAATCCGTCTGGACATTCACATCGATAATGCATTCCCATCTTAATACAGTTGGAATTTTGGGTGCACATTTTACGAAAGGTAGACTCATTTGTGACGTCGCCATCACAAGGACCGCCCACTCGACTAACGCATCGACTCCCGTTGAAGTACTGCAGTTCCTTATGTCCGCAAAGACAAGCTCCGTTTCTGCACTTGAGAGTCCCATCTCGGATGTACATCCTGGCCCCTCGGAGCCACAAGATTGTCCATAACGTTTGGGAACGCATTCGGTGTTATTCGAGTTGGCTTCGAAATCCAAATCGCAAGCGCATACATCGTTAACGAATAAAGTCTGACATGACGCGTTAGCGGGGCATGGAGAATAAATCATGTAAAAATAAGTGTCTGAGGATGTCGCAACTTCTTGATTGTAGGACCGGACCTCTATCCGGTTTTGGCTAAATGACATTTGATGGTGACAAGTCTGTTGAATAAATGTGATGCAGGAGTTGGCCCGTTCATTAAAAAACATGGTTTGTAGGTTGGCACATTGGCACCTTTTGTCAAGGCAAATCTGGAACTGTGAAGAGTTGCAGGGATTTCCGTATGTGCAAGGCTCACCATAACTGGCACAAGTTACCGTGTCAAGAAATCCTACTGCGACGCATAAGATGGTAAAGTATTTTGCAAGCTGCGTACACGGGACGCCCATATTTATTGATGTGTATGAACAGTAATGTTCTGTAAATTGGAGTAGCTTTAAAATATCCGCGGCTTAAGCTGTTTCACGAAATTTCAAAATGTCCAGAAACAATTTTTTTTCCGCTGTACGTCCAGGCACGGCACATAGGCGTAGTAGACAATAATGCAAGGAACGGATAATGCAATTTCTGTTTATATGCACGCCGTTGCATATACAACACCCATTTCTAGTAATTATTGTGAAATGAGAAAACGGCAAGCTTTAAAGAGATGCGATTTTTTGCGTTTTAATTTGAGAAGGAAATTTTAAAGCGAATCTAGTTACATGAGTCAGAACAATAGCATGCGTAACATGTAAAATATGTTATTATTATTAGATTGACCTAAATTATATTTTAATTCTGGGTCATGTATAATAATGCGCATTTTAGTAGAGATGGGCTCCACCAACCACAGTTTCACAGTACCATAAATGCTGAATGCATTATAAGGCGCTTCTCGTGTTGTCATTGAAATGACATTTGGGGTTTGTGATAATTTAGGAATCGCATTTACAATAAAGGTGCGAGTTATCGTTATTTATATCAGAATTCCACTTTGTATATTCCAATATTGATTTTATACGAATATGAGTAATAATGAAACTGTTTGCACATACATACATACATTAAAAGGCTAAATCTGAAACAACGGTTCAAGTTGACTGAAAACAAGGAGTCAACGACACAAGTGAAAACTGTGTCAGGGGAACTGTAAACACATGATTACTTATGTTTTCAAATAATTGGAATTGGTATATTTTGGACATTGCAATGTTATGTAATAAGCATAAATTTGCGTGACTTCAATGATTATGTATAAAATAATATGGAAGTTCCATAATGGAACACAATTTTTTGATGAAGTCAAAATTGAAGTGATGCGTGCATGACAAAAGCTCATGTCCATTAGCCATTTACGCATAAGGACCGGTAATGGAAAATTGAACATTTTGCATGGCCAAATTAAGTATTACATGTATTTATTAGTGCCGATTCAATTTATAACAACATGACTTTGAAAGATGATTACAAATATGCTTGAAACCAATATATTAAATGCAATTATGTTTCACCGGAACTTCAATTCTTCTGTTGACTGTTGTACTTTCCCCAATTTAGTTCGCACGTCCGTTCCGCGCTATCAACATATCCTTGTCCCCAGCACTCACATATTCCACTAGGCAAGTCAGTAAAGGATTGTTTGCAATGGGCTTGGTCAACACAAAACAATCCGCCTTTTGACGTTTCCATATTGCAGGATGCCCCAACAAGTCCTCTGCACCGTTTCTCCGACTCGACGTAAGTATGTAGCTCATCCGGACATTTGCAGATGCCATCCACACATTCCAGCAGACCAATCTCATCGCACATTACCGTCTTGTTCAAACCGATTCCCACTCCGCATTTCTGACCGTATCCAGGTAGACATTTTCCGTCCCTACTTTCCACAAATCCTGCGGCACACTTACACCGATAATGCATCCCCTTCGTGACACAATCAGCGTTTGGAGTGCAGGCTAACGAGTACGCCGACTGTTTCGTTCCCTCCGCATGACATGGTCCATTCACTCGACTAACGCATTGTGATCCATTAAAGTACTGCAGGTCTTTGTAGTCGCAGGCACAGGCCGCATTTTTGCACTTGAGTCCCATTTCGGATGAACATCCGAGTCCGTCAAGGCCACAAGGATATCCGTAACTACCGCTCTTGCCACCATATAAGCACTCGGTCTTGTTCTCGTTGGGGTAGTATGGAGAATAGCAAATGCAAGATCCTCCTTCAGTGCGACATTCGGATGCCATAGCGCATGGTGCACGTATGTAGTAAGGATAAATGTCCGCGGAAATCACCACTTCCTGATAATTTGACATTTTCTCTACCCGGTTTTGAGAAAAGGACCTTTGAACGTAGCAACTCTGTCCAATGTATAAACTGCAGGAGTTGGTTCGCCAATCAAAAAACATTGTGCGCAAGTTGGCACATTGGCATGTTTGATCCAGGCAAATTTGAAATAGGGATGAGTTGCAGGTATCTTGGTAGTTACAAGGTTCACCATAATCAGCAGAAGTTACTACGCGAAGAAAAGCTGCAGCTACGCAGAGTACGCTAAAGTATTTTAGCAGCTGCTTACCGGAGACGCTCATGTTTTCTGAGGGATATAAACAACCTACAGCTTTTCAAAGTTCCCTTGTTTGAGTTTTGGGTAAGAATTATACAGCGAGCAAGCTTACGTGGGGGTTTTTGATGAAAATTGGACGATTTTCGGCGTGAATATCTCAACATAAATTACATATCATGGTATGTGGTGCACATCAGGCGAAAGAGAATTTTCTGCTCTTTCTTTTGAGTATTCGCATGAATTCCAAGTCGTTCATTTGCCTATGTGAGGACCATGAAAGCCAATCGATCCAATTTTTAAGGGAATCCGAAAAGGAAATGTTGAATGTATTTTGAGAAGACATGTCTATGTTCCGCTTTTAGAATGGAATTTCCGGATTCAACTTTGACCGGTAACGGAACACACCTTCATGTCCTTTTGAGAAACAGCTGGCACGTTGTAGTTAAAATAACTAGAACCTTGCCAAAATTCCACTTTTGGTGGGATACGATGGTGTTTTGAAACCCTGAATATCATATTTCGTAGATGTCAGTACCCAAGCGGCGGTATATGAAAATCCAATTTAAAACTAGGACGGGTGTAAACCCGAATTAAAAAACTACCGGAAACGTGTTGCGTGTGAAATTGAGACATTTGGCACTCAGTTCACCTTCCCAAACACTAATTTCGATGAATTTCCTAAATAATATATTTTGACCCTTTTGTGACCCTGTGACCCGTGAGGGTCATGGAGCCATCACTCCGACAGTTGGTCGAATTGACCCATGGTGTAATGACAAAAAATGATCCGCATAAAATTCTATATCGGATAACCGGTAAAAGATTTTTGCCCATAAGGATGCATGGGGGACGTTACCCCCCACCGTACCCCTGGGGTTCGGCCCAGGAGCCCCAAAATCAATACCGATCTTTAGAATCATCATAGGTACCAACATGCAAAATTTGAGCCAAATCGGTCAACGTGGAGGAAAGTTATAGTGTTTACAGACAAACGGACACACAGACAGACAAACAGATCAATCGCAATAACTACCTATATAAGCATTTCATGCTTCCGGTAGTTAATAAGGAAGCTACCCTAACGTGCTCAACATATGGGCAAACAAAAGAAACTTGAAGCAAAAATCAGTCTCAAGACGAGGCATAATTGTTGGACTTACGGTAAGTCCCAACTTCCCTGTAAGTTACTATGTTACATTTCTTGAGTGGCCAGAGTGAAAATACCGGCTTGAGGCATTGCATATCTTCACCATCGTATTTTTAACTTATTTCTGAACTATCCACAATGATTTTTGGTGGGGAAATTAAAAAGTGGTTTCGGCAGGAGCATATCCAGTTCAGTCGATGTGGTGAAAATGTGATTTTTAAAGTTTTAAACTATAGACCCCACCATTCTTCACAGAATGCAATTGCGTTCCTGTTCATGGGTGGGACGGATACCTAGACATTAGGACTAAATATGTTGAAAAGTAGAATGGTGTACGGTAACGTGTGCGTTAATGAGGGGCGCACAAAATCGTCCAATTTTCACTAAAAACGACTACGTAAATATACTTCATTCATTCGAGGAAGTGAAAATGGAACTGCTCACTCAATTCAATGTACCTAAGTAACTCATGTCGTATCGTCACATTTTCAAGCAGATATCGTGCTTTGTCAATGATACTGAAAGCAGTTCACGATGTCTGAAGTGCTGAGTTCGGTTGACATATAAACGGTGTAGGTTATCAGCGTTATCACTGTCTGAGCAAATACACCAATTGTTATTGTTTATGTCTGGTTCTTTTATATTTTATTTATATGGTTTTTCGTGACACCACTCCATCTTTTATTCTACTTGAAATGCATTACTATCCGGCTTATATAAATTTAACTATATATAAAAACTTTGAATGGTAGTACCTATTTGTAGAGTGAACAGAATATATGTAAATAATTTGGGGCCAAACTAGTTCGTGCTAATAGGGTTAGGATGCATAATAGTTTACATAATTTCTGAAGCATGCTTTCTATTATTGATGGATCATGTTTCTGAGCAAATACAAAGAGTCTGTTGAAGTAATCCGCAATCTCTGTGTAAAAATCCTTTTTTAAATAGTTACGTGCTGACAAGCTTTAAAATCCTCGACGCTGTACACGTTTACCACGATCATTTTTGACATATCATGATGATCCGTTTATCATTAACACATCCTCGGAAACATAATAATAATAGTATTACTTCGGTTATTGTTTCATTATTGTTCCTAAAGACACGACATTTTATTACTCTGAACCGGCATCCTAACGTGTAACCAATATGTTCACCCGAACAATATTTATAGCAGGTTCCGTGAATGAGTTTCAAATCGCAAACCTGAGCTCTGCGTTATGAAGATTTATTACCCAATTACAATTTTATTAACAGCTCAAATGACTAATTGAATTTTAATTTTGTCATATTATATTTTGAACAAAAACATTCAGATTTACATAAATTATTAGAACCGGGGGCAAATTCCCTTACGACCCATCAGCCGACGGTCCATATATCGACCTCGCACGTCCTATTTGCAGCTTCCGTATATCCCTTTTTACACTCACATTGTCCCACAGCCAAATTCGAAATCGTTTGTGAGCAAAATGCATTCGCGACACAAAATTGCGAAGACATTAGACTGATATTTTCGTTTTCCAGATTGCAGTAGGCCCCAACAAGGCCCCTACATCGTTTCTCGGACTCAATGTAAGTATGCAGCTCATCCGGACATTTGCATGTGCCGTCCACACAAACCAGAAAACCCGATTGAGCGCACATTGATGCCTTGTCCAATCCGTTTCTAACGTTGCATGTTTGACCAAATCCAGGCAGACATTTTCCATTCCTACTTGTCACAAATCCAGCCGGACACTCGCACTGATAATGCTGCCCCTTTCTAACACAATTCGAGTTTGGAGTGCAAGTTAATGTAAACGTTGACGAGCGTATGTGGTTATAATGGCAGGGTCCACCCACTCGGCTCATGCATTTTACTCCATTGTAGTATTGTACGTAAGAAAATTTGCACAGACAAACTCCATTTTTGCACTTGAGTCCCATTTTGGGAGAGCATGTAAATCCTTCAAGGCCACAAGATTGTCCGTAACCAATTTCACTGCTTCTACGTATGCATTTGGTTCTTCTGTCATTGGGAACATGTGAGGAGTAGCAAGTGCAAACTGGCCCCAATGATGTCGACCTACATTCTGCATTTTTGGGACATGGAATCAGTGCCTGATAAAAATATGTTTCGGCGGATAATGACGATATCTGTGTACTATGAGTTTCATATTCTACGTTGTTCTTGGTGAAGGACTTTTGGAGGTAGCAACTCTGACCAATAACTGTTCTGCAAGACTTTGACTCGTCATCAAAAAACATTGTCCGAGGGTTAGCACAAGTTTCGGAGTTTACTACAGATACGAATTCTGCAACTACACAGAGTGTAATAACAAGTATCAAAGTATGTTTTCTAAATTGACTCATGTTTTCTGTTGTTGTTGCAAACAGTAATCCGTTATTATTCGTAATAAGACGGGTTTAAATAGAAGTATTTGGGCTATGCTTAAGAAATTTATGTATACAGTGGAAGCCGCGATGGAAGGGAGTAAATTTTTTAAACAGTTCTTATTTTACATAGAGCTAAGTCCGTGCCTCACTAATGCTGACATTAAGTAGTCCACTGACTACTTTCAAACTGACTAACTGCACTTGTTACATGAGAACTAATGAACACAATTTTTAATACAACAAAATATAAATACCATGCCTATATGGAAATGGAAGTTTGAATGGCAGTTTTATCTACCACTTTATGTCTAGAGTTTTAAAGTATTGCGTGTTTTTACAGTCGGTGTCGGTACGTCACAAGGAACTACACAAAGTGCGGTCTTGCTAAGTGTACACTTGCTAATAATTGAGCCGGAAATGTTTGGCAAAATTACTTTGTCTAAAATGTGTAATCCCTATCGGCATTGTATTCTATTTCAGCCAGAGCAAAGTATATTATTTTGTATGTTAAAATTAAATGCTAGTAAAATGTTTTTAAAACTGATTGTGAGTACATCTATTTGACGTTCTGGATATCGGTTTTCCGTTTCAAATGAATTAATATATGTATATGTGATTTGATGTTAGCATTTTTATTCGCAATGTAGTCCTTAATAACACTAATAGGAAATGCTGTTACGAGTTAGAAAAAACGAGTCGAAATACGACATTGTTTATATAAGCACGATAACGCGTTTCATCATTCTATGACTCATTCTATTCCATCCTTCCGTTTTTCATTGTGAACCGGATTTCTATTGTTCTGCGAGCACACTTACATAAAAGCAACTGTGAGCAGACTTTTAAGAGTACCATGAAACGTTTAAGTTCTGCTTTCCGCTTTTACACAGCACGACATACATCTATTAAATTTGTAATTCACGTGTGCCTGTAATGATGTGATTTTAAAACCAACAATGTCTTCAACTCTCGCCGAGAGTCTCTCGGACACCACTGAAGTAGTATGGTGGCCGTAGAACAAGTAAAGCTTGCGTTTACAAATAAAAGTTATAGGAAGCTGCTATACATACATACATAAAAACGAGCTGCCATCATCGAACTGATGATAGCAATAAATAGTAGATTGTTTGCATTCTATAGGCGTAGCTTATGTGGCCACAATTAATCCCTAGATAAGTGTATGTTTAAATTGACTTGAATACTCTCATTGAGTTGCTAATGCCTGCTGACTTGGCCGAATAAGTAATGTGTACCGAGAACTAATCCTTACTCAAATAGAATTAAACTACTTACTAACCTGCACGAAGGCTAATTTTGCCAATGACATTGTTCACATTTGCGCTTATCTTTACTGGCACCAGGCCTTTCAAATTGTTCTATTTTGCAATCCCAAACAAATGTCAGCACGGGGGACATGACAAATAGTCATTGGACCTTCGTATCACTCTAGTTATTCGACGCTTTGTCTGCCATTCACTTTATTGTCACTCGATTTATTCATGTAGAGAACATATTGAATTTTCTGAAAAATGGTCCCAATATTAATGTACGTTTTAGGACTTCTTCCCTGGTTGTCAGGTTCTGCGCAGCCGACTGAGGTATATTTTGTCTGAATTAAAAGAATACTTGCATCCAACAGAAATCATTTACAAAACGGTTTTTTATTTTCAATTTGATTTTCAGTCGATGTCGTTATGTGGGGATGAAGTCGGGGCTACACAATTTCGGAGTATAATATTTGACATCACCACGCCCTTCCAACAAATAGTTAGCAAGCACGCAGATTATTTCAGCAATAACAGCCTTAAAAGTACTGGAATTCAAGTGTGCTTGCAGTCATATCACAAAATTGGTAAGTTGTGAAATATATCAGTTCACTTGACGGATGATATAAAGTTGTATAATTTATCGGTCATTTAGAGCAAACGACTTTTGCCCACATTCCATTTAACATTCGGAAGCACGTTCGTACACCATTCAAGGCAAGAGCCGTTAAGGGTCATGAAATTGGAATAATGTAAACTATACACAATAAACAAAACCCCGTCATTTTTGTAAATCATGTGTCATTTTACCAGTGTACCTATTGGATACTCAGTTTCAGAAGTGATGACGTTCACAAACTTCCCGTCCTCTTATCCGAAAAATCAAACACCAATAATTCCACTTACTACCCTGACGCAATACTGGTGAATATACAAAAAGATCATCGGCTAAGACAAGAAACATGCGTAGACGACTGTAATGAGTCATTGGAGCACAGTTATGATATGCTTACCATCCCACGAAAAGGAACAACTAAACTTGGAATCGAATTTACCGAAAGCCAGTTGGATTGTCTATTGCAAATATGCGGGTATATACTTTCTAACGCTGACGTAGTTGTTATTCACCTAAAGTTGACACCAATCACAAGTATGCTGTCATATTCTTCCTTTGCCAAAAGACTGGCCAAAATCTTAGACGTGAAATTGGCATTGGCATGGGGCTTTAATCCGAAGTGTGAGTTTTATTTTCGCGTCAGCATGCACAGTGACGACAAACTGAAACGCTTGAGCAATGCGAACTTGTACCGGGCATATTTTGCAAAATATGCCCACACGTGGGCGAAAAAACAAATAAAGGCCAAATTTATACTGGACAATTTTCCAACCAGCGTCGTGGTAGAACCTAGTTTTGAGGATCGGCTTAATAACGTGATGCCGTATCTGCAACTTGGGCTACCTCAGGATCAAATCAGCGATGAAATAGCTTGCAATTTGCCAAGGGTTATGGAAATCGTTCAAACTGTTTTTCAAAAGATTATGCTAGAAATCTTTCTTGGTCCCATAAACTCTTTCAATGGCAAGTGTAGCAAATTTAGCAGCGAGCATATTCCTTCAACGGACAATTCTGCATCGATTATAGTTATGGTATGGTCAATGCGTGAAGGGATTGACTTGCTGGAGAAGATGGCAAATCGTTCAACGGACATCAGATTCCAAACGTTGTATGTCGGGGACCTAGACGATGCGCTTGAAAACACAACTATTGCTTACTTTAGAAATCTATCGACATCTCAACATATTTCTGTCGCCTGCCTATGCCTTCTTGAGCACGTCTCGTTCCGAAATGGGTCGTACGGTACACGCGGAAATATATATACGTGTTGCCCCACTTACTGGTTAGAAGAGAATCCGTTTATAATTTTACAATGGAACACTGATCAGGCGAAATACCATGAACATTTGTCTTCACTTTTAATGAATTCACTTGATCTACGAAACGATTTTTTACGAAAATATCCCGAGGGTAAAATATACCTTCGACTACATTTGTCCGATATTCATACGACGGAAAGGGGCAACTTTCATCTTAATTTGTACTGCGAACCGTTCTTAACTGACATAAAAGAGTTTCAACAGACAATTATAACTTGGTCCAACATACACGAATTTGAAGTAATATTGCATCCACTTGTCGCAAGCATTACAAATGGTGGATTGTGGTATAACATCGCAGCGGAACCAGAATTAAACAGAACAGTCACAGACTTCCCTGTACTAGTGCAAAGGAATGCTCCCGAAACTACAACCGGAAAAACTTCGTTTCCGTACACTTATCCATGTATACACTGGACGGAACATCTGTTGACCAAACCATTAGAGAATCGAATTTATTCCGGCATCGCCATTGATTTGGACTTTCTATCATTAGCACCCACGCAATATGATATTAGCACCCAGGAGCTGCAGAACTTGTTGGCCATAGCATTTGAACGTTTTACTAATGTTGAACTTAAAGGAAGTAGTGTTCAATTGACTACGATATCGAATGCGCTGAAAAGAAACCTTGTCGAGGCTCTATTGCCACGGGGAATTGAAAACGGCAATATTCGTTTGTACGTAGAGTTTAATGATAGCAGAATGCTTGAATTGAACTTGGAAAAGATAACAAATTCAGCATTTAGTCCATTTGGAATTCACATCGCTGGTTGGGAAAACCACACCAATGACACATCAAAACATATAAAGGCTATCGTAGATAAACATGCAGAAGGCCGGAACACGACACAAACAATATTTGGCATCACTGTAGCAAACTGTATTCGTGAGATCAATAACGGCTTGGATCGAATTAAGATTCTACCTTACATTTCGAACATAAAGTATTTGGTTTGCGTTATTAAGAGAGTTCGGCCCACAAACGCAGAGAAGACAAAAATGCAACTTTATCTGGATACACATTTCTACATCCTGAAATATCTCAACAATAATCTTGGCGTAGACACATTATTTCGTCTCAGCTTCTATTCCAAGAGTTATACAAACGACCGAACTGAAACAGAACTATCTTAGATTTTTGAACGACACGAATCAGTATGCAGAAAAATATGGTATCAAGTATTTTATGGGAGACGCATTTTCGGAACCGGATGCTGAAGAATGGAGTTGGTGGCTTGTTTCAAATAATCAGAAAGACCAGGTGAATCTAAATTTTACGGAACTAGAGTCTGGTAAGTATTGGGTTCGACTATGTCAATTGGGTATTCATGTTAAACAAAACAAACTAGCAACTTATTGAATGTTTTTGGGTAGCTTATTTTGGACAGAAAACGCAGCAAAAGTACAAGGTTCTCCCTTTAAGGAACGTTAAAAAGTACACACCACTGCTTATCGGGCTAGCGGCATTTTCAATTATTTTGATCGTTGGAATTTGTGGCCTTTGGGTTTACCATCGACGTATGAGACAAATGTTGTTGACGAAACAGGAAGTGAATGCTTTCCGGAACGGTGAAGTCGTAGAGATATGTGAAGTATCCATCGGGCTTCAATACGTTCAATTGAACACAACCAGGACATTAGGATTTAACTCTGATTTAGAAATAAAGAAGAAATACGTCCATCTAGGTAAAAGTATACCACTTCTTTATTACATTACTTGAACTGACATTGTTTAAAATTTAAGAAAACAATGAATAGGGAACATCATTGGACGAGGGAACTTTGGCATGGTCCACAACGGAACTCTCAGGGACAGCGTTGAAGTAGCGATTAAAGTTCCCAATCCAGACTTGTCGAAAGAATCGTTTAAAAGTATGCTGGCAGAAGTGAAGATTCTAAGCTACATTGGAAATCATCCCAATGTTGTCTCGTTCATTGGAGCATACACAAAAGAGATAGATAGGGGCATGATATATATCATTACGGAGTACTGTAAAATTGGTTCGTTGGAAAGATATTTAAGAACTCGGAAGACAAGGAATAAAGTAATGCGACCGATCAAGACCGACGACGGGTATGTTGAAGCCACTAATCAAAGCCATTTGACTTTAGAGTCCGTTGAAGGCGAAACTGAAGTTGACATTAATCAGCTATATAAGTTTGCCTATGAAGTTGCATCCGGCATGGAGTATATTGCCAGTAAAAGAGTTGTGCATTCGGATTTATCCACCAGAAATGTTCTATTGGATGCGAACATAAACTGCAAAATTGGGGATTTCGGTTTGTCGAGAAAATTGTATGAAAGTAACGAATATATCAAGAAGGGCGAAGAAGCATTACCTTGGAGATGGATGGCTATTGAGTCGATCACGAAAATGGAGTTTACAAGTCAGTCAGATGTGTGGAGTTATGGCGTTACGCTGTGGGAAATTTTCAGTTTAGGTACGAAATGTATGTGGAAATAAAATATGTGGTTTATATTGACGGAGCAACTATTTTGTGCATTAATTAAGGTGAACTACCGTACCCTGATATTTCCTGGAGTCCCCAGTTTTCTGAAAAACTGGAAGGAGGTTTGAGAATGGGGAAACCCCGCTACTCCTCTGATGATATGTAAGTTGAATTGACGTTACTTTTTCATTGACAGAATTGCAATGACATTTTTACAAACATTTACCTGTTGTTTCTTTAGATATTTGAAAATGGTAGAATGTTGGAATATATCACCCGATGCAAGACCTAGCTTCTCAGTTATGGTAGCATATTTTGAGGATATTGTCTGCTCTAAATGATCCGATATGGATTGCTATTTGAATATCGCATGTTCCTCGTTAAATCATATGAATATTTAAGTGAATGCTTCATACCTATATTTCACAGTTTATCAAGTAAAGTCACAACGTTTATTGACTAATTTTTAGTTGTGGCGTCATATATTCTATAATGCTTAATGTAAATATAAACACAATTTATCAGTAAAGTTAGCAATTTTGTTTAACAGACAACTATTTCATAAATATAACTGTAATGTATGTGTGTGAGATTACTTGGGATGCTTGTATGCTATGTTGAGCATGAGCACGAAGTAATGAGAAAGTGTGATGCGCGTGGTTCTTTGAGAATTGTCTTTATTCTAAAGGAGCTAAATATCGAATGAGACTTGTGAGTCCTGGAACAGAAAGAGTAAGGTAAGATTAGAGGAGTGAGGAAAAGGCTTAATTGGTTTTCAAGGTTGAGGTAGGTGACTTGTTGGTCACGAGGAGAGAGAGAGTACAATTAGCATAATATGTAAAATTATGGTTTAGTACATTAGAATACACAACAATAACCATACATAATGTTTTTAAATATATCTAGTATTTACTACGCTGACAGTTAGTGGCCTCATTCAGATATACAATACCACCAGAATACATAAATATTGAACATAATATTTCAGCATGAAAGCCTTATGCACACTTTACCTTAAATCATTTGAATACATGTTCGATTTGCAGTTTGAATGTATCCTGGCAAACAGTAACAAAATCCGTATCCCAGTCCAGAAAAGTTCTGAGCGCAATATGCATTGATAATGCACACTGATTTTGCAATTGTGTCAAATCTACAAAATGCTACCACAAGTCCCATGCACCGCTTCTCGCACCCATTATACGCAATATAAAGCTCACAAGGATATTGGCAGCGCCCGTCAATGAAACGGAGTAGTCCCGTTTTGTCACAAAATTGAGGGCTGTTCATTTGATGTTAGGCACCACATACCTGACCATATCCTGCCACACCATTACCGTCATTGGTCTTGAGGTACCCGGGTTTGCACATCCAAATATGAAGCATTCCATATTCAGTGTAATTCGTATTCGGAGTACAAGTTTTCGGACTCCAATTGGTTTCGGGATTCTATTCTCCACGACACGGACCGCCGACACGGCTGAGGCAAAGACTCCCGTTGAAATATTGTAGTTGGGTAAAATCGCAACAGCAGGTACCGTTTATGCATTCAATCCAGCTGAGCATTGTTGCTATCTATAGTCACAATACTGTCCATGCTGCATTTGGTTGAAAGGACGCACTTCGGTGGAAAATGTATCAATAATTTTGGTTGCGTGAGCAATTAGCGGCGTCGGTTCGCAGTACCTTGTGTGTACACCGTACGGTATATACATGGTGTTTGGTGCTGAAAATTCACACTTTCGGATGACACAACTGACCATTTGCCAAACGGATATCAAAAGTGATCCTGAGTAAATGTTTTTTTTGAACATTGCAGCTCTTATACAATTTGGAAACGCAAGAGTTGATGGTGTGATCATATACCATAACGTCCGGATGTGCACATTGACACTGTTCGTCGAGGCAGATCAGGAACTGTGCCTTGTTACAAGGTTGAAGATAGGAACAGCTTTCATTATATGTCCGAGCTGCTCCCACTCCATGCATGCAAGTACGAATACAACGTAAATATGTCTAATAAAAGTGGGGAAAGATATTGCTGTTAATTAAAATTGTAGATTATGGTGATGAGTTTGAATTGTCAGAAACTAAACTAAAATTCTTAATTTTATTCTATTATTTGAAGATACCGTGCAGACCGATGCCGAACGGAATATAATCAAACAGCTCATTTCGGCCTGTATGGTTGAGAATTTTATTTGTGGCCTACTTTTGGTCATCTTTGGTGTAAAGTCAATAAACAAAAATACACGTAAACTATGCATAGTGAAAACTCCTCCATTATTTGCTTCAATGCAGTACTGAAGTGAAACCGTCGAAGTGTGAACGGTGTATATATATTTCTCATGCGAGCAGTTATGCTCTTGGTCAAATAATTAAATAACTTTTCCGTTGCTGTTAGATTTATGAAACGAAGTAAAGCTAAATTGCTCTACCCACATTGATGACTCTGCTATGGATTATTTTATTTGCCCATTTTAGGGAATGATCTTCTGATTTCTCAGAACTGGACATAGTCATAAATATACATATATGATATGATATACATTATGGATCTGGTATTTTCAATGACACATACGCAAACAAACATTTAATTTCCAGCAAAGGACATCGTTATATCAGTACAGAGTACGTAAGACGTATATGTGCTATTGATTTATTTGTTAACATGGTCTGACTCCAGATCCCCTTATTGGTCTTCTATCTATGACGCATAGGCAAACGTGACGTGATTAGACCTTAAAATAAGAAGTAGGTATACAATTCACATCATCGTTTTAGTGCAAAGCCATACTATATTTTTTTCCTGAATCAATGTTGGCCATCCATTCCGTCTACGTTTTATATTCCTCTAGTTGTCATTTATTTGAACTAAAGTATTTGTTCAATGGTAGATAAAAGAGATACTCGAGTGTTGGTAAAACCTACTGGAGCCTGGCAAATATTTTCTTTTACACAAAATCCCATCAGTAAATAAGATTAAATCTCTTAAGTATATGAATGAATGCATTTTTACCTACTTCATTTTCTTGGACCTTGAGGCAATATTTAATGCTTAGTCACCAAAGTATTGCTTATTTGAAGCATTTACACCAATACTTCTGGCGCGTTGAGAAAACATTTGCCATCAACTTATGTGCAATAATAACTCATTGCGAAACATTGGAGCGTGTGCATTATTTTTAATGCACAATTATGCAAAGCATTACATCGGAGCATTACATGTGCTTAGCGCAAGCTATGCGACAAAGGCAGAGAATGTTTCGAAGATATCCTTTTGTCTGCATTTAATGTAACGAAATGAGTTTTTCCATGAAAGCCATTTTTCTCTGCCATCTTCATTTGATGAAAAGATAATTGTGTCTCTGGAGTATTTGTATATGTTGTAGGTCATCCACTTGAACATTCCTTTAAAGATTAATTGTCATCAGAGTTACGTACCTGATTCCAAAGTATAGATGACGGTTACACTCTAGCGTTGATGTACGCCATTGTAATCTCGAAACTACTACTTCTACATATGAATAAAAACTGCCACGACAGTGTGGCTCAGAAATATTGCCTGGAATAAAATTTTTAATTACTTCTCTACCAACCAAATGATAATAATGTCGGTTCTGAAAGAAAATCGTCCGTTCAGAATATTCATTTTGTTTCTTTATTTAGGCCAAACATTTGATAGTGTGACTGGCCTTCCTCCTCATCTGGAAGCTAGTAATGATTTAGGTACAAATAACCATTTCTTTCATTTAATATCCATATTTCACACCTCGTCATGTACGATACACCTTTTGAAAGAGACCTCTCTGAACGAAAGAAGCGCGCCATCCATTCCAACATATGAGTTGATTTCGTTGGATGACGACTTGATAGCAACGGCTTGTTTAGATTGCCCTGGAATTAAGACAACCTTCCCTTACTCCCGAATATTCACATTAATCAGAATGTATCAAAAGATATATGCATCCGCGAAACATTCTACTGTATGCCTCGTTTATGTTTTCAATCGACCTCAAAAGGTATCGGTAGACGCCAAAGTGCCGTCGGCAGAGTATCACGACATATCCGATCAAATATTTTCCAGCGACTGGAATCCCATTCTCAACTATAACGAATATTATACTCATAGGGTCGGCCCACAATTTATCGTTGCGTACGTCCTTTCCTCAAAGAAATCATTTTTCGTTGAATTCCCAGAAATTTTTCATAGTTCCAAGCTGATTGTTGTTCTGATGAATATCGCAACTGGTGAAGATTTTCAAAAGAAGGAAGGATGCCAAGTATTGGTAGGTTGCGTTACTTGTGAAAAGTCCAAAATTCTTATGCGGCTTAAAGTTGGTGTTTTTCCGTATCGGATTGTACGGTTGGATCCGCTTCTCGATCCGTCTCTTGACAAACTCCCCGATTCGATCGACAGCTTCGTGAGAATGTGGAGAAATCTTGAGGCGAAAAGATTAAATAATTTTGGAAACGTAAACGGTATGACAACTGAAAGAGGTTCGAAATGCTCTAAGCAACTCCTGAACGCAGGGCGACCTCAACGCAATGAAACATATGACGGTTCGAACTGCATTAGACACATGTTTCGTGACTGGCAAAATTCAAGCACTGCGTTGAATCGATTCATGGATTTTGATACTATCCACCAAAACAGTCCGACTTTCACTGGGACAACGGGCGGAGGCAACGACAACGGATTAAGGTATTATCCACTCTCGTATGGCCTAAAATCCGATGGCTATCGTTTCTCAATAATTTTGGGTTTTGAGGAGACGAAACGTCCAACAGGAATGGATGTCATGTTTATTCTCATATACCCATTCACATGGTTCGCCTGGATGATAATTTTATCTACGGTTTTTACGATGTCCATCCTACTTCGATGGACAACTACCGTGAAGAAACCAAATTGGCTTTACTGGATGATTTCGGTATTTCTCGAACAGGGTGAGTCGTATATGCATGGTCGGCAAAAATGGAGTGGTCTCCTTATATTGGTTGGGTGGATTATTGGAGCGGTATTCGTCAGAAATTTTTATACTTCGGTCTTGACATCCATGATGAGTTTGGTCCCAAAACCGGACAATATTCCTGAAACAATTGAGGATCTCTTCAACACGAGCGATGCTACAGGTCACCTACCAGTATATTCGGATGATTTCTTTAACAGTTCGGTATATTTTCTCAAGGAGCAGCTGAGAAGTGTAAATGCATTCACAATGCCAAACGGTGCGATACATTGGAGGCCAAAGAACAGAAAGCAAAGGATTGTGGATCTCATTTGGAGCGGCATTAAAGTCATCGATATTAAACACAACGAGGCGCGTACAGTAATGAATGTGAGAAACGGACTCCCGCTTTCATACTGGTCGGTTGAAAGTATGGTACCAAAAAATGGCGCAACCGCTGGTAGGTTTGGTATGATAAAGTCATTAATCGGTCATCATCATGTATTCAGCCCGCGATTTGTCATACCAATGCTAGAAATATATGGAAAACGAAAAATTGTGCAAAATGTCAATCAACCTTTATATCTTCGCGAGCCTGTTTTGTGGGGAATTCGAAAGAAATATTCTTTCTTTGACAAGTTTCAGTATATGATTGCAGTTATGACGGAGAGCGGAATTGGCAGCAAGTTGTCCAGAGGACATGACATGATCAAACAGAACGCTGCCCTGGAAGAAGTGAACCAAAATGAGAAATTTGGAAAAAAGTGGAATTTGTATACTTTCAGCGATTACGTTCTCAGTGGGAAGCTTGGAAGTAAAAGTGAAGAATATTGGGAATGGGCTGCTACCAAATTTGAAGACATTTCGGTAGCACTGGTATTATATGCAATGATGATTATATTTTGCGTTGTGTTAGAGCTTGCATTTGTAATTGTCGAATATGCCATGATAACATGTATGTTTCTAGTTATTGGAATTGAAACGTTTCTGGTTTGGTAGAGTAATATGGTTTATATGAAAGATACTATGTAAATGTAGCTGATGTCGGAGATGGTTTTCAAAATGTCAGTATTTATTATTTTATTAATTGGAAATGTTCCTTGAACAATGGCCTGGGACGGCAATCGCAACCGCAGATAAAGTAAATATATTCTGGGCGAGCATTTGCGTAACGAAATCCAGACCTATCGCCATTTATATTTGAAGCATTTAATCAATTATTTGATTGTAGCCTAAACTTTATAAGGGCTATGAAGCTTGTTAAAATATTAAACAAAAGCATGTGAACACGAAAATATTATTTAAAGGACTGTTTTTGCAATGCGCTGCCTCGGAAAGTAATATTATGACAAAAGGTTACATAAGTAGTTTTAGTATTCATCGTGAAAGTAGTTTAGATATTATTATCAAATTAATATTTTAAGACTGAAATAAAATTAGTAAACGTACAATGACAATTGTAAAGTGCAAACGAATATCTGAATAAAAATTAACCAATGAGATATTAACTTCAATAGACTACTCGTTGTTTCAAGTCATACCACTCGAATGTATTACAGTGAGGTTTCGATTGAATTACATACAAACAACTAATCTCGACAGACAGTGGGTATTAAAGGCTGCAACGTTATAATATCCAACCAAAACTATTATATTACTCGCTCCTTTAACTCTAACATATCGAAAGCACACCCATACTTATACACTTGAAATGCATACAAAGCTTTTCATTGACAATGTAAAGAACAATACGCGCTACTGAATTGAATAGTCAAAAACCTGGCGAATATATGT
Source organism: Sinella curviseta (assembly GCA_004115045.4). Taxonomy (NCBI): domain Eukaryota; kingdom Metazoa; phylum Arthropoda; class Collembola; order Entomobryomorpha; family Entomobryidae; genus Sinella; species Sinella curviseta. The sequence goes on along the minus strand of CM023199.3, from coordinate 29,999,393 downwards.
TCGCAAGTGTATCACAACATTGTTTATATTTTCAAATCAAAAATCGCTCTCGCAACATCCAAACTTATATTGTTTACAAATATCTAGCAACAGTAATCAACAGAATTAAAATACTAAGAGAAAATAGTTCAGCATTATCAATCGACCTACCAAATTAAAACATTAGTGAATGCGTGTGCTCCAATCATATTTTTCAGAAAATAGTATCTTGCACTTACAACCAGATGCTCTACAATATATACCAAAGTACAGAATAAAATCAAGCGGCCATACAGAATCAATGCAACCAAAATATCATCAAGTGTCACATCTGCCACCTGATTAGCGTCCTCTTCCTCATCTCGCAGCTTCCCGTTTACAACTCTACTGCTGTAGGTGTACAGGTTCCCCACATTCCCAGATGTTCCGTTTGATTCCTGTACATCCCGAAGCGCCGCCTGTTGTTTCATCGAATCAAGTCCCTTTCCAAACTTGTCAGCAATTCCACTCTCAGACATGGCCGCAATAAAATTCACAAACTTATCCATGAAGAAATACTTCTTATGTGTGCCCCACAGGATTGGCTGGCCCAGAAATATTGGCTGATTAACGTTTTCCACCAACTTCCTCTGTCCAAATATCTGCAGCATTGGAATAACGAATCGCGGACTCCACATGTGTCCCTCACCTATCGATGCGTACAGCATCGCAAATCTCCCAGACGTCGAGCTATTCTTCAGAGGAAAATTTATATGACCATCGATATACTTCATCTTATCATATACTTGATATGGCAAGGGTAGACCCTCCTTTACTTTTGAAACGATGTCAGTGACTCTATCTTCCACTATGGTTAGCTTTATCCTATTTTTTATTCGATTTTCAATGCTGCCGTTTGTTGATCGGTTAGACGTAATCCCATTTGACATTTGCATTCTGGTTGTGTTCAGGGTATCCAATTGAAACTTTAATTTCTGTGAAAAGAGATATTCCGAAAATACAGAGATGGAGTTCATTGCCGGATTTGATGCATCGAAGAGTTCCTCTATCGTTTCCGGGATGTTTTCTGGCTCTGGATGTAACGTCATCAGCGACGTTAGTATGGATGTATAGAAGTTTCTCAAGATCAATGCTCCCAGCATCCAACTCAGCAGTAGAACGAAACTTTTCCATTGTTGTCGTCCGCGTAAGTCTCCATCTCCCTGTTCCAGAAATACGGCCATCATCCAATAGAGCCAGTGGCCATTCCTACTACTGGTCGTGTTTCGAATTAGAATGGATGCAGCGATAACTGAAGCTATCAGAATAATCCATGAGAGCCAGGTGAACGGTGTAATGATTATGACAACCACATCGGTTCCTGTAGGACCCTCGCCTTCTCTCATGCCCAAAATTACAGAGAAGCGTAAGCTATCAAACCTGACTAGATGCGGAATTGTATGAAAGCTGAAGCCAATTTTATTTCCAGGCTTCGGTGGAGTAAACTGGACTGAATTTAGGTTAACGAATGCACGAGATAGGAACGTTCCTGAAGCTGCACTCATATTCTGCCAGCTGAGAAACATTTGCTTTATGCAATCGTCTTCCGGTACCTTGACGTCATTATCTTTGTATGTCGCTTTAAGCAAAATACGGGCGCAATCTATTGTTTCACCGAAGAATGGACGGGGTGTAGCTTCGCTCCCAAAACTGTTTAGTTTTCCCTTTGAGTCAAGCTTACTCCAGATTTCCGTTAAAGACTGTATAGAGTCAGGAAATGTTACTTGTACCAGAATTCCTATTCTGGTTATTCTTTGGTATTGCTGACTTTTAAGCTTCAGTTGTTTAAGCAGCTTTGCCTTCCCGCAAGTGAAGCAAGCAATTAGTAACTCTTCGCGTTCTTTGACATGAGAGCCCTCACTGGTAACCAAAATATTTTGTGCAATTACGATCAGCTTTGAACTGTGAAATACAAGAGGGAGTTCAACATCTTTATTTATATTTTCTTGACTTCGTGCTAACGGGGAAGAAATTAACGCCAAAATGTAATCCGGGGCGACACGATACGAATATGAATCACCAGTAGTTTCGGGAACATTTTTCCAAGATTCCGAAAATATTCGAGAGGATATATGCTGAAACGTTTCCTCCGTCAGGTCTTGTGTCGCTCTTATCGGCAGGGTGAAAACATAGAGGTTGCAAACTCTTTTGAATTTAACCGGACTAAAAATCTTTTCGAAAACAAAACCAATAGTAAGCCTTGTGGAGTTGGGTAGGGACGAATGAATACTGGGTCATTGTGTACAAGCTGCAGCTATCTCGTCGTGATTAATACTATAGGTGTCGCTACTCTGTTCTGAACACTGTTCTCTGGGAAAGTGTATCGTGCAGCTGAGATTGCCAAATATCTGGAGCAGTTTCAGGAAATTGCTGTCTCTGCCTAAATTGTGATCAGCTACAAAGCCAACTACAATTTCAAAATTTAGGGACAGAGAAAGCATAACTATCACATTCGAACACCACAAATCTTTGAAAACAGTCATATTCAAAGTAAATAGTGCAGTAAGTTGTAATTTAAGATTATGTCTAAAACAACTCAATGTTGGAAGCGTTGTCGATTAGTCATGTACGTAATATTCCAGCAATGTAAATACGAAAATGTGTGCGTTCATGCGATGAAATGATTAATGTCAAATGTTTACTTGGCATTCTAACCCAATTTGGGATTATCAGACACGAGATGATTACGTGTTTGCGAATTGGATTTGGTTATTGATGTTCATTCCGCAAGTATGATAGGTTAGTTTCAGCCGGTATTGCTGCAAACACTGCATACGTTAACTAAAAGTCTTGTAAGTTCAATGATGCGGAATATTTACTTACCATGTTGGACAACGAAGTGACGCAATACTTATATAAAAACGTATTTCGTTGCCAAGGTATGGAAACATAAGATTGCTCAATGAGAGTGGATCATGGCTCAGTTCTTCAAGTTCATGGTAAAGGTTAATTATTATGTGCTCTTCTAGACCGCTTCAAGCATAACATTTAATCATAATCTCCAGCTGCCATTAAAGTTTTAGCAAAGTTGAGTGGTTTGATGTGTTTAGATAACAAAAACTAATCTTTGTATGTTAATTTGAGATTTTGGTTGAGTTGACCGAAACATATTACACCGAGATGTTACATAAATGCAGTATAATCGTTCATTCCGCAAGTACAGCATGATTCCAAAATCTATACAGCTTCTCCAAGTCAGTTAAAATTTTTGGAATTCTTAGTTTGATCTTTACAGAGATCTTGGTGGCCAGGTGTATATTCAATATTTCAGAAATGGACATTTCTTGTATGCAATTGCGAATTATAATTGTGTAGGTAATCCAGTGAGTTCAGTCTTATATAGTTTTTTGCATTTATTTTGAGTGGCCTTCAAACACGGTAGAAACTTATACCAAGATTGAGCAGGACAAAGGCTGTTCGAGGTTTCCAGGATACACGCAGAATGCTTGTAAATCTAGTAACACCCACATAAATAACGGGTTTGAGTTTCATCATCTGGCCAGTAAAGGAAACCGGTACACGTGTCATGTTAACACAGAAAGGTGGTGTGATGGGGAAAAGGAAATCCCTTGTTTATTTGTTAAAGGTACACTTACAACATGCTGATTGATTACATATTTACTAATTTAATGATTATTTAGTTCTTCCTTCTGGATGTCTTCGGGAACAACAAAACAAGCCACTAATGGTACATGCATAATTTTAATGTCAAATAGGGAAAGCAAATTGTATAATGCATATATTAAGTAGGAAAACTATTCGACTTAATTACCAACATGTACCAACATTAACAGGAAAATAAAGTTTTATTCCTCAAAGTCAAATTGTAAATAATTAGTGGTTTCACAGCATTTTGAATAATATGTTACAAGAAATTACTGGGACATAATGATATCTAGCATCGTGAATACAGGAAACGCAGCAAATATTTTTAAAGGCTCACAACATATCCGAAGCAATATCAGTTAGTTTTGACTACGTGTCGGTAAGAAAAGGTTATGACATTGAAAGCTGAAGCTGACATTCCTATTCAAGCCTCAAAATGCTACAGAATCATATAAAGCTGTTTGCTAGATGTTGCAGGTTATGCGACTACTTTGGAAATATACTATGTTATTGGGATGAGAAATCAAATCGTGTAGCAGAATACAAAAATCACGCAAGCAAGGATAGGATCTGCCAGAGAAAATGCAACCTTCTAAAATCATTCATTGTGGTTCTTATACTTGGTGGAGGAATAAAGCAACAACTTCTGAATCCTAAAAAGGGTGGATTAATTTGGATTGACAAATTCTTGTACGTCTTTGAAGTGATATCAATGATGTGGGCACTGCTGTACATCGACGCTTGCAGGCGTAATGCATCCACTCTTTGCTACTACGTTAACGGCCTCTTGAAGTTCACACAGGTATTTCCTAATTACAGTAACTTCAAAGGCCGGAAAATGTGTTTTATTTTCAAGGTCAACATTACACTTGCGTACGTCATTTACGTCTCTGTTATTGTCATCCCGCCTACCTATTTATATGGTCTGCACTGGATGAGCCCGTGCAAGCCGTCCCTGGTCGGATTTTGGTTACTACCACAGTGTTGGACCAACTTATGTGGTAAAAAATATTCAATTATTAAGGCTTTATGGAGTCCGGTAATTAAGGCCGTGCTTCTACTGACTAGCCACTACATATGGAGCTTTGCAGTCAGTATCGGTTCAGTGATTCTCTCTGGAGTTTTAATTCTGTCGACAATCTCACTGACCGAATACCTGAATATGTAAGGACTGTCATCATGTTTTAATATAAAACTGCATCAATCGCAAAATTAAGCCATTTATATATATCTTGTTTACTAATTTCATCTAGCTATAAGGAGAGCTGCAGGAAAGGGAACTTGGATAACTCTCAAATTACGCATCAATACAGATCCCTTCAGATTCTGGGAACATTGATGAACGAAATTCAGCAAAAGGTTATGGTTACCGTGCTAGTTGCCGGAGCCATTTTGGTGCAGTCCATCGCTACAGTCATGACGGCCAAAACATCGCCGACGCATGAAACGTTTTTGCAGTTCGCAATGTTTGTAATTATTCAAGTCGATTGTGTGTTGCTACTTATTGCGGTTATTGGCGGCATGTCGCAGGTTTCCAGGCAGTCACACGGTATTTCCAGGGAGCTAGGGCGAAACATAGCCAATATTCAAACGAGTGACATTCCAAAAAGGGATGTTAAATGCAGACAGAGAATTCTACTTAGCTTTAGCCCGGTGGTGGTAAAATTCGGCTCATTGAACTTCGTTGATGAGCTGACACCGTTGAATTGTATAAACTTTGCAAACAATCTTACCGTACAACTTTTGTTAGTCAGTAAATAGATACAGTAATGCCTAAGGAACATTTTGAGTTTGATAATGAGACCAATAAAATCATGTCAGATTATTTTGCTATAGGATTTTTTAGAGGAAATAAAATTCATACAATAAAACATTTGTGAATAACATACATACCACTGAATTTGGCAGCAAATTTGCACCGTCACGCCATACCGGTCTAAGATAAGTCGGTTTTCCAGATTTGACTGTATACATTATCATGACTTCAGTTCTGCTTAAACAGTTGGAATTATTTGCTTAAGCACAATGGCTATGAGGGAATATATATTTAATTAGAGAAAACGAGACCATCTATCGGCATATCAGATCAGTAATTCATGACATAATATAACTGTGACAAGGTATACAATGTGATCTAATCCTGTGATTTCAATGCCTTTCTTAAAATAATGTGCTGTATGTCCCATAGTCCAAATTATGCACGCAAAAGTCCTGTCTAATGCAAATACCAATTTATTTTTGAGTTGCGTACAAATGCATGGTCTATTACTGCGTGTATACACTCTTGACCGGATAGTGTTGGTGTAACCAATTTGGAAAACACCATTAAGGATTCCACTTACTAAGAGATATTTCATATTGAAGCATTCTGCTGTAAGAGTTTCGATGCTATAAAGGCCTGAAGCATGTGCCTAATACAAACCTGTTTTCCCAGCATGGAAGAGGATGAACATTTATGAAGAGAGCAAAGACGTTATAATGGAAATACTGCCTCTTTTAAATTATTACTGAGTGTACATATCTATACAAGCATCTAATTGTTGCCATAATTAAAGGATTAGTTACGCGCAATCACGTGCAATCGTAACAGTATTACAAATACGGAGTATTAAAAGAGGTAGTTTGCACGTGGCAATACATTTTTACAATCCTTCATATCCTTGAAAGGAATGACATTTAAATATCAGCGAAAACGTACGCTCACAATTCTGCCTCACTCGTTTGCACTTGACGTCTTATTCGTAGATTCGGTAGACGTACAAAAACGTTACTGGCTTCTCGACTTTCTAAACAATTTTGATATGTTGCAGAAACACATCAAATTGTTTGGCAAATGTTGCCAATTGTCGGAGTACTTCGGTACCGTCCTGTTTAGTTGGGACATGGAAACACGTTGTCTTAAAATGGGCAATGACTGTGTTCTAAAGGAGAGGGTATTTCGTAGAAAATTCACCCTCTTGAAGGTATTCACTCTGATGCTTCTACTAGGTGGAAAGCATAACCGAAACCAGTCTTATTCAAACAGTGAGGATCTGATTTGATTGAGAAATTTCTCTACAGCTTTGGAGTGCTTGCCATGATTTGGGGAATCTTGTACATCCAGGTTCTCAAAACAAATGGCCCGATCCTTTGTTCGTACGTAAATGGCCTTTTGGACTTGCCATCAAGCTTGCCAAAGTCGATCACCTTGGCAGATCGGAAAATGTCTTTGATCGCAAATCTCAACATTGCGCTCGCGTATGCCATATACGTCACAGCCATCATTACGCCGTGGCTTTACGTGTACGGCCTCCACTTACTGGATCCTTGCAAACCATCTCTTGCGGGATATTGGTTGCTACCACAATGTTCAAGCAAGCCTATTCGGACAGGTCATTCAATCAACTTTTTATGGGATCAGGTATTGAAAGCACTTGTACTAATTGCAAATCATATCATGTGGTCAATTGGCGCCAATATTGGAGCGATTTCGGTGTCCGGACTGTTGGTTATGTGCACAATTACTCTGGCGGAGTATCTTAAAATGTATATTTGATCTAGCTAATATTTTTCTCTGCAACTTTTTAAAAAAGTGTTATTTAAATTTCTTGTAAATATTCTAGCTTTGCAGAAATTTGCATGACAGCTGGTATGGAGTCCGAAAACATTGTACATCTATACAGAAACCTTCAACTGCTTGGAACGCTGATGAATACAATTCAGCAAAAGGTAATGATCACGGTTCTCATTGCGGGTGCAATAATTGTGCAGTCCATGTCAATGATCGTAGTTGCCAAGACGACAGTAACTCAAGACACGTTCGTACAATTCGGCATGTGTGCTTTCCTCCAAATGGACTGCGTGTTGCTACTCATCGCTTTGATTGGTGGCATGTCACAAGTGTACAGGCAGTCCCAGCATATCTGCAAGGACTTGAAACGAAATGTCGAGAATGTGCAAAAGAGTACGGCGTCGTCTAGGAGAGAAGTCAGGTACCGGAAAATGCTCTACAAGAGTTTCGGTTTGATCAAGGTAAAATTTGGTTCGTTAAATTTTATTGACGAGCTAACTCCTGTGAATTGCATTGACTTTGCAAATACACTTACCGTACAGTTGTTATTATTAAGTAAGTAGACAAGTTTTGTTTAGCCACATATATACATATGCAGTTAACTTCATTGTGCAGAAATTATTCAACAATCTTTAAATATATATAGCAGGTCCCTTATAAATAAAGTTATCCCTTTAGCAGCATACATACCGGAGTTACCCGTTTGAAAATTCTCTGCATCCAGTTAAAAACGTACGTCACAAATTCTCTAATTCGTATTTTACTACATAAAACAAACTGCTGCAGGAAAACGAGAGCATAACGAATTCCGTTAATATCATAACTCCTTATTTCAACCGTCCACACAATCAATGCAACACTAAGGCGTAAATACGTTCGCATATTAATAAAAAAATTTGGTTGATTTACAGCCGAATAGAATTAATTTATCCACGGCAAGACATTTTTATTCATCAACACACATGATGCAAGCGGACACAAGCTAGCAGATTCGTATCCTTCGTAAAATACCACTGACACTCCAACACCTACACTCATAACGGGCATTCGATCAATCTAATGGATACGTACCAGATACTTAAAGTATAATATTTTGTAACGAAAGCGAAAATATGCATTAGTGCGATTGTTTTCGTTGTTCCAGCGCTCAATATTAAATGATTGTCAACAACTATCACCAGATCATATCGATCGATTTTGAGTCACATGACCATGACTCGTGTGTGGACCATGAACGTATTATATGCTTCTGAGCATTTCTTAAAAGTAGATTAAAATGGATGAATGCATAATATAAAGCAACTCCTTAGAAACTAACGCCTTAACGTCTTCCAACAAATAAATTTTAATTTAACATCTCGTTTATCAGCACAGATATAATGTAACCGCTTTATAAACCACACGGAATGAATGAATGACTGCATTTATTAATATTCCAAAAAGCTCATCAGGCATGGCCCATTAGAGCAAGCATGATACATCATTGCATAATTTGACAAACAAAATTTATAAACCACACGGAATAGGTATGAATGTGCGCAGATGTCTGCATGCCTTGTACAACACTTCGATAACAACTAATACAATACAACATACAATCCAGTAAATATAAAGAATAAAAATAACCGAAAAATTGTGAAAGGATACATTTACATGTGCGTCATCATGATCACTTCCTGTCATTATTTTACCAGTAACAACTTGTCTGGAGTAAGTATACAAATTCCACTTGTTTCCAAAATTACCCTCTGAATTTATCTCCTGGATATTTACCTTTTGTTTTATCGTGTTCATGCCTTCTATCAGTTTGTTAAATATCCCACACTCTGCAAGAGATGCAACAGTATTTTGGAAACTTTCCAGAAAAAAGTATTTTTTCTTCACGAACCATAAAAGTGGTTTTCTCAGAAATGTAGGTTCATTCAAGTTTTCAATGATTCCCCTCTTTGCAAATATATCAAACATTGGCTTCATGAATTGTGGAGTGTAAACGTAATCATGGCTAACCACATTGTGAAGCATGGCAAATCGCTGGAAGCTGGGACACATTCTGGATTTACGTTTACTGTGGTGCAGATATCGCCGCGTTGCGAAAGACTCACATTCTAAAGGTCCTCCGTTTGACACATTGGTGATTGTTGCCAACCTCCTACGGTTTCGCGATTCTATAACGCTAAGCCGGCTTAAAACATTCTGTGCAAATCTTCTGTTGGTACTGTTCAAAAGTTCCAATTGATCTCCTAAATCAGTAGCCAAGCGCCCATCGACAAATATGAGTAGTTCCGAGAACAAAAACAAGTCGTCTATGGCTTCAGGTATATTTTCCGGATCCGAAGATTTCGTCAAACATGAGTATAGATTCGAGATGTAGAAATTTCGTAGAAGCAGAGTCCCAAACATCCAACCCAACAACATGACGATGTTATTTTTATTTCTCCACTTTGGAATGTTCCCATCGCCTTGTTCCAAGAGAATCGCAATAAGCCACATAAACCAATCTGGTTCCCCGTTATTTGTTCCCGTCAACGTGGATATCCGAAGAGGAACATAGAGCGTTATGAGGAGAATTATCATTCCAATCCAAGCAGTCCACGGGAATTGAGCTATAATGAACTCATACACATCCGTTTTGATTTCTCCTTTGTCGACCTGATATTCGTCTTTCCCCAAGATCACTGAAAACCGGAATCCGTCAATTAATACTCCGTAGGATATCCACTGGCCAATATCTATCAGCCTTTGCGACTTGGCTCCAAATACAACATCTACTGTGCTTATGTATTTAAAGTACCAACCCATAAATTCTCTGGTGAAGGCTGAAGTGTTATTCTGTTTACTGAGAAATATCTCTATGATGCAGTCGTCCACCTGAAATTTCCAGTGCTCAACGTTTGACAGTGCTTTGTAGAATATATCCGTACAGACTTTGTCGTTGTAAGCGTCACTCGTTCCGTCCGAAATGTGGAGAAAATTTGTCAATTGCAACCGGTTTTCTATTTTCTTCCAAATAGTGTGAACGTTAGTGTACGTGCGATGTGGAAACATATCTGGAATGGGAATCAGGAAAACCATCCTGTTAACCCTGTCAATAAATAGTTGCTGATCCACGTAAATATCAATCAAGTCAAACCAGCCAATTATTCCAGACTTGTTACAAGTAAAGCAACCTGCAAACCATTTTGATAATTTTAACGATTCGCCATTTTTGCTTGAAAGCACAATTAATTTGGAGCTGTGAAAAACTGGTGGAAGTTCTACGACAAGTGGCAGTTTTGTTTCGTGAGGTATTTCGGAAGTTGCGATGATAAAATCTGGCGGAGCTCGACGTGGATTCAAATCGTCGTAATCTGCATCTGGAATCGACATCCAAAGGGGGGAAAATATGAACGATGTGAGATTTCTGTAGAACATTGAGTTCGGATATTTATTCCTGTCGTGACCTACATTTGTAAGTATGCTTGTCTGGACAGACGTTACCAGGACAAGAACCGAGCAAACAAAATTGTGTTTAATGACAACATATATTTTTTGATAAATGTATGCCTCTGTAAAATCCATTGTTAATCGTTTCGTGGTTTGAATACACACACAAGTGAAACAAGCAGTTGTAAATATTTCTGGTGTCTTTTGTTTTTGGTAGATCAGTTTGCTGTTTATTTGGTTTGGCTGTGCATCCTCTGAAAAATGAATCGTACAGCTTCTACCAAAAGCATCAATTGCAGTACGAACAGATTTTTCCGAAATGTGATAATTCTCCGGTTGAGCATTATTTATTAGAGATGTTGCAATTAGAACTACAACTGATAAGGGCAGATGTTGCAGTAACGAAACAAACTGAACTGCTGGAACATCCATGATACTACCTGTTGGACAGGAGATGCTCTGTTTGCGTGTCAATTTCTACGAAAAACTGTTTCATTGAATTTGTAATATCGGTAAAGTACAAAATATTTTTATTTGTAAAATATAATATAATTTTATTCTCAAACGTCAAGAACACACGGCTTGTCAAGTTGAATAAACATTAAATAGATAAGTTTTAGTTTTCGTTATCAGCATGAACTATGCGTCACGGTCTACTTTCTCGTTTTACTTTTGTAGTTCAAGTGTACTTCAACTTGCTGATTGGTATATCCATTATGATCATCCGGTACATTGGTATGAAAGTTGGTTCAAAAATACATTTTGTCATCGGGTAGATTGCGCAGCACAATACTGAGGCGAAGGCGACGAAAGAAAGGTAAAATGGAACTGGCCCTATTTATTCCTGTCAGTAGGAACCAATTTTTCTTCGTGGACATTGCAATTGAATATATGTGGATACAATGTGTGCCGGTACAGTTTTACGTTTAGTTGACAAGCTTTCCATGCAAGTGGTGTCGTCATTTTTACTTTATTTCATAGAGCGGGATTGCAATTAAAGTTTCTCAGAATTTTTAACGATGGTAGCAATTAGCAGATACTTTGAACGCACAAGACCCGCAGTGTATAAATGTTTTCAACAAAAACAGATAATTACTCGAATAGAAATAATTAATTTTACTTCAATGACAAGTTGGATAATAAAATGGATCACGATTTGCTGGGTTAAAATTTTAAGGTCTGCTGCCTTTGCCGAAGGTTTTCTTTTCTCCGAAAATCTTATTTTTTCAACAAGTCGTATTTTCTTTATAAAATCCTATTTTTTAGAAATTAAGTTGCTGTAGTAATCTTAATATAACATTATTGTTTCTGATTATAATGCCACAAGTAAATCCTTTCACTAGAATGCAGACTCGACTCACACTGCTCACTGTCCAGTTTCATGCCAAAGCTCGTTCGTAAGAAATTTCATTTTAGAAATTTGGTAGACGTAATATTAACGCTAAGAAGATAAATCTTATTTGAACCGTATTTAATTTTGAAAAATAATTAACTTTGAAAAATGGTTTTGGAGATAACTATATGTCAAATTGTTTTGCGCAAACTGTATTGGAGAGTTAGTGCATATACTAATTCGAATGCTCGTAAGCTTCCAGCATTGTTATGGACTGAGTATATAATGATTGTGAATGCCAAGCAACTCAGCAATACAAATGAGAAGTTTGCATATAAAATTAAGTACATGAGATCTGTAGTTGTCGAAATCTGGAACGAGTAACATGAACCGTTAGGACATATTATACACACTATTAAGATTTGCCATTTGATGAACTTGGCTATGATGGTAGATTTTATCTTCAACAGAAGCTCTGAGTGTAATAAGATGTCAGTATTTACCTGTTAGTTTCCTAATTAATTTGCAATATCCTGACTAAACTTAATTAGTGGATTACGGTAACTTCTTGCAGCCAAAATCAGACATATGTTTCTCCTTTCGCAGAGAAAGGCGCCATGTAATATGCTCACCATAGAAACTTATTAGTATACACGCTTAATTTAAAATTCAATTTTTGGATGTCTTTAGCAGATAGCCAGATTTAATATGTTCATTAATAACTTACGGAATATCGATTTTGGAATAATCTCGTATGCATACAAGTATGTTTCTCAGGATTAAGTATGTCCTGTGTGGCAACGACAGTTGTGTGTTTTATTGATGCAGCTGCCGTTAAATTCGAAACTGAGTATCAAGCAGGAAGATGCCAGCCAATTCCATAGAAGAATTACAAGCCAAATTGAATATTTCAAATTCCGCGAAGATAACTTATACTAAACATCTGCCCTATACATAATACATATGATATATTCCTGTAAACCATTAATGAGCTTGGCATCAGTAATTGAAGATGAAATTTAAATCTGCAAATGTATGTGTTACGATTTAACGAACAGGTCCCGTTATAAATCGTTATCCCTTTATCAGCCTATTTACAGTAGTTACCGTTTTGTAAATTCTGTGCATCCAGTTAAAAACGTACGTCACAAATTCCCTATCCGTTCCTTGCTAAACTAGGACGGCTGTAAACCCGAATTAAAAAACTACCGGAAGCGCGTTGTATGTAAAATTGAGAAATGTGGCACTCGTTTCACCTTTCCAAATGCTAATCTTGAATTTTTGATCAATTCCGAAATAATGTATTTTAACCCTTTGTCTATTGACCATTGGCCATTGACCCTAGGGTCAATGGAGCCATCACAATGAAAGTTGGTTGAATTGATCCATGGTGCAGTGACAAAAAATGATCAGCATAAAATTCTTTATAAGATAGACCGATAAAGTCTTTTTGCTCATAAAGATGCATGGTTACCTCATCGCCCCATAATACCCGTGGGGTTGACCTCCGGAACTCCAAAATAAATACCGAATTTTTGTATGATCTGGGGTACCTCTATGTCAAGTTTGGACAACATCGGTCAACGCTGAGAAAAGTTATAGTGTTTACGGACAAACAGATTAACAGACAAACAGACACACAAACAGATCAATCGCAATAACTACCTATATAAGCATTTCATGCTTCCTGTAGTTAATAAAACCAACTGTGGCAGATAAATGACAGCATAACGAATTCCGTTAAAATCGTTACACCTCATTTTAACCGTCCACACAATCAATGCAACAATAAGGCGCACTTTGAAATATTGATTACAAAATTTGGTTGATAGACTGCAGAGGAGAATTAATTCTTCTACGGTAAGGAATTTCTATTGATCAACACACTGAATGCAACCGGACACAGGCTAGCAAGTTCGTCTCTTCGTAAACGACACCGGACAATCCAACTCGTACACTCATAATAGGAATTTGATTAATTTAATGGATACGTATTGGGAATTTGAAATGAAATATCTAGTAATGAAATCGAAAGTACGAATTAATACGATCGTTTTCGTTCTACCAGCAATCAATACTCAATTCAATGCTTGTCATCAACTATCACGAGAGCATATCGATCAATTTTGAGTCACATGGACTTACGTATGGACCACGATCATATTATTTACTTCTTAATAATTGCATATATTTTTGCATGCTAGTTCCATTAAGATTAGTTGTTTCGTGCGTGGTTTTGTTAATGATTTGCACTAGGTTTATATGCACTAATCTTAATTCCGTATCTGTAGCTACACAACTAGACTAATTTTAATAACAGTTTTGTAGACATGATTCTGCTTCAGCATATCTCATTGTTATTCAAAATATACATTGTGATAATTGTTCCAATCATAGTCTTTTCTTTAATAAATAAGCCAATTTGTAATAAATGTCAACTGAAATAATGACTAAGTAAAAAATAAGAATAACGTAATGTAAATCATTTCTCTGGTATTTGAATCTTGAGATATTTAATTGCGCATATGAATGGGGTAGGGTGAGATAACCACAGTTTAGCACATGAAGTAAACTGAAGCTATTTAAAATTATTAAATTGAGTTCAACTCGTTAATTCGCATTTTCCGTGTATCATTGTTGATGAAATAGGTGTATGGATTTATTGTATCCATTTTAAAAATCTATTCAAAGTTTAAGGACATTTCAGCTTCATTGGATGAAAATTGTGGAACTAAATTGGGGCATAGTTGGACATATTATGATGATTTCATCATCACTAAGCAATAATTAAATTACTATTGTAGGATATTATAAACAATCTTGCCACTTAATTAGCTTATTATTATTTCAGTTTAAGTATATTTTAACATTTCTTACATTTCCCCAGAAACTAGTTATTATTTTTTCTAAATTAGTTTTCAACGATTATTCAATCATTTTAACGCTTGGGGCAATGTGAGATAAATCATTGAAGAGTAATTATTATTATCGTAACGTAAATACTCAAAAATGAAACCCGGGCGCATAGTCGCATGGTATAATGGCTAAAAATTGTTTGAAATGTTGAAAGGAATCAACAAGTTGGGATGTTAAAAACTATTCGGGTTAAATGCCAAATAGTTATCTTGAACCACGTCTGTTATTAAGCCTTATTACACATCACATTTTGTAACCCTGATACACTATCTTCATGAAAATGAAAATATTCCAAAATTAAAATAAATCGAACGAAAAGAAAATACTCCTTAAAATTATAAAACTTGGAGCTAAAATGAATCTTTGGAGGATTAATGAAAATTTTAAAAAAATATTCATTTTTTAAAGCGGTAGCAATTGTTGTAGAAATTACTCACGTATTTTTAAAAAAATTACCCGGCTCATTCACACAATTGAAAATCAAAGTCACACTAAATTGTGGGGAATAATTTAGTAGTACTATTCCAAATGTTTTTTTGTATAATATTGATTTTATTTCGGAACAAGAACATTATTTAATTTTCATAGAACAATAAAAAGCATGACTCCTCTGACTACTCACTCCATTCCAAAATCATTGACCAGACTTCAGAATTTACAACAATTTAATTTCAAGGATAATTAAATATTTAGGTAGGTGTATACAGGCGCGCAGCCAGGTGGGGCATCCGGAGGGGGCAGCGTAATACACGTAATATATAAGGTTGCCCCTCACCTCTAATCTACGTAATGTTGAAACCCCAATTCCAGGAGGGGGCAAATGCCCCCTCTGCCCCCCTGGCTGCGCCACTGGGTGTATATATACTATTTTGACACAAGGATTTATAATAGTTAGATTGACAGACACATTTTTCTGCTCCTTATAATAACTTCGGTAGTGAGGCCAATTGTGAGACCTTAAATTAACTTGACCTTGTGATGATGATGGTGAGCTGGGAAGAGGATGGTGGGGGAAATATGGGGAATAAATGGGGAATTCTTTGACGAGAAGACTTAACTGTCTTACTAAATGTCTTTATTATACACACTAGACTACACTTAACTACACACTGCCGATAACCGCTTGGAGTTCACCATCCTACCAGAAACCCTCGTCGAAGACGTAGTGTCCGCTCGTGTTTCTTGTCTGTGACTTGACCATTGCGAAGTAACCCCGTGCCTCTCCGGAGCAGCCATAACTGTCGTTGCAGGTCGTGGGGCCCGTCCGGTTCCAGCATTCCATGGGCAGCTTCGGATGGTTGACCAGTGCCACTGCCGTGAAGGTCATCACGAAGGCCGTGGCAGCGTAGATGAGTAGGGTTATCTTCCGAATCTTGGAACCCTGCAATCAAATAAGTTGGCATGAACAATTTAGTATTTTTAAATGAGGCACTGTGGGTATCATGATGGAAATGATAAGGGCTTGAATTCTTACGATGAAGTCATCCGCGGAGTCAAACGGCATCACTGGGACGATGGGGCAGTACCAAGGTCGGCGGACGCCTGCCTGGTTGTCCTTCATCACCTGGAGCGCCTGTAAGTAGAAAAGGCGGAAATAATTAATCAGCTAATACACAAGCGTGTCCATTTCAAATTAATTAAGAATTCTGGTGGCGTACCGTCATCACCCCATGGAGCACAGAGTCCATAGCAATCCAGACCACGATGACGTAGAAGACGTTCGACTCCTTCGTAGAATTCCCCTTCAGATCGCAGTCGCCCATTGACGGAGAGGCCGGAATGTAGCCAGCCAGGATCATCGCCAGAACTAGAAATACAGAAAAATGAATACGTAAAATTAGTTTGAAACAAATCTATTAAGAATTAATTATTATTATAATGATTAATAAGTTACTGTTGAAGAAGTAGATAAGGAATCCTAGGATGGAGTGGGCTGTCATCAGTACATATCGAGGCAGTTTTTGCATTGGTCGAAATCCACCGAGGATCATCATGAGGAAGAAGAGGACCGCTGAGCAGTAGCCGATTCCTCGGTGCGCGTTAGAGGAGGAGTGAGTGCTCCTGCCCCAGGTTTCCAGATTTTTCCAAATTCCACTCAACGACGAGATGAACATGGCGCTCGCCAACACGGCAGTTCCAGTGTGGACCCAGAACCAGATGTGGGCTCCGGTGCAGGCGCGATTCATGCAGGTCTCCTTCAAGTAACGAGCGCAGAAGATTCCAAGGGGAGTCAAGAACATGGTCCAGACGATGCAGAGGACAGCGTGGTACTTTCTTCCAGACTGCAATATGCAAAATATCCTTTAATTCATTGAACTAGCTTTTGGGATCGAGTAGGTACGCATTAGTAAAACTGCTCACCCAAAACTTCTCGAACATTGCCTTCTTCCGACTGTCGCTGTGAAACTGTATGATCTCCGTGAAGTTCCCCTCACCACTGTGGTCCGTGTAGTTTCTGATGGCATTGAGATCCGTGTCGTTGACGGCGTTCGGGGTCCGACACTCGAGGGAGCAGTAGCGAGTCCTGTTTCCCGTCAGCTCGTTCACGTAACCCGAGTAGGTGGTGATGTTCGGGTATCTCTCGAGAAGGTCCTGAAACTCTGGAGCGGTGGTGTCCAGATTGCAGCCCTGCAGTGCATCGTGACCCGGTGTCTTCAAAAAGTGGTGGGTGCAGCGGCCGGCGAAGGTGGGAAGAGTGTTTCTCAGGTACTGAAAAAATAATAGGGTGATCAAGTAAGAACAAAATACTCAATCGAATTATAGTGATCTTGTAGTATTTCATAGCAATGTGGTGTTAAGTACCGGGTACTGGGTCTCTGGGTCGTTTCGGTCAGCCGTTCTCATCACTCTGGTGTTGAACTGGCACGACTTGAGTGTTGGAACCGTTTCGCCATCTTTATAATCGTCGTACCACTGTCCAGAAGCCAAGTAGTCGTTCCTCAGCTGCGACTTGAATCCCTTTTCCTTCAGCCAGGGTGCCACTAGCCTGTCAGTCTTCTTGTCCTTCGCCAGCGTCCCATCCCCGCCGTAGTCGATCACCTGCTCGTTGCAGAGCAGCGTCGTCGCTGGAAGCTTGATGTCCGCAGCACCAAACCAGCGCGGAAGCAGCCAGTAGGCGGCAGCTTTCCGGTACACAAAAGGGGGCTTGTCGGAGTTAAAAGCAGCCAGGATGTTCTTGGTTAAAATGACGGCCCTACGAGAAAAACAGGAAGAGTCAACATTCAGGTCAGGACAATCGTCAACCACTAAAATGTGGTTATTTTAATTTGAGTCTATAGTACTTACTCAGGTCGAATCCTGAGATGTCGGTTGCACCAGTACTCCGACATGCGCCAGGTGAAGTGGATCCCTCGTCCAATGCTCTCTTTCGGGATGAAGTCGTCCACATTGGCACCTCGCGTCTGGTTCCGATACACGTCCCTCTCAGCCATGAATATTGCGTTCGAAATCTTGGCCTGCCGGAATCCGACTGCTGAGCAAGGGAGAATCTGGAACTCTGTCGGCTGGACCAAGGCGTCGTCAGGCTCGCACTGCTCTTCCCGATGTGTCACGAACTCTCCGATGGCGTTGAACCACTCGTCACGAACCTGAACGTAGATACCGAGGATGGAGTCGCTCTTGTCCATGAGCTCCACTTCGAAGTGGAGCCAGCCTGTCATGACCTTCCCGTCCTGCTTAACAGCGTACGTCCTGATCTGAACTTGCTGCTCCGTTGGACAGGGATTGCATTTCAAACGAGGCTCTTTGGGTCTGGTATCACGATACGGGCAGTCCTGAACGTTGTCGTCGATCGCGAATTTATTATTAACCGCATAATCGAGGAACTGATACTTGACGTCGAATTTGCGGGTGCCTATTGTCCAGGGTCCTGCTCTCCTAAGGTCCGTGTACAGTGGGCGATTTTGGTAGTTGTTGTTTGCCTGTCCAACTTGAACGCACTGGGCGGAAGCGTGAACTCCTCCAACCTCCTCCACTCCCTCCCCGAGAAAAACCACTAGCACCTGCAGCAGGGCCGCCAAGACTGGAACTTGAATCCTCCCCACCTCCTCCGAGCACAATCCTCCTCCAAATTACTACGCTCCCTGTTTACTTACCCACAATACAATTACTTTAATTTCTCTTACAACAAGTTAATATTTTTCGAAAAAGTAGTCGAAAGAAAGTTTAATTTTAATTATTGGAAAAGAATAATTAATCATTAAAAGTTAATCACTGATCAATTTCCCGACAAAATTTTGAAAATTATTCTTCCTTCAACTCAACAGCAACGACAGCTGCTTTACTTCCATGCTTTCTCTTCTCTCAATTTTTTTTCTATTTTTGAAAATTGAAAATGCGCGCGTCTCCGTTTTCCTGGACGACGGCGAGCCTCCTCTCTCGTGCTGCTGGTTGCCTCGCTGACGAGTAAATGCACTTTCCATTACAGCCGTTTCGGCTGTTATGCGCTCAGCTTCGGGTGCGTCGCCCACTTGAGCGTGGTAGTCGGTTGGATGAAGGTATTTCTGGAGGGATCTCGGAATCTGTTCCGAGTGATGGGGGCTCAGCTCAAGTCTTTAACGGTCGAGGTGGACCGTTACTTTGAGTATGGAGGAGGTCATCCGGATTGAGGAGTGGGCTGGTGTCCGAGCTGGCGTTTTTTGAAATGCTGGCGTTGAAGCAGTTGGCCTTGGGAGGATCCTTTACGGTTTCAGAGAAATGCGTGCGACTTTGGAGGGAAAGTGGAGGAGGAGAAAGGAGCATCGATAACAAAACGGCGGTGATAATCATTGGAAGTGTAGAAAACTTAAAAACAAATATAGTAATAAAATATTTTTAAAATTTGTGATGATAACTAAATGGCAATAAAATTACGTGTCTTGAAATGCCCCTAAAAGCGTAACCAGTCCATAAATTATATTTTGGTTATTGATGCAATTGGTCGTGAGTTTATCATAGCTAGGGTTATTAATTACCGAATCTTTATGTCAAGATGTTAAAATGTCACCGTGTCAAAATTTTGTTAATGTAATCATAAATCTTATAAATGGAAATGAGGGACGATGAAAGAGAGAAGTTGTTTTTACTGACTACCAACTTATTACTTGAAAACTACAATTGTTCTTAACTACACTCCAATTAAGCTCATTATATATAAGGAGTCTTCACGGTAACCAAAAATAAGCCATTTTTGTCCTAAAAGTGGCTTAAATTTCAAGAAATTAGCTTCTCCATGGAGGCTAAAAATTTCAGACAAGTTTCAAGTTTCAGACATATAAGCGCTTATTTTTTGTTACCATGAAGACTCCTATACTCTGCCTCTCACAATCACACAATGCAAAACTGTATTTACTTGCATCGATAACAATTAAATTAATCAACTAAATCAATCAAGTAAATACTTGATGGTAAGGCTGCGTGTCTATCGCAAACTCATGTACATACAGGGAACATAAAAAATGTTGTTTACTTTGCTTTTTGCAGTTAACTTATTTTGTTCATTTAACTCATTAGCTAGTAATTAGTATTCCAGTTATATTTTTAGAACTGATTTTACTTCCGAACAAAGATATCATTTTATTTTGACAAACATGAAAAAAGTATATCATGACTCCTCCGATTACAAACACTCAATTCCAAAATAATTGACGAGACTACACAATTTACAGCAAATTTAAGTGTAATTAAATATTTAGGTATTTACACATACTATTTTTACACCAGGATTTATAATAGGAAGATCAACAGACACTGGTCTGATTCTTATCATTACTTGAGACTTAAAAGACTAAACAATCCATGACAACCGCTTGGAGTTTGCTGCTCATCCTACCAAAATCCCTCGTCGAAGACGTAGTGTCCACTCGTGTTCCTTGTCTGCGCCTTGACCATGGCGAAGTAGCCGCGTGCCTCTCCGGAGCAGCCGAACTGTTCGCGGCAGGTCGTGGGGCCGGTGCGGTTCCAGCATTCCTGCGGCAGCTCCGGATTGTTGACCAGTCCCACCGCCGTGAAGGTCATGATGAAAGCGGTGGCGGCGTAGATGAGTAGGGTTATCTTCCGGATCTTGGAGCCCTGCAAGAATTTAAAATGAAATGGCCAACTAAGCATTTTTAAAAGAGCCAATGTGGTTATTACGAAGAAAATAAATAAGGGATAGAGTGCTTACGATGAAGTCGTCAGCGGAGTCAAAGGGCAGGATTGGGACGATGGGACAGTACCAGGGTCTCCGGACGCCTGCCTGAGCGTCCTTCATCACTTGCAGAGCCTGCAAATATAAAAAGAGAAGACAATTAATTTGGCACCTATACAGATGTGTGAATTAGCAAAAGAATTCTGATTGCCTACCGTCATCACTCCGTGTAGTACAGAATCCATGAGGATCCAGATGACGATGACGTAAAATACTCCAGACTCCTTGGTGGAGTTACCCTCCAGGTCGCAGTCGCCCATCGACGGAGATGCCGGAATGTAGCCAGCCAGGATCATCGCCAGAACTGAAATACAAGAGGAAAGAATTGCATTATGATAAGTCAACAAAAAATTAGAATGTATTTTTATTTATTAATGGCTATCTGTTGAAAAAGTAGATGAGGAATCCGAGGACTGAGTGAGCGGTCATCAAGATACGCCGCCGGGCCCTTTGCGTTGGTCGGAATCCTCCAAGGACAATCATGAGGGAAAAAAATGTCGCGGAAAAGTAGCCGATCCCCCTGTGCGCGCTCGAGTACGAATGAGTGCTCCTGCCCCAAGTCTCCAGATTCTTCCATATTCCACTCAGCGACGAAATAAATAACATGGAGGCCCCCACGGCCGTTCCGATGTGAACCCAGAACCAAAGGTGGGCGCCGATGCAGGCGCGATTCATGCAAGTCTCCTTAAAGTAACGAGCGCAGAAAATTCCGAGTGGAGCGAGGAACATGGTCCAGACGATGCACAGGATCGCGTGGTACTTCCTCCCGGACTGGAAAGGAAGATGAACGTGGTAAATTACAAATCATTTAATTAAAAATATATGAATTTAAGTAAATTATTTTCAGTAAGGAAGTAACTGATGTACCCAGAACTTTTCGAACATGGCCTTCTTGCGACTCTCACTGTGAAAGGTGATAATCTCCGTGAAGTTGGCCTCGCCGCTGTGGTCCGTGAACTTCTTGATGGCATTGAAATCCGTGTCGTTGGCGGCGCTCGGAGTCCGACACTGCAGGGAGCAGAAGCGCGTCCTGTTTCCAGTCAGCTCGTTTACGTAGTCAGAGTAGGTGGTGATGTTGGGAAACCTTTCGAGAAGGTCCTGGAACTCTGGTGCGGTGGTATCCAGATTGCAGCCCTGCAGCGCGTCGTTACTCGGCCACTTCTCGTAGTGGTGGGTGCAGCGGCCGGCGAAGGTGGGAAGAGTGTTGTGTGTGTACTGGAATGATAATTACAAGCTCAATTTAAAAAATCGGCTCCTGAATAAGAAACACGTTGTTGTAATTTATATTTTCATTTTGTGAAGTACCGGCTGGTATGATTCTGGGGATAGGTAAGAAGGTGACACCAGCCTAGTGTTGTACATGCAGGATTTTAGAGTTTCGAGGGATGTTCTAGAGTCGTTGTACCATTGCGTGTCAGAGATGTAGTCGTTCTTCAGATGCGACTTGAACCCCTTCTCCTTCAGCCAAGGCGCCACCAGCTTCCCGGTCTCCTTGTCCTTCGCCAAGGTCCCATCCCCGCCGTAGTTTATAACCTGCTCATTACACAACAGCTCAGTCGCCGGAAGTTTGATGTCAGCAGCCCCGAACCAGCGTGGAAGCAGCCAGTATCCGGCAGCCTTCCTGTACACTCTCGGGGAATACGTCGTATTCACAGCAGCCAGGATCTTCTTGGTGAAAATTATGGCTCTGTTAGGACAAAAAGAAACACCAACATATTTTTTATATAATCTTAATGGTTCTTTAACAGTTTATTTGAAAGGAATTTTACTTACTCGGGTCGAAACCGCAGATGTCTGTTGCACCAGTACTCCGACAACCGCCATGTGAAGTGGATCCCCCGCTCAATGCTCTCCTCCGGAATGAACTCATCAATGTTTCCTGTAAGGTTCCTGTACACGTCCCTTTCGGCCATGAAGATTGCATTCGAAATCTTTGCCTCCCGGAATCCGACCGCTGAGCAGGGCAAAATCTGGAACTCGGTGGGCTGGACCAAGGCGTCGTCCGGCTCGCACTGCTCCTCCGGATGCGTCACGAACTCTCCTATGGCGTTGAAGAATTCATCTCGGACCTGGACGTAGATGGCGAGTATGTCATCCGACTTGTCCATGAGCTCAACCTCGAAGTGAAGCCAACCAGTCATGACCTTCCCGCTCTGCTTCACCGCGTACGTCCGGATCTGAACTTGATCCTCCGCTGGGCATGGATTAAAGATGAGAAGTTTGCTGTTGATGACCGAATACGGGCAGTTTTGAACATTGTTGTCAAAAGCCCCCCAATCGTTAACGGAGAAGTCGAGGAACTGGTACTTGGTGTCGAACTTGCGGGTGCCAATGGTCCAGGGTCCTGCTCTCCGAGTGTCCGCATAATGACTATTGTCCACGTGGTTGTTGTTGGCCATGCCGATGTGAACGCACTGCGCGGAAGCGTGAACCCCTCCAACTTCCTCCACTGCATTCCCGAGAAGAACCGCCAGCACCTGCACCAGGGCTGTTAAGAGTGGAGCTCCAATCATGCTGAATCCTCCTCCTCCGAGCACAATCCTCCAAGCTTGTTTCCAAGCACGCTCCCCCTCCTTTCCTTTCACTAATAATTGATTACTCACAAGAATCTTGTGACAAGATAATAATTTTGGGAAAAGTTTAATTTAATTTAAACAAATTTACAATAACTAATTATTCAAAGTTGACCACTAATCAACTCACATCAATTTTCTTTCCACAACTCAATCTGAACGACAGCTGCTCACCTCTCAGCTTTCTCTTTTCTCAATTTTTGCTGAAATTCAAAATTTGAAAATGTGCGCGTCTCCATTTTCCTGGACGACGGCGAGCCTCCTCTCACCTCTCTCTTGCGTTGCAGTCGAGCAAAAAATACACTCTGACCTTCCAACCAATCCATCAGCCAATTAGATGACCGCAACGGCCAATGCTTTTCAAAACCTTGCGCGATTTTAGCTTTCGGCACAATTATAAGCACACGCCGCCGCACATGTATGATTAGCTGATTGATTATCAATCAGCCACTGAGATGATAACGATAACCAAGGGATGTTGGAGTGCAGGGAGACTATAAAAGGGTATTTCAGCTCATTGGATGATAATTAATTGTGGAACTATATTGGGACGTAGTGGGACAAGTTAAGGTAATTTTATCATCACTTAGCAACAATTAAATTACTGTTGTGTACAACGATATGAGTCATATCATATGACCATAATATTATAAATTATAAACAATATTTCTCTTAAATTAGCTTATAATTATTTCAGTTTATGGATATTTTTATTTTTCTTACGTTGCCCCACACGCTTTCTACACCATATGCCGTTG
This sequence comes from Sinella curviseta, assembly GCA_004115045.4. Lineage (NCBI taxonomy): Eukaryota > Metazoa > Arthropoda > Collembola > Entomobryomorpha > Entomobryidae > Sinella > Sinella curviseta. The sequence continues at coordinate 29,975,050 of CM023199.3, read as the reverse complement.
TGTGTATGTTCATGTTTACAGGAAGATTAAAGTAGTTCCTTGAAATAAGTAGTAGACTAGAAATTTTGCTTTCATTAAAATGAATTGGTTGAATTCCTTCGTTGATTACAAATCTGAAGAGCGTGACAACATATATCACAGAGCCCAAACAGGCTAATCTCGATACAGCGCTCAGTTGAAACAGTGCTATTTCCCTTTGTTTATCTCCGTCCACAGCTGCTCTTGTTTATTTACTTGCCGGCGAATCCGTCTCGAACAGCAGCGATGGATAAAAGCAAACATTTTTTGTGCTCATCTTCAGTTAACTAGCTAAGCTAATTAATTTAACTATCCGCTTTATATTAAAAAAAGAGAAGATTGTGTCTATTTGGCTGACGTTTCCGATCCTGTGCGAAGTTGTGCATTTTATAGGAAAGCGAAAAAGAAAAGACGAAAGGTTAAAGGTATGTAAACTATAAACGCACTAAGCAATTAACGGTAAACTGGCTATTATATTTTGCTTGCATTGTAATTTATTTACTGGCAGCTACTAATTATTTATCAATCTTGCGATTTCTGGGAAACAAGTGAATAAGCGAAGTTTTACAACTGAATAATTGTATCGGTTTTTACACTTTTTGTAGGCTTTATAATTATTTCTTGACTGTCAATTGTTCGAGGAAAGTGGAGGATGGAGGAAGTGTCAACCAGTGGAGTGGAGGGGCGAGGGAGTCTGAAGACACAAACTATGGATTCTGTTGAAGGTGGAAATCGTCATGCGGAAGGTGCTCTAGAAGTCCCCCAACCCAGCCCACGAGATACTTTTCAGATTTTACCCGAAGAGGTAAGAGTAGACTTAACCTTTTGTTTAAAAAGTAATAATCTGAATAAACAGTACAATTAATAAAAAAGTATTTGATTCCTGTTTGAGCAGGTGTGGCGTGATGACGTCTTTCCGCATTTGGAGCAGGACCCTCGGGATGTCCTGAACCTGGCTCGCCCCAGTTTGAGGACTTGCTTCAGGAGCGAGTTGACCTTGCCGCATGTCGATTGGAAGAGGTCATCCCTTTGTTGCTCAACTGGTTGAAGCGAAAGGATATTCTAGCTTGCCGCCAGATCTGCAAACGAATTACCAAAGCGGTGGATAAGGTGCTCGACCACCAACAGGAGATCATTCCTCACCGGAACCTCAACCTTTTCCCAAGACTGGTTCCACCATTCAAGCCAGCGCACATCTACGAGCGCCAGCATTTCGCCGCGAAACGCACCGTTCTATGGCCCCCGGTGCATTTTTCGGTGGAGACTCTTGAGAGGCGGCGGAGGGACGTTGAGACGCGTGCGGTCAGCACGCTGGTCACCAAATCATTTCGCATTAGAGCTTCTGTGAGTGATGCACGGCCACCTAAACTCAATCCCCCAGACTTACAGAGCCAACTATTGGGGCTACTAAACACCCAACTTTTTAGAGAGGAAGTACGCCATTTCGACCTCGACTTGATCAATGAAGCATTGAACGTGGATCAAGCTATCTTCATGTACGACCTTCTCCGAGGCTCAGGCTGCATTTCCGCGCTTCCAAATGTCAAAACTATCAACTTCGACGATGTCATATTTTGTCCCTTTTCTTTCGGGGAGGAGCAAATGACTCGCTTCGAGCGGCATATAGCCGTGAATCCACTTCCTGCCGCTCCTCTCCTTAACCATCTACTAATTTGTGATTGTTTACCTCCTAGCCCATTGTCCATGCCGTTTTTTCGGGAAATTGTTCACCAGTACAGTGGTCAGTTGCAGGGGTTACAATTAAATTTGTGGGGGGAATGGAGTGGACCGGTTGTGGCGGAGTGGGACGAGGAGATCCAACTTCCGGCATTGCTCTCCTTGGAAATTGACTTTGCGTCCTGGCAGTGGCTTCCGGTACTTTCCAGAATACGGGCCGGTCAACTGAAGCAGCTTCACTTGTCAACCCGTTTTACAATTCTCCGCCAATGTCTCCCGTTCGACTTCTCGTCCAAACGGCTCAGCAGTTTCCCTCTATTAGCGACTTTGTCGTGGAAGATGAGCCGTTGGCTCTTGGTCGCCCCGCGGATGATTCTGTTGCTCTGGAGGAGCTCCGAGGTGATCGGCATCGAAATGTGAGGAGGTTGGTTCTGGAGCGCGGATGGTTAGGGATCCCGCTCCAATTCTTCGCCACATTCTTCCCTAATCTCGAATCCATTTCCATCAAAAGTGCTAAAATTAAGAGGATCAACGAACTGAACGATCCGGATTTGGATATGGTCAGCGAAGGCCGATTCGTGGAGTCAACTATCTGGAGCATACTTCCACATTTGAAGGAGTTCCGGTGCGAGAATTACTGCTGCACCCGGGAAATGGCACAAGAGTTTCACGGAAGCGCTCAGCTTTAAACCGCGTTATGTGTTTACACTAGCACTTTAATTAAATTTTTCAAAAATTTGGTCCTTTCTTAAGTCAGGTTTACAATGTAATGAAAGCTATGTAGACTTTTTGGATCTGGTAAATGAACGTACGTAGCGTAAGTGAATTTATTTAATTAATGTGTCGGTTGTTAGCATTTAAATTTTCGGAATAACTCGTTCCAATAATAGTCTTTGTTTTAATTAAAAAGTCACGTTGTACTCAAAGTCAATTGAAATAAGGATTAAATAATAAATAATGTAATATAAATCATTTCTCTTGTTTTTTTTTCTTGATAAGATATTTAGTTGCGCATTTGAATGGGGCCAAGTGAGATAACCTCGGGTTGGCACATGAAGTATAAACTGGTGCTATTTAATATTATGAAATTGAGTTCAACTCGTTAATGTACATTATCCATCCAACATTGTTGATTAACTAGGTGTAGGCTTTCATTGTATCAATTTAAAGAAATGATATGGGAATTGATTGTTCGGATAAATTGGGGCATGGTGAGACAACGTAAAATAATTTCACCATCACTGACCAATAATTAAATTACCATTTCGTAGGCATCAATTTAATACAATATTTTCCTGTATTTGGTTGCTAATTATATTTGTTTAATTCATAATTATAATTTTTCTTACAATGCCCCATCCAATTTATTATGAGTGGTCATTGTGTGAAGACAAGCAGAGACACTGACTTTTATCTATCGATTAATAAAGTTTGAAGTTTTCGTGATCGGAAAAACTCTTGAGAATCAGAAGATAAAGTGGAGATGTCATGCCCTATAAAGTATATGACACTAGAAGTTTTCAGTTAGAAGGCAGAAGAAGGCAGTCAGCTTTTTTGTCCATGCCATAATATTGTGTCCGGTTTTTATGACCGCAAATCAGAGTGCGCTTTTGATGATTTTTTTTTCATGGACAGCTTTTAGTGTTCCATTTTTATAGTACGCCGGTAAATGCACTCCTAGGCGCACCGATCAATTCCGAGTGTTTTTTTCTGCAAAACACATGGGACGTAAAATAAAAACAGACATATAGTTCCAAACCACTTGTCAGTTTACATACAACTGCAAGAGTAAATATTTTCCTGCAAGGTTGTAGACACGACATTACTCATATTTGTAGGTAATAAAAAATGGAAACTTCAAATTTTGTGATTGATTTAGCTCCTGAAATCTGGACAATAATTTTTGACAAAGCTACAGCAAGCTCAGTATCAAAATGCCCCTCAGAATCAGAATGACAGACACAGTTTCTCTGGCAACGGTCTGCTAAATTGTTCCAGAGTCTCCAAGAGCTTCCAAAACATATTAAATTTGCTGAAACAAATTTATCTGTCCACAATCCTACCTGCCACTTTCACTCAAATGTCCAAATGGCCAGTTTTCTGGAATCTGGCGTAACAGACAATACATACCATTCCCGGCCGCTACACTTCGTCTCCAGTATTTACATACCTAATAATTTTGAAGAATGGGCACAAGCCAATTCTGAACATTTCTGGAATGAGGCCGTGATTCAGCTTTTGTGCCTTTTCGGGCAACATTATTCGCGTGCTTGATTTAAAGCTTATAGAATATAACCAAAGTGATTATACGTATCTGGAATTTCGGCAGCGAATAGACGCCATTTTGCCGCACGTGCCAAATATTCGGACCCTCCGCATTCAAGGTCACATTAGAGAACCCGTGACGCGATGGCATGTAAGTGAAAACTGTTTAGTGGATAGAGTAGAGCATTTTCTTCCGCTCGTGGAAACCATAGAATTCAATGAAGCCAGTCCTCACCTCTGGGCGCCTCCATGTTCCCTCCAGCTACGTATCAACATGCCATATTTTTCCCAATTGAAGCGCCTTAAGCTGACCGTAATGGACCCATTTCCTCGTCGCAATATGACAGGAGAAAGTTTGGGATTTATCGGATGTATGGGATTTATAGTTGATTTATCGGAGGATGCTGGAAAAAATGGATTCAGGGTGTTTCGCGATCTGAAAAATGGGAAGCGTGTTTATGAGAGTAAATTGTGGAGGCACTTGCCTCATCTCATGAGGCTGGCATTGTTGCCGACTAGCCAGGTTATTTATCATATATACCGCAGCGAAAATTATGAGTGGCTGATGAAATCAATAGGGAAAGACAAAACGAGTAGATAGACGACTAAGTAGCCGTTATGAAAATGAAAAGTAAAATTATATTATCTGTACAATTATTTATTAAATACTAAAAAAATGCACCAACATATTTGTTACTCCCAAGTAATCTTCATGTAGCCAAAAAATATTTGATACATCTACCAAAAAAATAATTGATACATCTACCGACTTAAGCTAGTTTGTATCTCTAGTGAGCATTCTGTGATTTAAATCCAAATAAAATAAATTTCACATTTGCTCTACTGCCGGCAAGTTTTCAACCAACAGCCGCAACTTTCTCTCTGTATTCCCTACAGCAAATATATGGTCTTTGGAATGAGTGCTGGAGTGAGTGGCATAGCATCCATCGCAATATCCGTAAAAGGGTCTACAATTTAGGCAGACAAAAGCTTTCACTGATGGACACAGGGAGCATTTCATTGCCGGCTCCGCTCCCGTTGGTCTTCCTGAATCTATTGAATAATCAACATTGTCATTAGATCTCATAAATTCCAGAAAACTGACAACTGTTGCGTTTATAAGCTCTGAATTTAAATAAGCGAAATGTATAGAATGGTTTACCATTTAGGACCAGGGCGTTTGGGAAGAAGGCTCTCCTTTTCTTTGATTCTCTAAAATCATAAAATATTATATAGAGTGAAATAAATTTCAATAAACTTCAGCATGAGGTTAATTTCAGCAAGGCTAACCTTAATGACCGGTACATTATCGAGCTTTGCTTCTTATCCACAATGATGGCAAAGATGTGATCCCCATGCTCACCTCTCTGCATGCACCGTTGACACAGGTCAAAGTTGGCACACTGTAAGCATTTGTAATGTGTGGATACTGGCACCGCACCACAAATACTACAGCTTATCTTTCTAAACACAACAGGTTTATGATGCCTTCCCTTTTCATCCCGGACCGAAGATGCAACAGATGCGCAGGTACTGGAAGCAGCCTCCAAGCTCAACTGTGACGTTGACAAAGCAGCCGCACATACTGCTGAGGAACATCCGGGATTAACATTTCTCGGGGGAAGTGGCGGTGCTCTACGATGATGTCGTCGTCTGTGTGATGGTCGAGGAACAGACGCCGGAATTGCGGCTGATCCCTGGGGCTGTAAAGCGCATGGTGAAAGGTCATGAATTTCTGGTCTTTGTGGACAAAGGGAGTCATCAGGTGGAGCCGAAGGAACGGCAGAGGACGCAGATGGCTCCAGAGTATTTCCAGTTGTAATGTTGATCACGTCCAATTTCACACTAGGACATTCCTCAATAGGATTTAAGTATGTGTTGCCTTCAACAATGGAACATGATATGGTCAGTTTGCCATCTTTGACATAGTTCTCAGACAAGCGGTCAAATTTAAATTGAAAAGGGGGATATTTAATAGCCTTAATAGCTTGTGTGATTTCCACGATGGGAGTGGTCCACTCTAAGTCAATAGCCTATGTAGTATTAATGAAGACAATGATAAATCTGAACATACATAAGTAAAAATAGGATAAAATTTGCGTTGTAACTATTTACCTCTTGAGGATCTCTAGCTTTGACAATAAATTCCACACGGTAGCAATATGATTTTTCTTTGGAATCATCGCTATGCATCTCCAAACAAATTGGTGAAATGGTTTGCTCACTGGCATTGTACTGAGATATAAATGCCAGTGCTATCCCGTGGCTCTCTGTAAGGTCCATGATTACCGGAGTCCATAAGCTATTTTGATTCCGATCAATATCCGAAATGGCGTCAAGGTTTATTTCTAGGTTAGTTTCCTTGGAAATTTTGCACTCATGGTCTGTCTCAAAATGCGCTATGGTTCCGAGCGTGTTGTCAGAGGTGAAGGAGAAGGCACATTTGTAACCGAGCTGCTCGCACAGTTTTATTGGATGACTACATAAAATATAATGAAAGTTAGAAATATTTTTTAAATAACGAAATTTGCAATTTATCTCATATTTTTTGTTTTTACTTGAAAGGACAAATGTCAAGATGTTTGAAAATCTCTTGTCGAGAAATGCTAACGGTACATCCCAGTTGATGGTTTAGACATTTAAACGTCATTGTATCCAGAAGGCTCTCCAGAGCACGGTTTCTAATTTTGATCTCCTCCATTGGAATTCTGCACTGAGGACACTCGGAAATACTTTGCGAGCACTCATTGCAAACTGTGTGCCCGTTCTTGCATTGAAAAATTTCCTCGTGTGGTATTTCAAAGCAGATTGGGCAGAGCACTGCTTCTGGATATTCGTCATCCATGATTGTGTTTTTATTTTAATATTTCGATTATATATATTTTATAGCAGTTAGCGTTAGGAATTTATGAGAAATTTCACAAAACCTTCCTACCCATAACAATCTGAAATATTTTGTTGATGTGGTTTAAAGATGCTTGTCGCTAAAAATCACACACTACAAAATATAATTGACATGGATGATTCCGCTTCGTTGTACTAGTGTGCCACGTCTAAGCCGAAATTTACATTTGTTTGGCAGATATATGAGCAGTGACAGAGGAAATATGAATCACCAAAACTTCAGCTTCTGTTTGTGATGAACGATCATATGATTTTATTCACACAATTTTCGGCAGTCGGTGGTTGTGTGATGCTTGATGTTGAAACAGTGTTGGTGCAGTAAATCTGATATGATATTGGGTGAATGCTAGCACCATAGCAATTTGCCATTGCCGAGAATGCAATCGTCACGCTATATGAGAAACACGCAAGCAAAATGATTCAAGGTCAGTATCGTCAGCACAAGTTTTCTGAGTCATGGTAAATACGTACGCACACAAGTTTGTATTGGTCATTGTTGACTGCCTTCCCATACGTCTAACATCAAAGCATCTGTACAAAATAGCATTATTTTTCGTGATGGCATCGTCCTAAATGGATACTCATCAGTGTATGTTTGCTCTATTTATATGTTAAGCCATTTAGAATGAACTTGCAATCCGGCTTTTGGGCTTCGAAAATACTGATACTATTTAGTAGACGGAATTAAATTCATTTGAAAGCGTTTCAGCACATAATAATTTCATAAACCATACATTTATTTATTAAATACTAGTTTAACTTGAAGAATGCGTGTGTTCCCGTTTGCTTAATTACCGTCTGCTCAGGTTGTTATGAAAATGTGATTCAGTGAGTACGGGGCCATAATGTTATCTCTAATCTAGTAGGTTGCATTATTTCGGTCTTGTCTTCTCCAGTTCTGAAATAATTCAAAATAGCATTTGAACATGAAAATTCATTGAATTACACAATTATTTTTCTCTACTTTATAAACTATAATTTAATTGTCTGGTATACCTAGTCGCAGTTGAGATAAGCGGGAACCTATGCCGTCCTCATCAGAAGAATCTTGGTCACTACCAATAAAATATGTATTTAAAATCAAATAATGGTAATATCAATGATTATTGCACGGGTATTCTAGTGATTTTTACGTAGCAAGTGAATGTGCATTAGCACAAATTTGTAACTTTTATGCTCACATTGTGTGAATGTCAAAGGCGTCAGCTCGGATTGTACTTACGACGCTCTCATGTAAACGGCTTTCGGTGTGAGCAAAATCGCGCCTGACAATAAAGCAGCTAACGTTTAACAAGTCAGCCTTGATATAGTGCTTAGAAAGGACGTCAACTGGAAAAGAAATTTGTGGATACTTCAGGGATATTGCAATGTGCTTCACTTGGACTGGTTGGGTACTGAGAATTATGTCTGGAGCCTAATAGTTTAGATAAAGCTATTTATTAAATCTGCACACATTAATATTCCCATTGCATGTTCATTTTAGTAAAAATTGCGAAATAATGAACCTTATTCGGATCCAGCGATTTGATCACAAATTCAACTCGAATTGCATTAAATATTTTTTGGCACGTCCTCTAATTCAACACAAATGAGCGAAAAGCTTTTCCCGTCACTCGAAAAGGCAAATAAAATCAAGCTAATCCCGCTTATCTCAATTAGTCTGGGGTTCCAAAGTCGCATTTTCTTTGAGACTATTGGAAGCCGAAATTGATATTTTATCATAAATTCGAGGGCATTCGTCTTGGGGATTCGATGACTCTCTTCAAGATGTTTTACAGCCTCCCTGACTTCGCTGTACCGCGTAAGATAATTGCATTTGAATCCAATTAGCTCGCAAAAATTGATCTGTGTGCCACTATAAATAATATAATTAATGGTAACCATGATTTTATTTTAATGTCATAATTTTACGATCTATAATTAAATTGTTAGCGTACCTGTGTACACATTCGGCGGTGTGGCTGCGAATTTCCTGCCGTTTCAACTTGACATCACAGCCATTAGATGAGTAGGTACAATTAAACTTCATCACATCCAAAACGGCTTCAAGGCTCCTATTTCGGATTTTTGTCGTCCCAAATTGTGTTCTGCATTGTGGACAAGCTGAAACACGCTCCTGGCAAAAACTACACAGTGAATGCCCATTTATGCACTGAAAAATTTCTTCCGTCGGAATGTCCAGACATATGGGACATTTCATTTCATCCAAAAGTTTTTCGTCCATAATAATATTGAGTTCAAATACAATTTGACTCCGAACAATAAGTCCAAACAAGTTACTTGCATGCAATTAATTTAAGTACACATTGTAATTTATGTTCACAGTTCAAAAAACGTCGCAAATAAAGGAACGTGCAAGGAATGTATTGACATAATTTAATTGTGATAGTGAACAAAAGATTGAGCAAAATTATTTGGAATTTGTATTGCACAGACATGAAGTGACAACATATGACATGATAATAACAACTTCATCCACAGTGTAATGTACGATTACATGACGAATTCTAATTGTATTCTCCTACAGTCATGTTGGAAGTGAGATCAAAATATGTACACAGTAATCCCCATATGATTGCTGATGATGGTCAGTAAAGCAAACCAGTATGCAATGGCACGTTGGAGCTGTGAATGCAAAAATCATCGCGAGTAGATGCTCAAGGTCATATTTCAGAGCTGTATAATTTGTATATATTCATATGTCTACGATAGATGAGTCATAATTGACGAAATGCATGGGTGAGGAAAGTATGCAATGGAGCTTTTCCCTACAGCACAATCAAACATTTTGGAATATGTTTACTTTTTGATTATGCGGATTTAAGTGTTCAAACCCAAAAACGAAATTAAGTGAAAACGTTGCATCGTCCACGACAATAACACAATAGCTTTATTCAATATTTGCTATAGTTTAAATCTCAGATTTCAATTATATTGGATTTTGATGAATATAGACTACACACAGAATAATTTGTTTGGAAGTTTGAAAAATATTTAAAGCATAAACGTGTCGTATGACGTATGAAGAGAAAGCACGGTTGTCGTGAGTTTCGAGAAAATTTTCCATCATCATGTATATAAATTATGCAGACTAGAAAGAAAATGTAGAGCAAATTTGCCGAGTGAATGTGCGATTACATTTGTAATTAAATAGCATAGAATTTGCAATTAGTTTTTTGTTGGCACGCACATCACACATACATATTGTCTCATGCACGTGTTAAGTAATTATTGCCATTTCCAATGCAGTCCGACATGATTCATGACGTCCATGAGCTGTCAAATTTAGTGTTGGATTACAAAAATTGAAATCCTGTAGCTACTCATTTTATTCAGTTGGTAAACATAAAAATTCCACTCGTGTTATGACCGTGTAATAAATGGTGTTTTCTGCAGTTTTTTTGAATTATGAGTTGATGAAATGATTAGGCCCATAATAATATATTCCGAGAAGAGAGCTATGCTTTCTTCTTCAAAATCGTATTACTTGTTTTCTTTTACTTTTCCTCAGAATTTGGAGCGTATCTATTTATATCTTATTGATTTCGAGGATTTTGCTGCTGATGTAGTGTTGGAGGTGGCTTGATAGTTGCTTTAATATGTTATTAATGTGATGCATTCGTGTACCTACATTATAATTGTACAATTAAGGATTCAATTGTGCTTTATTTAAGTATACTGTTTGGACAAATTTATTTATTGGCGTCCTGAAGTACTTTTCACAGTTTTAAAATAAGTTAATTCATTCACCTAGGTTTCAATAAGTGTACTTTATGATTTGAATCATAGTTCAATACCATTTATATATCCGCAAGCTGCGGCAAGTTTTCAATGAGCAGGCGCAGTTTTCTTTCAGTATTCACTACTGCAAAAATATGGTCCTTCCAATGACCGCTTGAGTGACTGACATAACATCTCTCACAGAACCCATCAACGGGCCTACAATGAAGGCATACATAGGTTTTCATTAACGGACACAATGAGCATGTCAACGCGGGTTCCCCCTCGGCTTGTCTCACGGCTTCTATACATTAGTCAAACAATTGATTACATATCATAAATGACTTCCGTAATCACAAAGAACTTATTCTTTAAACTGACGACAGCTCTCACCATTTACGACCAGCGGATTTGGAAAGAATGCTCTCCGCTTCTTTGATTCCCTATCAAAATAAACAAACGTGAGTACATACATTCATTTTAAACTACTTTCGGTCATCTTTACGACTGTAATTTTAATTGACGTTGAATAATGATCTGTAAACAGTGCATTTAACCTTAGTGATCTGTAGAGTACAGAGTTTTGTTTTCTATTCCGAATTATGGCAAAAATATGATCTCCATGCTCACCTCGTTGCATGCACCGTTGACATAGGTCATAGTTGGCACACTGCAAACATTTGTACTGAGCAGACACCGGCATCTCGCCACATATATTGCAAAAGACCTTTTTAAAGACAACTGGTTTTTGATAGCTTCCCATGTCCTGTAAGAATGAAGACGTAACGGGTGGGGTGGTACTGGGAGCTTGCTGTTGTAAAGTGAGCCGTGATGTTGACGAAGCAATAGCGCTTATGGTTGAGGAGGAACCAGGGACAATATTTCTGGGTGGTAACGGCGGTGCTCTGCGATGATGCCTCCGTCGCTGCGGCGGTGGGGGCACTTGCATAGCAGGACCCGGGCATGAAAAAATTGGTGAAGCCTCATAATATGTGCCTGTACTTTCTGGTGCTGGAATGTCAGGTGGGGCGGATGGAGCGTTAGATGAAATGGATTCAAGGTCATTGTTCGCCGGAATGTTTAGCACATTGATTTTCGTACTTGGGCTTTCTCTGAAACGGTTATAACTTATATTATTTTCATCGAACGAGCACAACATCGTGAGCTTGCCATCCACGGCATAATGCTCGGACAAGCGGTCAATTTTAAATTGAAACGGGGGATTTTTAATAGCCAGCACTGCTCGTTCGATGCTCACAATGGGTGTGGCCCACTCCAAATCAAGTGCCTGAAATTTATTATTAACAAACAAGGTATAAATTAATGGGGTTATTCGAATGGAAATTAATACCTCTTGTTATTTCTGTATACCTCTTCCGGCTGCTTTGCTTTGACGACAAATTCCACGCGATGACAATTAGATTGCTTGTTGGCGTCATCACTATGTATCTGCACACAAATTAGTGAGATGGTTTGCTCACTAGCTTTGTACAGGCTTAGAAAGGCCAGTGCTATCCCATAGCTTAATGTTAGATCCATAATGACCGGAGCCCACAAGCTATTTAGATTTCTGTTGACATCTGAAATCCCTTCCAGGTTTATTTCCAGGTATGTTTCCTTGGAAACTGGACAAGTATGGTTTCTCCCAAAGTGGTCAATGATTCCCATTGTATTGCTTGAGCTGAAAGAGTAGGTACATGGGTATCCCAACTGTGCACACAGTTTTATTGGACTGTATGAAAACATAAAAATGAGGCATCATATTTTGGTTTTCACATAAAACATAATATTTATTTTGGGCGTAATATTTTAAATTCCGTACATACCTGAAGGAACACATTTCAAGGTGCTTGGAAATTTCCTGGCGAGAGACTTTGGCACTACATCCGAGCTGATTGTTTGGACAGTTAAATTTCATCGTATCCAGCAAGCTCTCCAGAGCACGGTTTCTAATTTTGCTCTCTTCCAGTGGAATTCTACACTGGGGACACTCGGAAATGCTTTGGGAGCAGTCATTGCAAACTGTATGTCCGTTCTTGCACTGGAAAATTTCCTCCAGTGGAACTTCAAAGCAGATTGGACAGAGCATCGCTTCCGGATATTCGTCGTCCATTGCTGTATTTTTATAGCAAGTGCAATATATTTCACAGGCAATTAACGTAAAAATTCTATGATTATTAATAAATGGTATCTGAAAAAGAAGACTGCGAAAATGGCGACCGACTTTCCGAAGAAAAGTTTATTCAATGCTTTAAAATGAATTTATGAACATTTTCGGGACATAATGTGATAAGAGTTTTGCAATATTTATTGAAGCGTCTGAGTCACTTTAGATTGGACACGCAATTTTAATAACATGTGTTGAAATAATACTTGACAAGGAATATTGGAAAGTTACTCATCGTTTTATCCACCTGACGTTTCAATCGATATCTACGTGAAATATAGTCGACAGTTATCTTTCTTTATCTATACTCCATATAATAATAATGTCAATGCTAGTCATTACAACTTTGTGTCGATCCAATTCAAACGAATACACCTTAAAACGAATTCACGAGGAAACACATACATATGTACATATACAAATAAACCAATTTATTGGAAAGGTGATAGGTATACATAATCATTAACTCATTTCTTGTTTGCCTATGACCGTGACACCGTGATAAATTAGCAGCGCTCCGGTAGATTCCTGATAACCATTCCCAGCTTGTTTTTCACCACGGCAAACGAGTGATCAGACGTGTGCTTACCGACACGCTTCTTGAAACAACTTTCACAATATCCTCGTGTTGGTCGGCACTGCAGACAAATGAAGTTCATGACCAGTGGGCATTTTGAGCATTGGGTCGTTGCTTCACTATTGACCCAACGAGGAAATGGGCCTGTGTATTTGAAACAGCATGAATTACCGTTCACTATTGGATTTCAAGCATAATTTTTATGCCGAGTGATTAAAATGTTCTACATGTACTATAGATACCTTTCGTAATTAAATTGTTTGGAAGGAATGGTCTGATTCCATGCGACGTCCTATAATAAAAGGAAATAACATATTTAGTTACACGAATATTTAGTATCTTTAAATTCATTTATGACATATATGCATTCAGTCAATTTACATGAGTGGGCGTGTCAATCTTGTCCGCTGGCTTTTGTTCCGAATCATTGCAAAAACATGCTCTCCATGTACATCCTTGCCCATGCAGCTCTGACATAGATCAAAATCGTCACACTGCAAGCATTTGTATTGGGTGGCTATGGGAACGTCACCGCAAATGTTACAGAAAACGCCGTGGAATATTATGATATCAGAAACATTGTCGGCTCCGGTTTGGACCGCGGTAGTCGGAACAACAGCACTGCTTTGTTGAACGGAACTGCATGATTCTGGCTCAGGAGATGATAATGGTCTCGTTAGCTGTCTCCGTAACTGATTTGGCGAAAGAGGGGGAGCTGTTGGTATTTGGGCGCTACCTATGGGCATATTCAGAACGGAAATAGTTGTCGCTGTTGTCCTTGACAGTTCGTTTGGGACGTGCTTCTCAATAGAGCAGTTTATAAGTAGAGTACAATCCGTGGAATACTCTTCGATTAGGAGGTCAACCGGAAATCTGAAGAAAGGATTTTTTAGGGCAAATGGGACCTGTTTGGCATTTACAAAAGGTGCCGTCCAAACTATATCCTGTGCCTGAAAAAAATGATGATAATTTTATTAACACAATGTGCTCCATGCAAACGTTACATTAAAGTTTTAATGTTGCTACCTTATTTGGATTTACTGCTTTTATAGCAAATTTTATGTGAAATTGGGCGGTTTTGGGAGGATGAAAGAGACTTATGCAAATGGGGGAAACACAGTTGTCATTTTCATTGAAACTATTGACGAAAAGCAGCGATATTCCTAACTTGTATTGCAGGTTCATTATCACGGGCGTCCATGCACTCTTTTGTTTTTTATTCAAGTCGAGGAAATTCTCCAACCGAATGCTTATATTAGGCTCCTGGCACGCTAGAAACTCATGAGCCTTCTCAAAATGAGCTAATGCGTCTTGAACTTTAGCAGGGTCGATAAGATACCCACAGGAGTAGCCGAGATGGGAGCAAATGTTGACCCGCTTCACACTAATTTTAAAATACATGTTCACCTTAAATTCGCCTAACTTGAGAATAAAGGTATAGTGATTAGTATGTGCATACATGTATTATTAACTACCGGAAGCATGAAATGCTTGAAAGGTAGTTATAGCGATTGATCTGTCTGTCTGTCTGTCTGTCTGTCTGTCTGTCTGTCTGTCTGTCTGTCTGTCTGTCTGTCTGTCTGTCTGTCTGTCTGTCTGTCTGTCTGTCTGTCTGTCTGTCTGTCTGTCTGTCTGTCTGTCTGTCTGTCTGTCTGTCTGTCTGTCTGTCTGTCTGTCTGTCTGTCTGTCTGTCTGTCTGTCTGTCTGTCTGTCTGTCTGTCTGTCTGTCTGTCTGTCTGTCTGTCTGTCTGTCTGTCTGTGAACACTCTAACTTCCCTCCACGTTGACCGATTTGGCTCAAATTTGGCGTAGAGGTACCTTGGGCCAAGGCCACGAACCCTATTGATTTTCAGCTATGGACCTCGTCAATGACCGGAAGTAGAGAGGTCAGCGTGTCTGGGGGGTGGGGTCATCATATCGCCAAAAAATGTTTTTCTGCAAATCGATAGATGAGTTGAAGACGATCATTTTTTGTCAAAGTACTATGGGTCAAATCACTCCCCTGTCGCCTGGGTGGCGTTTGGAAGGTGGAGGGGTCTCCGACATGAATTTTTTTATCGTGCAAATCCAATGGGAGGTTTAATTTGAGCTTACGAGACATATTGAAACTGGTCAAATGTGTGTTTGGGTTGTTAATTGGGCACTCATCGCCATTCCGGTAGTTATGTATAAAGGTTTACACCTTACTAGTTATGTAAGTGTTTACCCAAATGAACAATTTTCACTGTGACTGGAAAGTTCCTGCCTTTTGACCCTCATAGTACAGCCTTTGGACTTGTGCAAGCAGTCAAACGTCATCTTATCCAACAGACTTTCGAGTACCCGATTTCGGATTTTGTTGTCTTCAAAAGTCACGCGGCACTGCGGACATTCCGAGAGTCCTTTGGAACAGTCAGAGCAAACCATGTGGCCATTTTTGCACTGAAATACTTCCTTCTCGGGAATTTCAAAGCAAATGGGACACTTTATTTCTTCCGGTACTCCCTCGTCCATTTTTAAGATGTGTTTTTAATTGTGCGGACCAGCAACCTGAGCAACAGATTAGCTAACCACAAATGCGCATTGTATGAGTCGATTCGATTGAACCAAAGTATAATAATATATTCGTCTATGGAAGCAGATAATTATCTCTACATTGGATGTGGAAATGACGGTGATCAATATCAGCAAAAGTGATGTTGGAATTGTATTTCTCACAATTTTATTAATTGGCGTAACATTCATAAGTGTTGTTCATACGTCAGTATCCTTGATGTGATAGCAAATTGCAATTGATAGGATTACGTCAAACAGTACTGATTTATTTATCCCGTATCTGCTTGTATGAATCAATGCATACATATCTATATCCAATGCCTGGTAATACAGCATAATCATTTGTGGCTGCTCATTTCGTAAATAATTGTACTTAAAGCCGGTGAAAGGTTGTTTATTAAATCTCCATGTCATTCGTTAAACAATTTTTTTATTGCAGCTAACAAAATGATAACCAACATATATTTATCGGTTCCAGTTTTCAACAGTTTTGTCCTTTTCTTTTTATGTTTTATACGATTCTATATATGTTTTAAAATGCACTTGTGTACTAAATTAATGATTGAGATTGAAGAGCCAATAAAGATACTCAAAGAGCTAAACCGGTGGTCCAATTATAAATTCGGTTTTCAGCGTTAACAGAATCCACTCGGCAAATGTTACAGCAATGCAACTTGCCATCATGTAAATGTAAAGCATCATGACAACCCAAAATTCGTTCAACTTAAGAGGTGCATACGAATCGCTATTTTCAGTGGTCATGCCAAGCGGCTTTCCAATTATCTGTTTACTGTACCAAAACGTGTTGACATTGGCTATGAAGCTATCATTAACATTTGCTTGGTCAATTGACTTCATCTGTTGTACAATATTAAACGCTTCTGTAAACTTGGCCCAGATTCCACTCTCCGTCATGGCCTCTAAAAGGAATTGAAATTTGTCGAGGTAAAAGTACTTTTTAATCGCTATCCAGAGAATTGGCATATTAAATATAGTCGGTGCATTCACATTTTCCATTAGTTTTCTTTTCCCAAACACATTTAATAGAGGTGTAATGAAGCGAGGACTGTGCGGTACCCTCTGACCAACTACGCTGTGCAAGATTGCAAACCTTTTATCTGTGGAGCAATGTTCTGTTTCAAATTTCTTTAGCATATCATATATACCAAGTTCACTAATGTCTAGCGACGAGTTCGGGATGCAACGAATTGGTAAGCCAAGCGACACATTTGAAACGAAATAATTCAATTGACTGTCAAGCGGGACAACTTGTATACTTTTCATTATACGCTGCTCAAAAGTTGCTGCTTTGCAAAGGATTTTGGACTTTTGTATTAGATTTAAAATCTTAAGATAACGTTTTAAGGTATACGCAAGATGACTCTCAGCAAAGATTGGAAGGCGTTGACTAATTAGCTGGCTCATTGTTTCCGGAACATTTGAAGGATCCGGTGCCTTTGTTAAAGTGGAAGTCATTGCGGATGTATAAAAGTGTCTGAGAACCAGTGTCGAGAGGATCCAAATCAAAACAAGCATTGTCTGCTTTCCATTTCTACACTTATTCGTATTGCTGTCTTGTTCCAGCATTATACCGACTAACCCGAAAATCCATTGGGTTTCTTCAGAGTTTGACGAGGTTGTATGTAGGAAAACAGATAGAAGTAAAACACTTCCAACAAAGATGACCCAAACGATGGTCGTAAACGGGGAAATTAGGACAGTATACAAGTATGAGCTCCCACCAGCTCGGCCGGGAAATTCGCTCTTTGCCAGTGCGACTGAAAACTTCAGTCCATCAAACTTACTTCCTACTGAAATGACGTAACCCGTTATCGTCACCTTTCCTGATATCGCCTGGTCTATGATGGATGCCGTGTTGGAAAACCCAAACGCCATGCGCAAATGTGCAAGAAGAACTTTCGAGCTGCTGTTTTGCCATTCGAGAAATATTTGCCTAATGCAATTAATATCTTCATTTACGACCTGATGGGACACAGCGTCATGGCTAAAATTAGTTCTGCACATATTTGGATGCACGCTAGAATATACAGCAGCAATCCCGAAA
The DNA here is from genome assembly GCA_004115045.4 of Sinella curviseta. NCBI lineage: Eukaryota > Metazoa > Arthropoda > Collembola > Entomobryomorpha > Entomobryidae > Sinella > Sinella curviseta. The sequence goes on along the minus strand of CM023199.3, from coordinate 29,957,122 downwards.
TGATTTAGCTTTCCATCTATCTCCGATTGTATCCATAATGACGGAAAGTCAGAAATCGGAGGCGAAACATGCACAAAGGTTACCACTCTAGCAACTCTATCAATGTCATACTCCGGTATATTTAGTTGATTAATCAGTCGCGATTTTTCACATGTAAAGCATCCCGCCAACCATTGGAGAGTCTTGGCATCTTCACCATGGCCACTTTGTTGCTTCACATGCAATACAATCACAATTACTTGCGATCTATGTAGTGCAAGTGGCAGTTCTGCGTAAAACGTTGTGTTGGCTGACAGATTTTCCGTCCTTACCGAAATAAAACTCACAATAAAATCCGGTACGATTCGAGGCTCATATGTGTCGTCATCGAAGTCCCAGACGGGCATCCATTCTTTGTAAAATATATTTGCTGTTACGCTTTGATAGTGCATAATCGCATATTCGGAATGATGCGTAACAGAAGCCAGCATATCAGTTGTCACTGGAAATACTGGCGAGTGAATAGAAACAAGGGCGGTGCAAACTAAATTAAATCTTACGGGAACGAAAATCTTTCGAAAGTTGGACGGTGTTGTTATATTAATGGAGTTGAAAACAGTGGCTAAGAGTCGAGCAGAATTGGATACTACGTTTGTCATCAAATCGGATTTCCAATTCATAGATGAAATGTTTGAGTCTGCCGTCGAAGCCTGAATTGAAATATGAATAGTACATGAAATGCTGTCAAACAGGCTGACAATTTTTGTTGTTTCTTTCAGTTTCTGAGAGTGGTCGTGCTGGAAATCAGCAATAGAAGAAAATGAGGATGGTATGTAAACAGAGTAGAAGCCAATTAATATAGTTGAGATATTCATTAATAGACCGGTCATGATGCCTGCTAAGTTAGGTAGAAACATGAGACCACTTAACTTAGATGTTTACAGGTGATTGCTTGAATGTCACCTACACCGAATTGTTCATAAGTCAGAGAATGTAAAGAAAGCAATGAAGGTATAATAACGTAGGTTGAGTAAAGCACATCGAACAACTACATGAACATTTGCTGTGTAATACTGTGTTTTGAAAGACGAAATAGCAGTGAAGTCGAAACGGTTCATATCTGTACGATTGAATTATATGAAAAATCTACACAACGGTTTTCAATGAGAAGTGTACTTTGGACAGAGTAGGCCTCTTGAAAATCCACTGTAGATGTTTTAACTAAACCTTTAAAAAATGTTGAATGTTGAATAAAAACTCAAATTGTCTTCATCTACTCTCAGTGGCTCAAACTTGCATTTATTTTAAAAATCGATATTTATGTGTGATATAAATATGTTTGTCCTCAATGTACTTGTCATTGGCATTTACAAATAATCAATTATTTTATGCGGAAGGTTGATGTTTTCCTTTTAATGGCATATTTGCGTTATTGCGTATCAAATTGATGGGAGGAATCCAAGTGTTTTCCTGATACAACCTGTGGCAGGGAAATATTGTAATCTGGAACGGTTAAGTCTATTGTGCAACATTTCACTATATTACAAATGTAATGTTATCGAGGAGCCTTGAAGTTTACTGGTTGGATTATGTGTTTGAATAAATGCAGTAAAAATAGGTTCATTTAAATTAAGTGTCAATTATAAGACAGGATAATGAAACTTATTAATCATTTCAACACTATTTTTCGCGGCAGTATATACCATCTACTGAACAAATAACATTAGTAGCATAACTATAAACCAGTTATTTCATTTGGAAAATTTATGTACTGCAAACCCATTGATAACAATTTGAGGATCGTTCATTTGCATTATTATTTTAATGATCCGCAAGTACGTACCGCAGGTCGATGAAATTCTGGATACGAACAATTATGCAATTAGCTTTGATACAGTTAATCTGTACTTTGATATCAGTTGGAATATCAATTATAAACTATTATAATGGACCAGAATACATTTTATAATGTAAGAGTATTTGTTTATGCATGCTTATAATATCTTATAGTTAATAAATATGACATTTGAACTATGACTCTTGTGTCAATATAATTTTAAACTATTTAAATAAAACCAAAGCAAGCAAATTATAATCTATACATGATTCAAATTTAATTGAAACTATGGAATGTTTATACATGTTAAATGGACTAGCTCATGCATTTCTTGTATCCATTACAGCTAGAATCACATGTAGCTTGTTGTCCTTGTCGCCATAACAGAAAATAAATAAAAATATTTTAAACGAATTATTTACTATCCGATTAATGCTAAAGCTAATTGCAACTTAATTTAAGAACACTGTGCATTTCATATAGCAATTACAATACGGTTGGATTTTGTCGTTGATTCTTTTTACTTTCGCATTTCTACTTTTGCTTTTCTTCAACTTGCTTGTAACATACGTCATATAATTCACCGAAAGTTCCCAAAACGCTTCACCAGGAAGCACTGCAATCGACGCAGCGATTCCGCATACAAATATAAAGAAAATGGTTTGTACATGTGAGGTCAAATCCAATGGTATTACCGTCGTATAGGCAAACGATTCAGTGCTATTCCTGGCAAATTGTAAACGTGTTCCCATATACCGCCTCCTAATGTAAGTGCTTCTAAACTGGCCATATATGCCACTTTCTACTATTTTCCCAAACGTTATCGGAACTGGAGAGCCCCGTCCGTAATCAAATTCCCAAGCTATCGTATCAACCATTATGGACTCGTTGGATTTGAACCACTTAATATGTGGGTACATATCCGACAAATATTTAAAGTCGCCATTAATGTTCCTTTCCAGATCAACATATACAGTTGCCTTGTCACACTTAAGAAATTCCTGCTCAACTAACACATCAAAAGCGTTTGAATCATTTTTTCCAAACTTTGGGAAGGGTATGTGATACTCTACGAGACTTAAATTCATTAGTCTTTGATATATTGGAATTGAGGGCTTGGGGATGATAGGCACCTTCCGGTGAACACTTTCCATAAATACCCCTAGAAGACCACCATACAATTGCATTTCATCTAGAAACGCTGTACCATCGTAAACTGCACCAGATGTAAGCTCTGATGTGACATTCGCAAACTCAATGAATCTATCATAAAGTATAGTATCATTTGAGCTCCACCAATTGAACATGTTGATAGACAGCGGCGAGAATATGCGGACTTTTCCAGTGTGACCCTCCAGATTTCCCGTCAAATCGACAAAGCTTTTAAACGGCGTTTCTCTCGCTTTTGGCGACGTCACATCCGAGATGGCAATCCCCTTGTAACCATTTGTAAAGATTATTGAGAGGAGCATCCAAATGCCCACAACAATACGAAACGGTTGAATCTTCTCCAGATAACCTGGAATATTGTATCCGTACTCCAATATTGTGCAATACATAAAGAGGTAGGCGTTAAAATCGCTCCGTCCTTGTATCATATTTCCCATATAAAGTGAAATGTGCAATAGCACGGCCAGCCCGATTAAATATGCCAGCAAAGCTACCCATAGCATGTTCTCAAATGGATGAGAATAAATTGTGAACGCGACGCGCTCGCTAAAGAAGCATGTCAAATATTTGTTGCCTTCTGTGGTAACTGGAAACATGCGGAAGGGAGCAAATTTAACCAGGCCAAAGTATGTATGTCCTACCGAGTGCCGTTTCAGGAATGTTGCCAACATTCTGGATTCAGTGTTAAGAAACGGAACGCGCTCCATGATCTGAAATAGTTTCCGTGGCATTCGTGAAATGACATCATACGTATGTGCGAATGTGACGTTGTCGTTTTCGGAAATTATCTGCAAAACGGTTTGTTGGAATACCAGGAAGTCTCCTATTGGTAGATGAAATGGATTCGAACCTTGCTTAAAAACATTGTTAGCGTTAGACATCACGTCAGTCCCAACATCCCAAAACGTCGGTTTACCTAACCGACCTAACGTCCGCGTGAACAGAGAATCGTTGAAAAGAACTTCCTTTGAAGTGGAATATAAGTCGGTGTTTGTACAATAGAAGCAGTAATAGTAATAATTTTTCAAGCATGTAGAAATTTTTACTGTCCGTGCTTCGGTGTCGGCAGAACAGTGTATGATTCCATGGAATATATTTGTGTTTTGTTCCAGGTGGTGAGAATTGGTTATCACCTCAATTTCCGGCTTGGTGACATTCTGAAACGTTAGTTGAAGAATTTTGGTAAACTGCATCCGACGAAGATGAAACTCAAACGGATGTGATCCCAGCTTAAACTGCTGCATTATTTCAGAAAGTGCGGCGCGAAATGGTCTATATATAAATGGTCCTGATGAGTTAACCGGTTCGTACGGGTCGACAGACTGGCCGATACTAATGGGAAGGTTGTTCTTCGTTACCAGCATTTGCTCCGCGAAGGCTGAAAGGAAGACTACAAAGTGGCAAGGTGGGAACCTTGTGCTGGCAATATTGAAGCGAATTCTGAATTCCGAAGAATACCAGAAATACTCTATGGGGAGTGTCTTCCATATGGAATTAGAACTTTCGTTGAATGGTGTCATATTTGTAAAATCTCTTATTTTTAGCAGTTGTCTAATTGACACTGGACGCTTCAATGTGTTTTCAGTTTCCTCTTCCTCAAAAAAGTTTGCATCCTGTGATATTATGTGAATGCCACAATAATGATCAATCTCGTTAAGGAAGAATGCAAGACCCAGAACATTTATTGTCGGATCTATATGGGGAATGGGATATGTTTCAAATTGACCATTGCCCGTTACCCTTTGAGTTGAATGCGAAGGGCGAGCAATCGTGAACAAGATTAATAATGTTCGCCAGCCACAATAGCTGAGCAGAAGCATCGTCAATGTTTAAAGGAAAAGAAGTTTAGAAATGTTTAGCTTTTCATCTGGGTTCTAATTACGTAGAGATAACTTGCAGTAACAATATAAACTTATACGTTCCCACTCTGCATATAACTGTGAATTCCAGGCACTTATGACTAAGCCAGCGGGACGCAGCTGATGGCCACACAATACAAATTACACGTTGTTAATGGATATGACATAAAATATGGATACGCGACACAAGAACATATTATGTGTATTAGTTAGATTTGCGATCTAGCTGTTCACATCACGATCGCATGGACAACGGATATCAGAAACCAATTTATGTGCGAGTCTCTTCTGATTAGAAAACTAGGCAATTTAGTATTATACACGCAACAGTTACGGAATCGTATTATATGAGAGTGACATAGATATCATAACACAACCAAGGGTTCTGAATTTATTGAAGTGATGCTAAATTACAAACGTCAATCTAATTTTTTTCTTTGTATGATTTGACGTAAGGATATTTCATTTGATGTAAACCTTAAGAAATTAATAGTACGCATTAATTATCAGAGCACTCCTAATCACTAATCAGAATCGCTATTTAATTCGCATTCATTCTTATTAGATGGCACGTTTATTATGATTATGAGTACAATAAGTACAATACATCCTCCGTTTCCACTCAAGGCAGAACCATCTCTTGACCAAATCGCATTAATCATACCTACAACTTTTGACATCGATTATTATTTTAACTGTTACACATTAAATATTAATCCGATATTGGACACCTCCTTTCAATTTGGCGTCGAATGACAAATTGATTGAGATTAATAGCTCTTAGCCAAGAAATAAATACTGAGCTAAGAGCTATTAAAATAAAAGTCAAGCCAACATATTTTCTTGTCAGGTATTTGGAAAATTCCATTTTCACTTATAAACTTGTCATCATGTCATCATATGATAAGATTTTCCACTTATCAGTAACTTGAGCACCTGTGCAGATCACAACCAAATAACATTTGCGGTACAGGTCTGTAGTAATTTTTTTACTATGACAACATTTCTAAAAATATGTAAGGGAAAACATTGAAACACTTTCCTTTGAAACACCAAGCCCGAATAATATTGGTGGTTTTGAGGAGACGAATTTAAACACATAAATCTCAACTCTTGCTAATGATCCGGTCAACCTAGAACCACATCATTGACAACCCTGCAGGTTTTTTTTTGGCATACAACTCGAAATTGAGAATATGTGTCATTTCCACACGCAATGAAGGTATATCATTCCCTCCTAATTCCACTGCTACCACTTGATCGAGCAGGCGAACCACACGGTTGTGTGTGCATACCTGCTCCTAAAACTAAATTGAAAAAAAAACTAAAAGTGATCAGTGCAAGTGCCAGTACTAAGGTCAAGGACCACTGTTTAGTGGACCTTACATTCCTTTAGTTAGGCAGTGCACTAGGATGGAGGTACACCCCAATATTCGCCAGTTTTTCGTCAGTTGAAAGGTAAGTAGGTAACACAGTAATCATCTGTGTTTGTTTACCTTTTTCCAAATGGCGAAAAACGGCAACAAATTGAAGGACGCCACCCCCATGGAGGATGATGCTTTGCTCTCCCCTGGGGGTGATGATGATAGTGACATGTGTGAAGTGATTTGGTGCTTGATGGCGTCTCCACGACGCCACACAAGAACCATGAATATTGCATGTGTAAGCGATATCGTGAATTTTTCAGTGAGATTTGCTAGCAATAGCGCAAATTTCACGGATAATTTGATGAGAAATACTGTCCTCATTAGTGCTCCAACTGTTGTTTTGTTAGTTGTGATCAGTGATCGTCATTACCATTACAAACAGGGCGAGCACTCCACAGGACATAAAACACACCCTCCAGCACCACTAATTCAGTTGACTTTGATCATTGATTTTGTGGTGGCTGATTACACGTCTGAACTCTCCAGCACGCAATCTCATGGACTGCAACGCAGTGAGAGTAAGACAACCGAGATTGTAAACCTAAATATAGGTTTACCGGGTTCAGCAAAGAATCTACAGCATACCATTGAGAAACATGGTATACGTGCGGAATCTTGCTATACCCACGACCCTTACTCAGGTTCACGTGCTGCCGCCCCTATCTGCCGGGGAACGAGCAGCATGGGTCAAAGTAAAGGGAATCCGGACTACCTGTTTCCCATATCGCGTCACACATTGAAATATATGTGGACAATAGATGATGGGCAGGACTCTGGACTTGCTGAGACGGCGCATGCCATTGATAACATGACAACAACATCGTCATGATAGAGTGCATTCAACTGAATATGCACCGTGCCGTTGCGGCACAGGCTAACCTTTGCAAAATTCTTTGCAAAAACAATAACAAGGGATACATATGTATCCTGCAAGAACCCCACACCCGGAACTCACGGGTAACGGGGTTCTCCAGACTGGGGACAATAGTAGCGGTACAGAAAGGGGAGCCCCCCAGAGCCGCTTTACTACTGTCCCACAATCTGACCATTTGGCCACTAGCGGAACTCTCTAGCAGAGACTTGGCGGTGGCCAAAGTCAAACTCGACAAGGATGAGCTGGTAGTGGCATCGGTCTACATGCCACATGACACCAGCCTACATCCATCGCAAGAATTTCGCCAGCTGCTAAGCTATTGTGAATCACACAATGCCAAGCTTATAGTTGGCGGCGACATTAACTCACATCATACGATGTGGGGGAGCACTGACTGTAATGAAAGAGGCGAAGACTTGGTTGACTGCGTAGCAGCGTCACAGCTGCATGTTGCAAACCAAGGCCACTCTCCTACTTTCATTACATCCACACGCCGAGAGGTTCTTGATGCAACATTTGCATCAACGAATGCACTCAGCCTAATAACAGATTGGGCGGTAGATGAGAAAGACTCATTCAACGACCATCGTTTAATCCGATTTAAACTTGGAGTCAATCTCGGTCCGCCGGTAATGTATTACAACCGGAAAAGGACCGATTTGGCCAAATATCGAGGAGTGGTTGAACCTCTCCTAGACACTTTTGAAACGAGCGAAATCACCTCGGTTGAATCGCTTGAGCATCGGGCGGAACAGCTTTCCGCAATAATCAGATCAGGCTTCTATGCCAGCTGTCCCCGCAAAAGGGTCAGACCAGGCATGAAGTTGGAACCCTGGTGTACTGATGAGCTTAAGGCTCAAAGAAAGGAAGCACGCCGTCTATTAAGACGAGCGCTTATCACTAACTCCCAGGAAGACTGGGAAAAACATAAGCTAGCACGAAATGCCTTCACCAAGGCAATTCGTAACGCAAAAAAGAAAGCGTGGCGCAGCTTTTGTGCTGGCATGGAAAAATTGTCAGACGCAGCGCGCCTCTACAAGATTCTCAAAAGCGACCCGATTGCAAAATTGGGATCGCTTCAAAAAGATGACGGCAGTTTTACAAGTACCGCCGTCGAAACACTTGACCTGCTCTTGCAAACGAACTTCACCAACTCAACATCCGGCTCCTCTGTTAACAGGGAGTCAAATAGGATGAGAGTTTCGGAGGGCGTTGTAACACCCTTCAAAATAAGAGCAGCGTTTGAGACCTTCAGTGCTTTTAAAAGTGCTGGACCCGACGAGATATTTCCAGCCCTCCTTACAAGTGCTGGTAAAAAAATATCTCAGGTGCTTGCACCAATATATACGGCCTGCCTCGAATTTGGATACACTCCGAAATCCTGGCGGCAAGCTAAAGCTGTGTTCTTGCCTAAACCAGGCAAGGACAGTTACCAAAGGGTGTCGTCTTGGCGCCCAATATCTCTGACATCCTTTCTCTTAAAGGGATTGGAACGACTGGTAGACTGGCATGTGAAGGACGCCGAAATGGTGTCCCGTTTGAAAGCAAGCCGACAGTTTGCCTATCTTCGAGGAGTATCTACTGAAGCCGCACTTCATCAATTGACTGCGCGGATTGAAAGGACACTCCAAAACAAAGAGGTGGCACTGGGCGTCTTTTTGGACATCGAGGGGGCTTTTAACAAGGTCCCCTACGACGTCATAAGTCGCAGCCTCAGTAGACTTAAAGTGGATCCTCTCTTTGTGAGGTGGATTAACTCTATGCTCCGTGACAGGTCTGTCATGGCTGACTTATTCGGCTCCACCAGAATCGCTTCCGTTGGAGCTGGATGCCCACAAGGCGGAGTTCTGTCTCCGTTCATTTGGGATTGTGTGGTGGATGAGCTCCTCACTGAGCTAATGGCTAACGCCACTTCCACATACTCACAAGGATTTGCTGATGACATTGCACTGCTACAGAGCGGCATATGCTACGCCACAGTGCAAAACATCATGCAGCAATCACTTCGAGTGATACATGATTGGTGTACACGAGTAGGCCTCTCGGTAAACGCAAGTAAGTCGGAGGCCGTCGTGTTCACCAACAGAAAACGGCTCGATTGCCGTAAGATTCTACTGTTCAATGGACAACCGATACCTTTTAAGACGTCAGTCAGGTATCTTGGCGTTCATGTGGACCACAAATTGACTTGGCGTACCCATACGCTAAAAAGAGCAACACATGCGCGCATAGCCTTAGCGCAGTGCAAGAGGGCCGTCTCAAGAACTTGGGGTCTTGAACCCCGAGTCATGAGATGGATTTATACTGCTATCATCCGGCCGGCTATCTTTTATGGGGCGATAGTCTGGGTTCCGGCGATGAAAGCAAAAAACAACATTGCCACTCTTGCAAGAGTACAGAGGACGGCAATGTTGCTCATCACAGGATGCATGCATACAACCCCAACGGCAGCGTTGGAGGGCATGCTTGACCTTCTGCCCGTCGACGTACATGCTGAAGTAATCGCTGTACGAACGATGCACAGACTTAAACATAACAAAATTTGGATGGAAGATTGCGGAGGAGCAACTCTTAAGCAGGTAACCCATACTAGAGCCTGCGGAGAAATCTGGAAACGGCTCCCTGTTTTAGAGTGGCCATGTGACCTTCGCAATAGCAGACCACTCGTCGAGGGAGGGTTCAAAGTAACCCTACCGACGAGAGACGAGTGGAAAAAGAAAGGAGAACCACAACACGATGAGTCGGATGTGGTCTGCTACACAGATGGCTCACGCCATAACGAACGGACCGGTGCTGCCTATACAGCAATGTATGATGGCGAACACGCGTCAGAATTAATAGCACTGGGTACCAGTGCCACTGTATTTCAAGCAGAGGTACTTGCCATTAATAATTTGGCAAGGGCTTTGCTTGAAGCATTTGACAAACCAAGGAGTATATTCGTATACTCCGACAGCAGGAGTGCTCTGGCAGCTCTTTTGAGTTGGCAGCTCATGACTGCACTGGTGAGTGATTGCTTTGAGAGCCTTCGGCAGTTAGCTGCAAGGCACTCAGTAACGCTCACCTGGATACCAGCACACGCTGGCTATTGTGGAAACGAGATGGTAGACGAGCTCGCCAAAAGTGCCGCTGAGCTCATTGCAGTCGGCCCTGAGCCGATAATTCCAGCCTCCGTGAGTGTAGTGCACTCATCGACCCAGATATGGGCTGACGAGAAGCACGCCTCACTGTGGCGAAATCGTACTGACTGTCAGCAGACCAAACTGCTGATTGATCTGCCATCAAGAGGAGTCAGTCGGTTTTTAACCAACTGTCCTCGTGGCAATATAAGACAGTTTGTCCAAATTATGACTGGACATTCTGTGCTGAAGGGACATCTGTACAAGCTGGGGGTAGTAGACAGCAATCTCTGCCCCTACTGTGAGATGGAACCGGAGACAAGCCTGCACTTCCTCGGGAAGTGCGACAAATTCGTGGTAACACGTTGTGACGTGCTGGAGAGTCAACTCCTCAGCCCTGAATCCATCCGCCAAGCAACTCCAGCCAGTCTTTTGTTTTTCATCAAAAGTTCTGGTAGACTAAAATCATCATCTGATGATCAGGCCTATGTCTTACGGAGTGCTCAACGGCCATAAAACAACTACCAGTGTAATTGTCTGAAAGAGACTGCAATAAGCCTTATTTTAGTGCTTGAGTAGCGTGAATATTTACAATTAATGTAATTAATTCCCTTTCATAAATACATACATACATACAATTCCACTGCTATCTAAATTTTACATACGAGACTCAACAATAGCATACATGCATATTTATTCCATAATATGAAAACAACTGGTGTTTTTCTCGATGAGACTATTTTCAATTCTATTTGTCATCATTTTGCATACGTAACATAACGTATAAACGTGATTGATTGCAATTACATAATTTAGCATGCCAAATTGTTGCTATGGCTTTGCTTCTGACTAAACTACCTGACTTCAAGCCATGACCCATTAAAAACCGGTTGTCACCTTATGTCCATAGACACATACTACCAGCTAGAATGCAAAAAATCATAATTTTATACAATTAATATCAACTTGATTGAAGTCTGTTGGCATCATATTTATCCAACTGCCCTATTATCTAGCTAGAACAACTTTGGCTTGTCATTCATTATTTTGGTAACTAGAAGCAAAGATAGGTCAATCGACTATTGACCATGGACACATTTTTATCCCACCCATTGTTGCCACTCACTTTTCTCACTTGCCTCAAACAAGCCTCATTTTCAGACCAGTCCAGGTTTACACTCCAAGCAGTCCTCATCACATCACCTCAAATATTGGCAGTGTGAAAAATTTTCCGAAAAATTATAAAATACCATCATGATTTTAAAGGCAGCATTTCTCCTGTTTTCCATTGCCATGGTGCATAATTGCGTCCAGGCCAGGAACACAAATAAATTCATCGATCTCACCTACGCATTCAACAATGAGACACAGGCATATCCAGGACGCAAATCCACATTTTACACCGAATTGGAAGGATATACCCCAACTGGGATCTGGATTGCCTCTAAGGGATTCTGCACTTCTGAGCACACAAGGTGCCGCTTTTGACATACAAGCTGCCAACTTGCAAGAATTAAAATATTTAATTCCAAATTATATTTTGCGCAGTACTCACATTGATGCCCCATGGCACGTGGCAGAAAAGGGCCGAAAACTGAACGAAATCCCTCTCGAGGATCTTATCGACATTCCCGGGGTGATGATTGACATTTACGACAAGGTTCACAAGTTCAAGGACGGGAAATTGTCGGTGATTGAAAACTACGCCCTCACTCAAGCTGACATTCTGGAGTAAGCCATTATAAATTTGGGTCAAGTGAGTTTATAAAAAGTAAATAAATTTAACACGCCATGACACATTTATTCAAGATGGGAAGGAAAACACGGAACCATTCCACAAGGTGCTATAGTCCTCCTCAGAACTGGCTGGGCATCCCGTTGGGGCAACGCGAAACTGTACCGTGGAACCAAGGACGATGAAGGAGCCCTAAAGGAGGAAAAGAAGGAGGAGAAAAAGGAAGGAGATAAATCAATTTCTCTGGACCATGCTCTCAACTTTCCATGTAAAACTAAATTAATTATAATTAATTTCAAATTAGGATAAAATATCATCATATAGCGATTTTTATACTTCCAGCTTTTGATGTATCCGCTGCGAGATATCTTGCAACGGAACGCGGCGTTCTTGGAGTTGGTGTTGATACACTTTCCATTGACCCTGGCAATAGCAAGGTGGATTATTTATGTTGTAACCCGAGCAATTAAAAATTTTGACTGTTTTTTTTTGTCAAATTCTGAAGTGACTGGTTAAAATAATGCATCGTTGTTGATTCAGACATTCCCATCCCACGTGTTGTTCGGTAGTCGCAACATTTGGATGCTGGAAATGGTGGCCAATCTTCATCTCCTTCCCCCACGCGGCTTCAATCTCTGGGTCGTCCCCTTCAAAATTGACTTTGGAACTGGAGCCCCTACTCGTGTGCTGGCGAGACTGAACAGCAACGAGGTCGACACTAGTGGAAGTACAAAGGGGAACAGAGATCTTTGAAAAAATAAATATGCTTAAACTTTAGTGTTCAAATGAATACATAAAAATGAAATAAAATTTTGCGTTTAGCATACAACCTTCAGCGACAAAAAGATTCAAGTTGTGTCTCTAGTATAATTTACTCACATCATGATTTTCATGAAATTGCAATATTTAATAATGCATATGGCTACTTGAGAATTTGAGTCATGCAAAGTAACAAGAAATGTTATTTTTACTTTACACCAATAATAAAATCCAACCTTGAATGGAACTTGAATTGCATGTTGAAAATCTGTTGCTATCGGAATGAAAATAGGTACATAGATGACAAAAAAAATGAGACAGCTTCTGTGCCATTTTGTCATCAAGACGACGATTCTATAGGTATGTAAATGTGAAACTTCAATTCAAGGTCAAACGGGTTTTTCTTTACCAGCCCTTGCATGCTCTCTGTCTTCTTTTTACGATTCAATTCAAATCATGACTTAATATGAATGAATGCTTGTAGGAATAAGGAGTGAAGTATCGCGTGACGCGATTCGCGTCTAGTTTCTGATTCTTACGAAAAATCGTGGTAGAAAAACGAAACCAGGTTCGAGACTTTCAGCATATAATCTTCCGCGACAAATATAAATTCATGTTATTTCTCTCTCATAAATGATTTGTATCATGATTTTCATCATGTTTGCCAGTTTCGAGGATTCACACTCTACTAATAGCATGTAATTATGTTTTATTCTGGTCTCGGACGGGAATAGGAAACGGTGATAAAATTCTTCAGAAACACATCATTTTCTTATACCGCGCCAGTGAATTGGCAGCGACTTCACACGCTGGGATAGCGCCTCCCATTGTTTGTACCTGTGTCAAAATTTCCAAGCACAGGACACCAACTTAAAACACAAATCCGGTGTACACATTTCATTAATCCTTCTCATGATAATAGGAGGGATTTACAGGTTCAAGTTTACAAACTATGATTCCAGGAAATGCATTGCAGACTTTCTATTTGCACTTGCTATGAGTTGTGTGGTCAGCAGTCATTTTCTATTCCAAGGATGCCGAGTAAATGCATACAATATCTGCATGTATGTAAATGGGCTACTACAATTCGTGGACACGTTTCCGAACGAAACAGGATCAAAATAACGGACATTCTCTGTCCTCCCTTATCTGAATACATGTTTTGCATACACTTGCGCGTTGTCCACCGGCTCAACCCTTGCAAACCAACATTGACAAGATACTGGTACTGGTCAGTGCTGATAATGAGCTGCTGAGCAGCTGCTGCTCAGAAAACGAAATAAAGGACAAACATGTTTCCAATTTCAGATACATTGCAAACTAAGTTACTGCAGAAGTACTCAAGATTGGCGTACTTCTGACAAACCATTGGCTTTGGTCATTTGCTTTGAACTCCGTAGAACTTTGCGTTGCATCGGCCATGATCATGTGTACAATGGAGTTACTGGAGCACATTGAAATGTGCATGATAATTCTTTTAACATACAAACATGTTTCATTGAACTATTTTTTAGAAAGTTCTAATTCTAAAATTCTCCAAAGCCTCACCAATGTAGCAACTTACGTCAACTGCAATGCCATTTTCATTTCAAGGTTAAAGAAAAAGGCCGGGTACATGAGACAAAATACAAAGAACAGATGGCCCACTGCGGAGAGGAATTTCTGTGTGTTCTGCCGATGTGTAGGATAGTGACCAGGGTCATGGTGTCGTTTCATACGATACGGCGACAATCCCAAGAAGTATGAAATGTTGAATAATACGGCAAAGTAATTGCTTACACAGTTTGTGCTTTCTGATGTTGAACGAGTTTTATTATACGTGTTTGGAAAATTCCACGAAAATCAAGAATTGTATCCTTGATTGTCTTCATGGTTTACCAATTTTACCCACGGAAAGCGGGTTTGCAGATAAACTCAGCAGTGACTAGCTACAAATGTCTAACATGAAAGTGAAGAAGACCCTTTTTCGGACGGTTATGAAATGTTCGTTCTGAAAGAAATTATGATTTGAATATGAATGATAATGCTTCGCTATTATTAAGTGGCGAAGCTACTTATTGATTTCACGATGTCCGTCTGTCTGTCCGTCTGTCTGTCCGTCTGTCCGTCTGTCCGTCTGTCCGTCTGTCCGTCCAGACGATATCTCGAAAACGGTTTCGAATTTTTTAATTCTGTTTTCGGCAGTCGATTACTGGTCACCCAAGCTCCCTTGCTAGTGATTTTGAAAACTATCGGTCAACGGTAACCGTTAGAAACCGTTACAATTTTGAAAATTTATAATAATAACCTATGCCGTGTAGGGTATCATTCGATTCGTCTCTTCGAGAAAATCAATTTGGCAGTTATAATTTGAAGTAATTTGTAACGGTTTTAACGGCAGGGCTATTTTAGAATTTCGAATTTTGGCTAAAATGTGAGTGGGGTGTCAAAATGCATCTAGTCTTCAAGCTAAAGACGAATATGATACTGGCGTTAAAATTCGAAATACTACGTCGCCGTTAAGACGGTTTTTTCAGTTTCAAAACTTTTCTTTAAGCTACTTATGATGTGGGGTATCAAAATGGTACTACTCTCCGAGATAATTCTGAATATGATATTGCCCCCAAATTTCGAAACTCTATTTTACAGTAATGAAGGTTTTTACATTTCGAATGCTGGTCAACCCGGGCGCCTGATCACCAGAGGTCACAAGTTGGTTTATTACTGAATAAACTGATTTATCAGTTAATCACTATCAAAAGTAATCGCTTCGCCACTTTGCTATGCGCCAGCTTGCTCGGTTTATTAGGTAGCACTTTAGTGCTAACTTAGTTATAATTTCGTTGTGTGTCTGCTCCGTCCGTCCGTCCACGCGATATCTTTCGAACGGAGAGGAATTTTTGAATTCTGTTTTTTGCAATGCGTTCCTAATCCCATAGGGACGGGCCCCATTGATTTTCAACCCTCATGCTCAACAGCAACCGTCAGAAACCGTTACAAGGTCAATTTTTTTCAATGGGAACATATGGCAAGTGACATATCATTCGACTAGTCTATGAACATAACGCATAGATCTGAGGTCACTTTGAGGTCAAAGGTTATCGTTTAACGGTAACGGCGATTTCAAATAATTTTTTTCGTTTTATGCTCTCCTGCTTAAACGGCCAAGAATTTCGGACTCCTTCATGCTTGCCAACGCCATATGCCAACGGTAACGGTTAGAAACCGTTACGAGGTCAAATAGCAAGTGACATATCATTCGACTCGTCTATGAATATAGCACATAGATCTGAGGTCGTTTTGGGGTCAAATGTCACCGTTTACCGGTAAAGAAGTTTTGAAACTTTTTCGTTTTTCTAGCGTTTAAACAAAAGTGTTTGCTAAAGTGCTACCTCTTTATGCTTTCTTACTAAACCTAGTTATAAGTGATTTGTTGTCATTAAAAATTATCAATTATGTCATAGATAAATATCAATCATCTACTGATTGACTTTATTGAATATCTGAATACTGGCAGTTCATAGTATGACACAACCTATACTTATTTTAAAAGATTTTTCAATACGATATTACTGTAATAATATTACACATCAAATACAGTCTAGTACCAGGTGTCTATTTAGACACTCTGAAAAGGTGTCTATTTAGACAATTTCGAATAATTAATTATTTAGGTGTCTAAATAGACACTTTTTGGTGTCTAAATAGACACTCTGAGTGTCTAAATAGATACATTTGTGTATTTATTAAATATTTTCTAGGTGTCTAAATAGACACTTTGGGGTGTCTAAATAGACACCTAAAATCATTTAATTGAAATAGCGCATGAACTAACTGCAGTAAATTTATGAAAAATAGTAGAACAATCAGAAAAAAATGCTCGATTTTCTGAAACTAACATAATAAATTTTAGTTGAATACTTTTTGAAATATTTCATTAACAAAAAATAATTATCATTAATTAAATATCTACCAAACCAACCGGTAGAAATTTTTTATTTTTTCACAGAAATTAGCAAATTTCACGCACTTTAAGAAAATATACTCCTTTTGATGCGAGCTCTTCATATACTGCCGCTAAATTAAAATAAGCATCATTTTTACATTGGAGGACATGAAAAATAGTTAATCCTGGCTTCCAGGACAGAGCTCGCATCAAAAGGAGTATATTTTCTTAAAGTGCGTGAAATTTGCTAATTTCTGTGAAAAAATAAAAAATTTCTACCGGTTGGTTTGGTAGATATTTAATTAATGATAATTATTTTTTGTTAATGAAATATTTCAAAAAGTATTCAACTAAAATTTATGATGTTAGTTTCAGAAAATCGAGCATTTTTTTCTGATTGTTCTACTATTTTTTCATAAATTTACTGCAGTTAGTTCATGCGCTATTTCAATTAAATGATTTTAGGTGTCTATTTAGACACCTAGAAAATATTTAATAAATACACAAAGGTGTCTATTTAGACACCTAAATAATTAATTATTCGAAATTGTCTAAATAGACACTTTTAGGTGTCTAAATAGACACCTTTTCAGAGTGTCTAAATAGACACCTGGTACTAGACTGAAATATGAGAACATTTTGGGTTAAAGTGCGACTAGTGAAGTTACGTAAATTTCAATTGTTAATTACAATTTTAACAATTCTTTGGTATGCAAGAACATTTTAGATTTAATCAATTTAATTGAAAAGGAGAAAGGTACAGCACTGATAATATTACAAATTCATGACACGTTCACCGCAAAACTAATTACATAACCATTTAAATATAGTTCATTTTCAAAAAACTGATTATTACCCTGAAATTAATGATTTTGTTCCAGTACTAGTCAGCCTGCTTTGTCAATGACATAAAGCTGAAACGAGGCGTGCATAATGTACGTAAACTGCAAATAATTCTGATTACGCAGTACTTTATTTTTAATTACATGTTTTTTAAGTGGGTGGATTGGTCCTAATTTCTGGGTTCTCTGATGTTGTATTATATGGACGTTCCCTTACAAGTGAATGGACACTAGCACTCATGTCAGAAGTTCTGAGTCAGAACCGCAAAATAACAAGGCGCAGCGGAACATTCTAGTGCGCGAACAATAACTTTTTTTCGTAATTACAACTTATATTATGTAAGTTTCATGATACATCTGTTTTTGGATGACTTTTGAGTTTGTTGTTTATAATCGCTTATTGATCATTCTTATAATATTAAAAACTGACAGTTCCTTCAGTTAAGGAAGCGTTTACCAAGTTGGTTTTTGAAGTAAGTGCCACTTTGCGACGTGAACAATGAATACCAATAAAAGTTGGCAATCAACGTCAACTTTCCTGGTGCAGGGACAAAGGTCATCACGCTCTTCCGCTCGTGTCAAGGGGAAGGGCAGTGTGGTGTTGGCTCATGATACTGAGCAACATCTGAGATGCTAAGCAAGAATGACCAGGTAGCATAGTGGTCTACTACGGGTCCGGTTAACCTTCGTGAGCTAGGTTCGATTCCTAGCCTGGTCAATGTGTTTTTGCTTAACATTACATGGTGGCAGCCAGCGGTGACGGAGTCACACTCTGAAGAGGGGAGTGGGGTGAGCCGAGACAGGCGGCAAAAGACCATCCTTCCCGTCCTCTATACCAGGCGTTGGTCCGAAGACGTAGAGGCGAACCACCACTACTGACGCTAGTGAGTGGGAAAGAAAACAGATGGGGGTGAGGTTCGGAGTCCTCTTCCTCCTTGGCTGGATTGAAGCCAGAACCGGGCTGAGCCAAGCGAGCTAGTCACGGAAAGACAAGCAAAGTCCATTCCTCAGAACTGAAAGGGGAAGATGTGGTGTTGGCTCATGATACTGAGCAACATCTGAGATGCTAAGCAAGAATGACCAGGTAGCATAGTGGTCTACTACGGGTCCGGTTAACCTTCGTGAGCTAGGTTCGATTCCTAGCCTGGTCAATGTGTTTTTGCTTAACATTACAGGCAGAGTGTACGAAGTTCTGGACAATCCCTCCGTAAGATACTTTTTTAAAATAAACAATCAAATTGTTTTAATATACTGTTAATTTATGTGGTAAGTGATGTGTTAACAAGTTCTTTTTTCTTACTCCCCCGCCAGCTCCGGGAGGAGATTCTCAAGTATGCCATCTTTGAAGACTCCTCCTCCGTAGACCACCGAACCGCATGCTCTCTCCGCTTT
Organism: Sinella curviseta; assembly: GCA_004115045.4. NCBI lineage: Eukaryota > Metazoa > Arthropoda > Collembola > Entomobryomorpha > Entomobryidae > Sinella > Sinella curviseta. The sequence goes on along the minus strand of CM023199.3, from coordinate 29,938,204 downwards.
GTCGGGAAAAGCTGGAACGAAAGCGTGATCAGGATCCTTCGCAAGAAACAGGAACCTCTTTGCCGACTCGGAGGAAAAAATGGAGGGTATCTCAGCAAAACGATGCGAGCGTTTTCCTCCACCGCCCGGATCAACGGCTTGGTGCCTCCACTCCACCTTCCAATGTTTGGAGACCTTAATCATCCAAGAAACCTTGATCGCTTTTCCAACTGCCTCACCAATTTTGAGCCGGATCTCGTGGAAATTGGGATGAAGGTGTCTGAGAATTGGCGCCCCTTCGAAGGTCAACTTCCGCAACAGTGGTCCCTTCTCTCTCTTCTTCGCAAACTTCAAGTCACTGTCCAGGTGGAACAAAGACAGGTGATTGCTAATCAACCGGAGGCTGCTGCGGAGGTGGAAACATTTTCTTCAAGTCTAATTATGTCTGTAATAAGTGGAGCCAATGATTTGAGGGAGATGGACCTTGAAATTTGCCGTCGACCTCGAGCACAGCCTCCACCCTCTCCGCTTCCGCCCATTTTCAGATCAGTCAATCTTCCATCCACCTTAACCAAGTTAACCTGTGGAGGCCGACTGTTGAACTCGGACCTTTTGGAAATGGTTTCCAGGAGCTCACTTCCGAATCTGACGCCGCTCACCTTACTTATCGGGAGGATTCTGTTGCCAGATGATCTACTGTTTCGAGTTCTCGATAACGTCCGAGCGTCACTAAAGTCATTTTTGATCGTGTAGCAGTTTTCGCATGAGCCGCCACGAAGCCCTGTTACAATCCAGTTTCCGGTGATGGAGAAACTGGAACATGTTTCCATCACTTCGATGAACGCTGAACTTTTGGAACCAATGCAGCCCGATACTCTGGCTGGATAACTTCCTTCCAAAGCTGCGCAACTTGGAACTGTGTCACCAAACTGCAGACATGCTTCGGAGGTGGACCGCTGGACCTTCCAAGCTGCCTTTGGTGACCCAGCTGAAGTTGACCTTGGCAAACGAAAATGTCCGAGGACGTAACCCGGGCGACTTTCTGATCAGCTTGGATTTCGAAACCATGCGGCGCGTTCACTCCACGTTTCCTAATCTGCGCAAGTTGGAGGTGGGGATTTCCCCACGTGACCCAAGTGGACTGGGTTACATTTTCCAGGAAGTGACAAATCTGACCCACTTGACATTGTTGGCGTTTGGGATTTACCCGGAAAGGACGGCGGACGTCTGGGACTCGCTTCTGACCGGAGTGCCGAGTGGAAGGATCGCCGCAGGGAGGGCGGATCCCAGCTATTGGGATTCGAATCTACTTCCGGATGACTGTCTTGTGTCGATTAAAAATTTGCGAGGTAGTTAAATAATTTGTGAATTTTAATTAAGATTTCATGTTTAACTTTCACAAAAAAATGTACTCATGTTTTAAAAAATCGCTATTTTTGCAGAACTGGTCAGCTTTTCAGTGAAGGACCATCGTCACTGGTTTTACGCCATCTATAGGGAGCGACAGCAGCGCGGCGGGCCACCAAATCCCTCAATCTCCGACTTTACCTTTGACCGCGCTTTTTTGAAGATGCCGAACCTCAAAAATCTTTATTTCTAAGAGCCATTTAGGGTTAGTCAACTCATACTTGTCTTGTCGCTTAAGTGTTATATCTCTCTGTGACATTTCATCTCAGGTAAATTTTAATTTCTAAATTGATATTACTTTTTTTGTACATTCCTAGCCGACTACAAAGCTGGCTAAAAAGTGGGAGAAGGAAAATGTAGGTCGACTTGTATACGAGCTCTCCGATGGGATTCGAGTTTTGGAGCACGATTACCTACTTGCCTAGGCGAATGAGTTGCCTGCGCTGCCCGGAGAAATTTGTGGCTTTATTTTCAATTTGCAAACAATTAACTGTCTAGCTTATGATGAATTTTAACTGGACAGAGTTCCAAGTTTTACTAACTCATCCATTGTCCATTTTATAGCATTAAATTATTCTTGTTTTCAAATAAATATAATATATAAATATATTAGGTTGGGGCGTGTTGAGATTTTGCAAAATAAAGTTTCAAACGTTCATTTAGCATATTAGTATTATGTAGTACAATTAATTTGGACAATTTCAGTGAAGCTTGTTTGAATTCATTTAAAGTTGGTTTTGAAATACGAGTAAATTTAAAAAATTGTCAATTCTTAGTTTTTTTATTACCTACATATTTGTCTTTTTTTCATCACTTGAAAATTAAAAAAAGAAGGTTATTAAAAGGTTCCATTTGTTGGAACGCCGGCATTTCAGACATCTGCTGTCTTCGACGCCCGGTTGCCGGTCAGTTGTTTTTAACAATTTGCAAAAATAAAACGAATTATTTGCTTGTTTTTTGGCAAACTTGCGTGCCGTTCTGCTGTCGCGCGAGTGACGTTGACGTCGCGTTGTCGAGTGTACATTTTTTCAGCTCATATTTGCGTGCACGCAGCTTTGCAGCTGGAGAAACAGACGGCCTGTTTGTTGTTTGTTTTGTCTCCTGCTTTCCCGAACATTTCAAACAACAACAATTAATTTGGAGGTAATAAATTATCCAATTAATTAATTATTGTATATACGACATGACATCAATCGCATTTTAATGTATTACTTGTGTTCAATAGTTAGTTAGTTTAATTGTAAATACAGTTTACGTTATAATTTGTCATTTTTCTGTTACTGCTTTTTTTCAGCTGCCTCGTCTGGAGTTTGGTGGTCAGGAAGCAAGGTCATTAGTGAAGAGGTCAAGAGTGCTCAGCAAGTGTCCAAAATGAACAAGGCGCCTCCGGTTTATCCAAATGGATGGCGTTTTGGGGGACGTGCACCCAGTCCCACCCCTACTTTTGTGTCTTCTGTATCGACGTACGTCGGGGGGAATGACTTTGGAGGCGGGGGAGGAGGAGGTGAAGGAGAAACAATGAATTCTGTTGCGGGTGATCGTGTTCGGAATGAGGTTTTCCGAGCAGGACCCTCCATTATTGTAAATCTCGAGAGGGAAACGCCGCGGGAGGATAACGGTGGCGGTAACGATGACGATAAAGATACGGTTATTAGCCAGGCTACAGCGGAGGCTACCGTTTTGAGGTTGAAGAGGGAGGTGGTGAGCGACGAGGGGGAGGAGGATGACTTTGCTGAAGCCAGGAGCACTGTGAGCACCGCCAAGAAGAGGGGAAAGAAGAAGAGGAGGAGGGAGGAGGATGAAGACGCCAAAAGTACTGTGAGCACTACTAGGAAGAGGGGGAGGAAGAAGGGAGGAACTGGAGGGGATATTTCTGCTGTCGTTAGTGAAGGTGCTGCCAGTTGGCCCGCAGAGCATGGCTTGGTGCTCACTGTTGACGCCAATGACGAGGAGACGCCTCACGTGGAGTGGTTGGTGGAGAAGGTGCTCAACAAGTGGACTCGGGCGGACGACGGTATCGTTTTCTATCGGATCAAATGGCTGGGGTGGGAGGGGTAAGTTGGTTAACTTTCTTTGTGCAGTTCTAAGCGTTTTCTAAAAAATAATAAATAAATAATAACAATACTTAATTTCGCTGCAGGAAATTTAACAGCTGGGAGCCTCTGGAGCACCTTACAAACTGCCAGGACAAGATTGACGAGTTTGAGCGGAGGGTCCTCGAGAAGGAGCGGCGGAAAGAAGCACAGAAGCGGAAGAGGTCATCCGGAGAAAGCAGAAGTGGACACCCTGAGGGATCAGCGGTCAAACCTCGGTCACCAACAGAAACTCCCCCGCCAGTCCTCACTCCTCCCCTAGATCCTCTTCAGGAGGAAGGAGAAAGGGCGGAACTTTTGCGAGCGCCTTCTTCTCCGGCACCTGAATCTAAGGAAGATCCTGAACCTCCCATTCTGGATCAATATGGTGGAATCCCGGAGCTGAAAATTCCTCTTCCTCCTCCTTCGGTCCTGCTTCCACTTCCTCAGAAGAAGAAGAAAAGATTGCCAACTCCTCCCAGTTCTTCAACATCTGATGAGGAAACGTCTTGTTCCAGTCCCGACATTTTCGGGGATCCTGAACCTCCACGTCCTCAGAAGAAGAAAAGATTGCCAACTCCTCCTGCTTCTTCATCAGATGAGGAAACGTCTTGCTCAAGTCCGGACATTTTCGGGGATCCCGAACCTCCGTGTCGTAAAAAAGCTGGAGGAGGGGATCGTTCTGAGGCTGTGGTGACCGATTTGGTGGAGGATTCACCGGAGGGGATGGACCACTTCTCTGGAGAGGAGGAGTGTTCGGAGTCGGAGGTCAGTGATGACGACGAAGCATCTTCCGAGGACGACGACGATATTGAAGTGAAGTATGGGATACTGGCTTACGTAAGTATTTCAAAAATACATGTTAATTGTATTAATTATTTTAGAATTTAATTTAATTTCAGTAAATATTTGTTTTGTTTTGGAAGGGTCCCCGTTTCCGGCGCAAGTGGCCCAAATCCTTGACTCCGTTGGAAATTGCCGGCTCCACGTTTATCGAACGCGAGCTCTGTCACAAGGTCCTGTTCAAGCCGGATGGGGAAACTGGGGAGTCCCCCGAGGGGAAGGAACGTAGTGATGGCCCCAAGGACGACTACTATTTCATCGTTCCCAGCGTCACTTTCCGCGAAAATTTTCCGCAAATGCTGATCGCCTACTATGAACGTATCGTCACTCTGAAGGATCCTTAAAAAAGCTCCTCTCACCAATCACCAATCATCATCCTCTCTCCACTCTTTCAAAGAGTATAATTAATTACTTAATTAACCAAATGTTTGTTATCAATTGACTTTTCTTTTCTGACTACCTACATATGTAAGTATGTAACTGCTTCGATTTTATTATGTTTAACTAACTACTAGCTCTGTTAAAAAAATAATTACCTAACTGTTTCTTCGTATGTTTTATACACTTTTATCATGTTCAATTTATTATATGATACTTATTGACTGACTGGATGTTCTACAATTAAATGTTTGAATTAAAAACAAACAATAATTACAATAACTAATTTATTATTTGTGTGGAACAATTCGGTTTAGAGAATAAACTACATTTTATTTTAGTTCATTTTTCACAGTAACAAATAATATAGATTATACAAAATAACAAACAACTACGTTCTACAGGCATCATGAATTATAATAGGTAATTATGTAACTAATTAATTAATCAAGAATTAAGTTGTCTTCACAGTTTTGTCGCAGATCTTGCAGCACCTGTAACCCTTATCGTGTCGCACTTTCAACAACCGCTGCATCTCTGAAAAATGTCACAAAAATATGTCATGATTAACGACCCCACTTTAATAATTTAACCAACTAATTATTATGATTGCACTTGTCATTTAACTTACTCTTTCCGGACAATAGCTGCACTTCCAACAGCTTATCCTCCAGCTCGGAAATTACGTCATGCTTCCGGTCCACAAGAGCCTCGTCGGCGTCCCTCTCCAACTTCAAATTGCTGACCAGCTCCAGGCGTTCAAACAACTTAGTCTCCAGAGCTTCCAGTCCGTGGACACGGGCGATGCGACACATTTTGGTGTCCTCCTCCAAACTCCGGATTTCTCCAGGCACGGTTTTCCGGGCGTAGTTCAGGTGAACGGTCAGTGTCAAGGAGGGACGAGATTTCAGGGTTGGAGAGGAAGAGAAAAGCGTGAAGGATCCCTTCTTTAGCTTGCGACGTTTTTGTTGTTGGGTGCCAGATTGTTTGGAACCGGTGACCTTGACCTTGCCCACAGCGGCGGCGGGCGCAGGACGACGATTTCCAGACTTCCCGTTTTCGGCGGACCTCCCCGTTTTCGGTGCCATTTCGTTAAAGAGGCAGTTCAGTTCCGGTGATGCCCTGTTCATCTAAAACTACAAATTAATTGATATTCAAACATTGGTTGTTAGTTTTTATTAATTACCAAAATGCATTTGACGTTTTTATCTCTCAACTGGGTTAAAACTAAAATAATTAATTGAAAAATAAGTAAAATATTAAGACGATTTACCTGATGCGATGATTAAGCTTTCTCCACAAAACCACCTCGCAAGGAATCCGACGGATTTGAAGAAAATGAACAACAGTTAATTTCCCAAGCTGCAGCAGAGCAAAAACCAACAACCTTTATCCACGACGAAAAATTAATTAATAGTTTGGACAAAATAGAGTAACTGTTAATTGTCGAATTACATAAATTTATGTACAGTGAGCTCGTTATTGCTAACCAACAAAAACAACAAACCTGACATTGTTGACGATACTAATTTCTAACTTACCGTCTCACAAACTTCACCTGATTAGTTTCGTAATAATTTTGTTTCACTTTTCTCCTTGTTTTCTGGCTTGCATTTAAGAGTTTCTCAGAAAATTAAGTGAAAAAATCAAGTGGATGCAAATATTAAGTAAAAAAGAATCGAAGTTATGTAAAGAAATTAAAGCCTTCCTGCATTGAATATTTATATGGTTAAAATGTTAATTAAAATTTCCATAATATTATGAAAATACGAAAACTAAATAAGCGAATGGCATACAAATCATATTAATGATATTGCCTCAGAATGCCCCAAGCCAAACAATGTGCACAAATCTTGTCGTTTCAAGAACATTTATCAATTGGGCCGAGATTTGGGGCATTGGGAGACAAACGTCTGGAAACAGTTTTTAGTGTTCCATATAATTACAGCCAATTGGAAATGCTTCATCGTGATTTATTTTTTAAAAAAAGTTCCGGGTCACTCTTGTGATTTCAAATGCAGTAATTAGTTTTGAATCGACATGTCATAACAACATATTAGAGTAAAATCATTTCTAATACATACAACCACGCTTTGATACGCTGTTTTTATGACTTTTTTGCATATTTTCAACCGCACCGTTTCTCGTACCTGGTTTCGTTTTTCTACCACGCTTTTTCGTAAGAATCAGAAACTATACGCGATACTTCACTCCTTATTCCTACAGCCTACAAGCATTCATTCATATTAAGTCATGATTTGAATTGAATCGTAAAAAGAAGACAGAGAGAATGCCAGGGCTGGAAAAGAAAAACCCGTTTGACCTTGAATTGAAGTTTGACATTTACATACCTATAGAATCGTCGTCTTGATGACAAAATGGCACAGAAGCTGCCTCAATTTTTTTTGTCATCTATGTACCTATTTTCATTCCGATAGCAACATATTTGCATCCTGCTATTCAAGTTCCATTCAAGGTTGCATGATTGATGCAAAATACTAAAAAAATAACATTTTTTTACTTTGCATAACTCCAGTTCTCAAGCAGTCCTATGCATTAAATAAATATTGCAATTTCATGAAAATCATGATATATATCAATTATGAAAGAGACAAAGCTTGAATTTATTTTTGTCGCTGAAGGTTGTATGCTAAACGCAAAAAGTTTTATTTCATTTTTGTGTATTCATTTGAACACTAAAGTTGGAAGCATACTTATTTTTTCAAAGATCTCTGTTCCCCTTTGTACTTCCACTAATGTCAACCTCATTGCTATTCAGTCTCGCCAGAACGCGAGTGGGGGCTCCAGTTCCAAAGTCGATTTTGAAGGGGACGACCCAGAGATTGAAGCCGCGTGGGGGAAGGAGATGAAGATTGGCTACCATTTCCAGCATCCAAATGTTGCGACTTCCGAACAACACGTGAGATGGGAATGTCTGGAAAAGCAATAACGAAAGATTGTTTATCCACTAATTTTAGATTCCAAATTTTAATTGCTCGGGTTACAACATCAATACTCCACCTTGCTATTTCCGGGATCAATGGAAAGCACGTCAACACCAACTCCAAGAACGCCTCGTTCCGTTGCAAGATATCTCGCAGCAGATACATCAAAAGCTAAAACAATTGCATCAAAATCGCTATTTTAACGCATTTTATCTTAATTTGATTATAATTATAATTGATTAGTTTTACATGGAAAGTTGAGAGCATTGTTCAGGGAAATTGATTTATCTCCTTCCTTCTTCTCCTCCTTTTTCTCCTCCTTATCGCCTCCTTCCTCCTCCTTGATTCCACGGTACAGTTTCTCGTTACCCCAACGGGAAGCCCAACCAGTTCTGAGGAGGACCACGGCACCTTGTGGAATGGTTCCGTGCTTTCCTTCCCATCTTGAAACCATTCATTATGACTTATTAGAAATATTCACTTAAAATGGAAATTTTGTGAGTGCGTTTATAACCGCTTACTCCAGAATGTCGGCTTGAGTCAAGGCATAGTTTTCAATCACCGACAATTTCCCGTCCTTGAACTTGTGAACCTTGTCGTAAATGTCAATCATCACCCCGGGAATGTCGATGAGATCCTCGAGAGGGATTTCGTTCAGTTTTCGGCCCTTTTCTGCAACGTGCCATGGGGCATCAATGTGAGTACTGCGCAAAAAAAAATAATTAAAATATTTTCATTCTTGTCATTTGGATTGCATTGCAATTAAACACCTTACCTGGTGTGCTCAGAAGTACAGAATCCCTTGGAAGCCACCCAAATCCCAGTTGGGGTATAACCTTCCAATTCGGTGTAAAATGTGGATTTTCGTCCAGGCCATGCTTGCGTCTCATTGTTGAACGCGTAGGTGAGATCGATGAATTTATTTGTGTTTTTGGCCTGGGCGCAATTATACACCATAGCAACGACAAAAAGGAGAAATACTTCCTTTAAAATCATGATTGTACTTTTTTATAAATTGCAAAAATTTTACAAATTGCCAAATTTGAGGTGATGGGGATTGCTGGGACGGTAAAACTGGACTGGTCTGAAAATGAATCTGTGGTGTGAGGCAGGTGAGGAAAGTGAGAGTGGCAACAATGGGCGGGGTAGAACATTATGTAAAGTTCAAAGTCCAAGTTCGACTGACCTGTCTTTTACTCAAATAAAAAGAATGACTGACAAGACGAAGTGGTTCTTGCTAGAGAATGGGGCAGTTGAATAAACACGACGTGAGGTGTCTTCAGTTAATATAATATTGATTCTAAATAAAATTACGTTTGCATTTTGGTTTGTAGTAGTGTGTATACTTGATATAAAATGACAACCGGTTTTTTATGGGACATGGCTATGCTTCCGAGGTAGTTCAGGAGCAAATGTCGTTCAAAGTCATTGTAGCAATTTGACATTATCTTATGTAATCAATCACGTTCACGGGTTATGTAACATGCAAAATGATAACAACAGAATGCAAGATGCCAATAAAGATAATACTACCATTTGTTGAAAAGAAGATATTTTATGGAACAAAACTATACCTCCTATCGTTCAGTGTTCATGTTCTAGTGTGTAAATTTTTGGTATCAATGGGATAAGCATGGCATATCTACATAACTTGAAATGACAGAAGTTCTCAAACAAGTAGCAAGTATGTTAATGTAGGTTTCTTTTTCTAAACTTGGTCTCAATTATGGCTTAATGCATTCCAGGGACAAGACATATATAATGAGCTACGCTTGTCTGTTGGAATTTTAAAAAATGCTGTCTCAATGCAGCATTTTAATGCTTTGACAGATAAATTATTCTGAAAGCAAAGTGTGACTCTGCAATATTTTCATTACTGAATAATAAATCGGCATGTAGCAGAAAATGTCAATGTGGTTGTGAGTTCCCAACCAATCAATTTGCTGACGAGGGGACACTTTTGCCAGAAAGCTTTTTCTCATGACAAGTCTAAGAGAAAGTGGAATTTCCCAAATGTGTACTTGGGGAAAGGAAATTGACTGGTTTGAACTAATATTTCAACAGCTCGTAGTTTTTTTTACTTTTACTTACGTCTACATTATGTATACTTTCCAGCATTACGCTTGTATTATGAAGAATGACAAATAATGGATGCATTTCGTTGAGAGTTTGCAATTTTCTATCAAAATATTTACGCAGCTGGACATGCCATGGAATTATTACTACACTATAGGAAGTATATTGTTTTAACCGACCATCACCTTCGCCAATGGTCACTTTAACCAATAAATGCTCGTGTACCATGAACAAAACTTTCACTCCTTTTTTCGATCGACCGAGCAAACTTCATATATTATTGCTCCTGCAGTTATTGACCTTGAACCCATCTTCCACGATATGGACGGCACGAAAGAACCTTACATGCAGAATTTCTTCCAGGTTTCCGAAACGACGAATAAACAAAGTTCTATTGCAAACTGTAATGAAAACTGCATAAGCAAGTTTCTAAAAGTATATTTTAACTGCTCGTACTACTTGGGACTGTGTCCATTTCGAGTAAAGCGGCATGAATTCCAATACATTGTTCAAAGCTGGTGGCCGCAAAAACTATTTTGTGTAATCGGCTATATCCTAGCCCTTTTCTGGGTGCTTAGGGATTTTCGAATACTCAACTGGGAAGAAACGAAAACTCCAAGAATATTCTTTGATATCATTATGCGGGTCGCTGGAAATTTGTTGAAGGTTATCACATTGATACGATTCTGGAGACGTTCAAAATATTTCGTGAAAATTATGAACTTTCTTGATTTGAAATACACACAAGGCGACAACCGTACGGCAATCAAAGACACAAGTTTCAGAACCGTTACAACATACTGTGTTGCTGTTGTAATTACTGTTATTTATACAATGGTTTGCTTTATTCAAATGTTCGTTGGAAGGAATATTGCGGTATTGTACGGTGAAGGTCGCTTTTCAACGTGGGCGGCGAATTGGTGGTGGGATCGAATGGTCGACGCCAGCAACTTCAACTTTTTCCTTTCTCCCAAAATCATTGGACACAATCAATCTCATTCTTGGACTGAAGTACTGTTAGCTATTTTAGCTACAGTAGGCTATTATACGAGGTGAGTAATTGAATTAAGTATTTTGTTTGTAAAAAGGTACTAATTTTATTCGTTATCTTCCAGGAGATGCTTGGTCTTTTACATTGACCTCTTCATACTTATGATTGTTCTGACATTATGGACGGCGACGAAACGATTTTCTGACATGATTAAGGTGGACCAGGAACCCAACATAAGCGATGTTTCAAAATCATCAATTATCACAATGGACGCATTCCAGAAAAATGGACCAGGACTTTTCCTTAAAAATAAAGAATTCATTTCACCTGAATCTGATCGAAAAAAGGCTTCCCGAGTACAATGGATAGAAATTCGAAATAGATTTGAAACCTTGAAGCAGCTAACATACATGGTGAACAATGTAGTTGGCTCACAAATCACCTGCTTTATAGTAGATGCTCTCGTCTACTTTGCAAAAGACATTAATAATATTTTGGCTGTGGAGGAATTTAATCATGATTGGAACAAGGTGTTGTACTCGCTCTTCTTCTTTGTCAGCACTTACTCCATTCTAATCATTTCTGCGGATATTCCACATATGGTAAGTTTGAGGCATTTAAAACTACGCAATATGTAGATTATCGAAGACTAGTGAAACTCAAATTAATTGCTTCTAAACCAGATTAACAGTCTAAAAGTTTGGTTCTCCGTTGACGATAGTCGGAAGGATATCCCTGTGGATGTTTTATGTCTTCTACTAAACGACGTTGATACAAATATGGTTGCAATAAAGGGAAGTAAAATATTCGCCATCACTTATTCCACATTGGCAAACGTGAGCTGAAATCTAAAAGATAAAGAATGAAAATGTGATTGAACTAACTGGAGTTATTGTATTTGGTACTGTGAATAATATGTCAATCGGGCTATTATGGCTTTAATAAGATAAATATTTTTTTTCAGATGTTGGGCATCACTGTTACATATTTCATTATTTGCTTGCAAGCCTAATGGAGAACTGGTGCTCTATCACCCGGGTGCTGATGAGAAACATTTGGTGCTTTTGTGACATACCTCGTTACCTTGTCACAAAATTAATTATTGTAATACAAATTAATACGTCTATCAATGTGCAGTATTTTTTGGAATAATTATGTGTTAAAGAAAGCATGTAATACCCCCTTATTACCGGAACATGGCTGTAAATTATGGCTACTCGAGGTAATACATTCCCTTAACTCTTGATATCAGTCAAGATTCATAAAAATTTTGTCGGAATGCATGTAAGCAATGTCAAGGATTGCTGATAAAATGTTGGCTACATCGGATTCCAAAAAACTAACTATTAAATATGCCACTAAACTATTTGTCCATACAATCCCAGAATTCAGTTAATAACTAAAACTTGCCATGTAAATGCGCCAGTAGTACTTAAGTTCAAAATGTCATTCTATTCGGAAAATTTATTCGAATTGATAATCCATTTAATTGAATACAGATTGTGTCAACTTATCGTTTTGGTTTTCGAGTATGCATTATATATTGTAAGTATTTATTAAAAATGACAAATAGAAATGACTGACACTGAATTACTAAATTTTACAAAAAAGGTAAATATCACCTAACAATTACTCAATCATATAAGCCATTACTTGTTGATTATATACTAATTCATAGGCATGTCATAATTACGAGTATTTTCAAGCGGGTATCATATACAAACTATCTAAAATTAATATATTCTCCAATGCCCAACCGTCGATAATTTAAGATTAAATTAATTGATTAAATTGTTTTTTGTTCCACTGAATATTGTATCAACGAAAGCAAAAAAGAAATGTTTCGTGATAGTGAGTTAAGGCACTGCTTTCCGAGCAAAGGAAGCTTTAAAGCCGGATAGCCTATTACATGCATTCAAATGAATTACTTGTCGCAGAAAGTGCCAAATATCTCGGAAAATAACCCCCCGATTTCAACCACAAATTGCTCAATTTAAAGACAATTAGTTGTTACATATTATTTTTTAAATCAGAAAATCGGAATTATAGCTATCTGTATTTATCTGAATAAAATGCCTTTTTAATATATTTACAGGATATTTTAAAATCCAAAAACTATTTTGTGATTTAAAATAAACAACATATGTAACAACTAATTGTCTTTAATTTGAGTCATTTTTTGTAGAAATCGGTTGGTTATTTTCCGAGGTATCCATAACTTTCTTCGACAAGTAATATTCATTTGAATGCATGTAATAGGCCATTCGGCTTTAAAGCTTCCTTTGCTCGGGATATCAATGCCTTAATGCGAGTTTCTTGTAATTGTAACTACAGTAAACAAAATAATTTGTTTTGAGGCATGTTGGCTAAATATGCAAGGCCTGTATTTAAAATAATTATTTTGAATACAGAATAATATACTGCGATAAGCGGTAACCATATTATACACACTCCAAAACTCAACAATTCATAATTTCTGCCAGAATTGCGAATATGGTTTCTTGGCATTTAGGTTGACACGTTATGGTAATGGACAAGTGAATTACTGATTTTTATCAAAACGTCAATTTTGAATATTTTTTGGTTTTGGAAATGGTCACATCCCCTCTTATGTATACTTTGTTTCCCGACGTAATCAGTTATTTATTCCTGTATCAATCCATCCATAATGGTTTATTACATTCACGTGCCGGGAAAATAGGCAATTTAAAAATTACATGACATACGTTATTCTCCTTGAAACTTTTATGGTGGGCGAAAAGAAAATTGTCAGATTGCATCAGAGAAAAACAAGTATTCAGTGAGTTATGACATGACTATGACACAATTTGTTGAATGTTTAACGATGAATCCGAACAAAAAGGTGCAACCGATTCTAAATACAAGAAGACGGGACAGTGTATATTTGCCACATGTAAACTATTAAGTATTTGTATTTGTAAGTCTAAGCGAAAAGTTAATATGCTGAATGTTTTGGGCAAAATATCAATCACTGTCCCAACTGTAGCCGATGAAGAATGAATAACGAGCAATTGAAATTATATCCTGATGCAGCATTTAACCGTCGAACAAATGTATATTGTAAATACATACGTATATGCTTGTTTTCTGATTTAAAGAATGCCTGGGGCGTGACTTTCTATTAACATTTGTTTGTTTTATATTTGCAAGCTTTGGGAGTTAATGTAGGGAGCCGTTAGTAACAAACAACATCAACAAGATATTAATTTGTATACATATTGACTTTCAGCAATCCAATTGTAATTCCAAAAGAAACATTTGTTCTTTGGCTTATTTGATTACCCAGACAGGACCGACAGAAAACTAATGTACAATGTGAATGCGCCCAGGGTTCTCAGGATAGCAATAGAAAAGTACTTTTACCTTGACAATTTCTTCCAGGAACCATTGCGGATAGTTGTGTATGAGCCAAGTACACGGAAGCTTTTAATATTGTACAGCAGATGACGTCAATTCACCAAGTAAATGTTAATGATAGCTTCCCGACTCACATCAACATGTTAGGATACAATAGATACTGTAATTAGAGGGCGCCCCGGGACCACTGGAAACGGCGATTCGCATGCAGCTCTTAAGTTGGAAGCAGTTTGGGTTATCATGATGTTTTAAGTTTGTATTATATTATGTTGCATGATAGTCGAACTTGCTGAGCGGATATTACTAATGCTTAAATGTCAAGTTAAAAATGGACAGTATTTAGTTGTTACGTACTTAATAAAATGTTATGAGACACTTACAAATGTACGCAGTATTCTAGTTACGGCATACTTTTATACATAAGTGCATTCAAGGAATACGTGTTACAATGAGTATATGTATTCAAGCAACCAATCCGCATAAGATAAACTTCGAGATAAATATCTTCACATGTTTACCATATTTCTGAGCACGCCCCGCGGGATGTAAAATGAAGCATACCAGATTACCGAGATGTTCTGATAAAGTAAAATCCACATTCAAGCTGAAAGGTTAAATCATACCATATAATTTAAACTTGAGACGTTTAAAAATATTCGGCATTACATGTAACTACAGATTTCGTCATAACGTTCACTTGCAGAATGCCATGAACCATTCGCTTACAAATTGTTAGTACGGAAATACATAAAGGTGTTTGCCTTTCATAATCTACTTCACATAATAAGACACATCTACGTGTAAAAGGCAAGGAGGCGCTGTTTTCAATATACTGTGCAGCTCTTCCAAAACACTGCACAAAACAAAAAAAATTGTAGATATACGAATCAGTCGGGGTTTCCGTGCACAAATATTATCCCTTACGCTTCAAGTTAGATACGCACAATCCAAGACATCACATATTTGAAACTTGGTATCATACCTAGATAACCGTACTTCAAAGCGCTTAGAAATTTTGTACTAAAATGGTGGCCGTCTGGATTCTCATGTTCGCTTACATACTTGTCCATGCCGTTCAATTCGCTGCCGCTGAGCGATTGCTAATTCAGCCAGTCCATACTATTGACGACAAAATCAACTTGGATAAAGGCATGCTTAATGTAGTGGAAAGTTTACGTGTACTAGTATCGCGTTCAACTCCGATGCCAATTGTTAACCTAAATTTGCTACTAGGTCCATTCATCAGAGAAAACTGTCTGATAATGTTGGACAATTTTCAAAGCGTGAATCTGCTACCTACACAGGGCCCTATAATGACACGTAATTTAATGCCCGCTATCGGTATCCAATCCAATCCTGTTTTTAAAGATCCCATCTACCGCCATAAAAATACAAATTTAGTATGGGTTCCGAGAGGAATTGGTGTAGTTAACGAAACGATTGACGAAACAAGTCGAAGTTGCAAATCTACTGCATTGTCGCACGGTTTTGACACATCCGGAGGAGTTAAATCATATTGTCTTCTTTTGGAATTAATGAAGTTTACTTCGTCCGCGAGAACATGGCATTGCCAGGCTCAAATTGGCTTGCTGATACAACCACCATTATTCACGAATCCGGACCCTTTCTTCCAATATCCGTCATTATTTAAATACAGGGCTGGAGGAGCTGCAAGTTATGTTAAACCAGTCATGGTGCCGCAGTTCAATATCCTGGTTGACACTCTGAAAAATGTAAAAACGTATCACAGTAAATGGATTGTTAAATGGATGAAACAGAGTGACCGAATGGATTACCGTGCCAGTGAATACGGACCTTCAGTTTCGTTAAGTATTTACGCATTTGCAATTATATCCAGGTCTGCGAATAGTAAAAATATAACTGCAATTCATATCATACGTCATGTTGTCAACACGAACCGCTACATTACCAATACTGCAAAGATGCGCATTTTGACTTGGAATGAAACACTGCTAACTGATTTGATTGAACAATTGATCCCTCCGGCATCAGAACGTCTCTTATTATTCTGGAGTGTTGACTATAATGAGTTGGAAGTCAAAACCATGCTTGAACAGTGCCAGATTTCTTCTACATCAAACGTTGAGTACTTTTCGCATTTCTCGGACCATTTCAGAACGGGCCTCGAGTCCAAAGTTAATCAAGCTTTTGCCCACGTTCTATTATCGATCATGTACAACTACACCTACATGTCCCCAAATGGAATATGGTGTACCGGCGATCCTACCACTTCCATACTGGAACAAAACAAATTTTATCCCGGACATCATTTGGATCCATTTCAAGTGAAGGTCAAGCTGTTTAAGTTCACTGATGACAAGAAAAGGGCACAATACTTTCTTTGGATGCATAACAGCATGGCGAACCTACGATTTGTGAGTTGTGGTGAGCGTGCACGGCAGTCTCTTCCGTTTTAAGAGTTTGTGAATGTTTTTGACGTTTACGTTTGGATTTCCTTAGCCGTTTCTATATTCCTGCTTGCGTATGTATTTACCTTATTGATCGACCAATCCGTTGGTAACTTTAACATATTTAGTTACAAACCGAGCCACCTGTTGTCATTCTACAATTTGTTGGTGGAACAAGGGGACCAGTTTCCGAAACAATATACAAACTCAACGTATGTAAGATTTCTTCTGACAGGATTTCTACTAGCGAGCATTGTGCTAAGCAACGCGTACAGGAATGACAACGTATACAATATGATTATCCCACGGGTACGGGTACCATTCGAATCGCTCGCAGATCTCACTTCGGCAAACTTTTCCATCTACAGTCAGTCTATAGCAAATTACCGTTTTTGGTATGTCGCTGACGAAATGTCTTTGTCTGCTAGTTTTCTGGGTGGGAGTCACATGATTGTGATAAACGCGAGAAAATCGCTCACTGCGGGAGTATTTCTTTCCGAGGTATACAAGCGTACCAAGAACAAAACGGTTTTGCAAAGTTCCCGTATTCATCCTGGGGTAACTAATATTTCCGTAAAGCCGTTAAAAGGTTTGATATTGCTGAAAATGGCCAAGATCATCCCTTCTTTTCGAAAGCCGTCAAGTTTAACCGTCAAAATAAGTAGTGTTCTCGGGGCCATTTTTACGGAAATGCAAACCAATCATCTTTACGGCGAGCTGTTGACTTGTAACAGGACAGCATTGATTTTCCCCGAGCATTCCAGCTTGACAATGGCAACAAAATTGCAAAGGGATGGGAAATATTTTGTAGACGTAGGGAAGGAAACGTACGCAAAATTGAGCTATGCACTCCACCTTGAAGGGCCAGTAAATGTACATATGCTGAGACGAATTGCAGGAGTGAAGCAGTCTGGAATTATTGATTGGTGGTCCCGAGTTCTGGGAAGAGGTATGCTTACACATCTCGCACGACCCAGATTAGTGAAGGCTGCAACAATGGATGGAAATGTTCAGGTTATATTTGTGGTATGGGCAAGTGGAGTTTCGTTGACGTCGTTACTGTTTTTATTCGAGATTCTGATACCTTTGTTGCCATTCATGAAGTCCAAGTTACGTGATGGAATCCGCTTTATTACTCATGTCTTGTGGCCCTGGATAAAATATTACTTTTATCGCACGCATTCCGTGTGGCTGAGACGTTGGTTTGGATTATTTCATTAGTAACGTCCAATTTCAACATAATGCTTAACGTTTGTACCATAATATTGCCTTTGCATGATATGTTTTTGCTTCGAAATTGTATATTTGTTGTTACATGGCGTACTTTGGAAGAATATAAATGTGCATAACTACAAAGTGTAATACAAAAAGCTTGATAAATCTTGAAAATTTCACGAATTTCAACGTTAATAGATGTAGATAAATTTCATTTATTGCTTCTCTCATTTTAACTGGCGTTTGCATTTCGATAACATTATAATGGATTGTATCCATTTAATGCGGTCGAAGCATCCATCGACTGCCTTAGTATTTTTAACCATGTATATAATAAAATTTACAAACCATACTTTTGTTTTCAAGGTATATCGATTGCATTCAATAATTGTTTACTATTCTGTTCTAAGAGCTGGTATTTCACTACAAAACAATTTCATTACATGAATGGCATGGCTTCTTTTGGCCTCAGTGCCACAAGCAGTAGTATGTATGTTTCTATAGCTTTCTTTTATTTTTAAACCATTCTTGGTCTCCAGTACTTTTAGATGCGAGATGGGTCTACTTCCCTTCAATCTTTCGTTTCGCGTACTATTTGCCATTGTGCTTCATATTTCTGTAATATGTCAATCGATTCCAAATATTCCTGTCGCAGATTCGCAATCACTACTAGACATTAAAGTAAAATTATCACATTTACTCGAAAGTGCTTTTTGCACCGTACACTTTTGGACAGAGTTTCTAGAAACTACTCAAAATAGTTCAATTTCTTTCACAGAATATTCGTTAGCAGTTTTGGACACAATATCTTCAACCGCGTGTTCCTTCTGTGCCAGGTTGCATTCCAGCCTCCATTTCTCCGCGGAGTTAACACAGAAAACTCTTTTTATGAAAATATTTAGTAAAAAGAAATACGCTATCACTTGCACAATCATGGTATACAGCAGACCCGAAAGCATAGTACATTTGATGTATCAGAAAACCGCAATTAATTACCAGGATCTATCATCTGAAATGTTTTCACCTGTCTGGAGTTGGATTGACGAATTAGAAGATCATGAGTTGGCTCCACGGGTAGCACCTGACATTATTCTTTCCATAATATTTTGTAGTGATGTAATAATCCGTACTGCTCAGCCATATGTTCTTGTACCAACAATTTTCCAAAGATCTAAACTAGTAGTCTTAATTATTCACAACAGCCAGGACGCTTACAACAGTTCAATCATGTTGTTTGGTTGTACGTTTTGTGAAAAGTCAGGTTTGGTGTCACGACTATTTAAGGACATTGACGCCATAAGTTTTAGCAAAGTAACAGGAATCTCTCTTCTAATCAGCATTAACGACAGCCAGAGTTACTTGAGTTCCGTCTTACAAGATCCCTGGAGAAAACAGGAATGGGAGACAAAAATAAGCAATTTTGGATATCATGAAGATGTGGATAATGACTTTGCTTCACATCCGCCCTGCCTACGAAAAGCTGGATCTGAAGATTACACTACTGACTTGGATTTGGCGGGTATCGACACTTGCATTTTCAGTGTATTTATGTTATGGCAAAACATCAGCTCAGATACGGCTGCCCACTACATGCACGGAAATTTGGCATTTGCACAAACTGGTGATCTGTTTCTAAAAGGCAATCATACCTCTGCATTGCGGAACACGAACCCTATGCCCTTTGGTGCGCAGTTCGATGGCCTCCGATTTTCCGTAATTTTGGGAGAGAACGAATTAAATAATGTGGCATCTTTATTTCATGGAGACGTACTTTCTGTTATTATATCGCCGTTAAATTTATCTGTCTGGGTGGTTCTAATAATAAGCGCCACAGTTATAATAGTTCTATTGCGGACTACGTCAAACGAAACGAATTCAAATTGGATACTTTGGACGTTTGCAGTGCTTATAGAACAAGGTGACGGGGATTTGAGGACTCAAAGAAATCAAAAAAGTGTATACCTAATTCTGTGTTGGACAATGTCGATGATTTTGCTGAGAAACTTGTACACATCCAGTATGACGTCACTATTAACAAAAACTCCGGATCCCAAAAATATACCAGAAAATATGGAACAACTAATTTTGGGAACGAAATCAGCTGATCTCCCCGTTTTGGCCGAATTTGTGCTCTCTTATGGCATAGAAAATGTTTTGGATTTCGATTTACAAGACGATGCCAAGGTAACAGCTACAAGTAGCATTTTGGAAAGGATAAGCGTGATTTGGACTAACGAGCAAGTACCTGAAATGATTGCAAATGTATCGTTTGGATTACCTCTGGAATGTGAGTCGTATGAAACGAAAGATTACGTGGATTCTTTCAATAGGATACAGAATTACGAGCACAAATATTGTCCGGTAAACGGAAGATTTGCGTGGCTGTATAATGTCATTGGTAGCCGCTATCTGCATAGCCCTAGATTCATTAAACCAATGTTCCAAATTTTTGGCCGCAGGAAAATCATTGAAAATTTGAATGCACCCACATTTCTCAGCGAAGCAACTCTGTGGGTTGCTGTTGGCAAACCAATTTTTCTGGATAGATTCGTATTTCTCCTTGGAAGTTTAATGGAGAGTGGCATTCCGACTAAATTTTATGAACTGGTAAATTCGATAATTCAGAGAAATATAGTATCGTACGTAAATGATCATGGCGAGTTTGGCAATAGATGGAATTTGTTGAGCTTTAGTGAGCAAGTTGTAAACGGGATGTTTCTGAATGATAACCAAAATAGTGATCCGATTGCCCTAAACCGTGAGCATTCGTGGGTGATATTTTTGATGTATTTTTATTTATTCGTTCTTTGTATCATGGCGTTTTGTTTGGAGCATTTGTGCATAAATTACAAGCCAGTTCTCACCACACATGTTTTGAGAGTGTTTATCGACACATTTGAAACCGTTCTTCGGAATTAGATGTATCCCTATGCTTGATTACCCGGTAAGATATGATCCACCTATTAGTGTATATGACAAACTACAACGAGGCATATTTAGTATAATGTTTGCAAGCATAATTTGTAGATAATGTTAAACCTAAATTTTTGTATTAACCGTAGTGAACGTTATGAATAAATTGTACTTTCTAACATACGGCATTATGTTATCTCGATTTTTGTTATACACTTTCGATTGGGTCCAGAAATTTACAGAATGTCCTACATGTATTTTGACCAATACGTTCCATGATGCAATAGGCTGTGAATTAATTAGGTTATATATGTTGACGGAGTTTTCAACTTCAATTAAAGACATGACCGTGTATCACAAATCCGTCTCTGTTTGAAGAGGGCTTACTTTAAAAACTAAGTTTGTTTGAAGCGTTTACAATTTTTATAGACCTTTCATTATGTAGTCACATTGGATTTATTATGCTCTGCCACACTCGATCCAAGTTTTGTCCGTTGATGCAATCCTACCTATCAGACCGTAATACGGGTGGGTCCTTTACCGGTTAACATTGGTTAAAACCGTACCCAGTGTTCAGAAATGAGTCCTTCGTCTTCGTTTCATATCACTCAAACTTAAGTGCTAGTAGCATTATAGACTTCACGTATATTGAAAACTTGTCAGTCATTGTAGCTTGCACAACTTTAATCAACTGCACCTTCTCACGAACTATGACGAAATGCATACGAATTTGTTGAGAAACAAAGACCGCGGAACGCATCAAATTTATCGGGTTTGAAGTGACAATGCGATAAGCTCACATATTACATCCAATAATGAGGTGCTTAAACTCAGAACCTTCGAATGAGACGTATAAATGTCATTACCAGCACGTGAGATGGTTTTTGAAGAGTTAAAATTAAACTGCAGTTCCACGTGGAAGTACTTAAAATTGCATGACTTGAGCCAAAATTAATTTGTGCATTGCCGTTTATTGTAAACTTGACGAGTTGAGCATAGTATGTTATGGAACATTTTACCAACAATCGTCGTCTCGGGTTCCCAAAATGAATACACTTACAAACTTTGTGCTGTAAAGCCTTACTTGAGTTTTTTTGTGAACGGCAGAAATTCTTTGCTTGATATTAAATAAATAAAATGGTTTCTGTACAGCAACTACACATTATGCTATCCGCCACTTTGATTACCTTTCAAATAGGACCAGTAGTGCATTCAATACACTTAAAAGCAGAACATCAGATAACCCGAATAGTCGAAGACACTTCGTGCATTTTACATTTTTCGTTCGACATGATTGAAGGCAGTAAGACTTATTCCGAACATCATAGTTCATCTTTCACTAACAATGGAGATTCGATCATCAAGTCTCTATTGGGAAGTAAATGTGTTCGACTGCAGTCGAACGTTTCGTATACTACAGAACTCCTTAACAACACATCCTTTATAAAAATGGTCAAGAGCAAGAGATATGACGCCACCTGTACAATTCTTCTTTCCTTACCGTCACCGCATCATTACGCGGTAGCCTTCTCCAAAAATCAGTCAGATTATAATGACTTGACACCTCAAATATTTGTCCCGTTTTGGAAGTCATTTTCGGAGCAGATTGACCATAAATTAACTGGTATCGTCGCTCCAGATTTTATACTCTCATTTGTGTCAATTGAGATAAGTTCTCGGTTTGAATATTTCGCACATTTGCCTTCTATTCTGGGCAACTCCAACTTGATAGTTGTAGCTACTTATTGTGAAAATGGCAACTACAGCAACGGCAACTTACTACTCGGTTGCTTCACATGCGATAGGACCAGGTTAATGCAGCACCTTGGTGCTAATGTGTTGGCTAATGGAGTCAATGAATTGTCCCTCATTGTCTTGCTAGTGGAGATAAAACATATCGCAACATACAGCATACATGAAATATCGAGTCAAATGGAAAGGCGTCACAAGATTAGCGACTTCGGCTACTTCAACTATGGCCAATTATTCAAAGATCCACCCTGCCTAATTAAAGATGACCGAATTGATGCAGACTTTGACTTTGCGCAAAGTGAGGCTGATTGCATCTTTTCAACATTTCTTCGCTGGCAAAATGGCAGTTCGCCAATTATTGGTGAATTTTTAAATGAAAACATTGAATACATCAAAGCTAACGAATTATATCAAGGTGAATCGATATCAATAGCAGAAAGCAATCTGAACTTTTTGACCTTTGGTGCCCAGTTTGACGGCTTGAAATTTTCTGTCATTTTGGGACAAGATGAGGTTAGCAAATTGGCAACATTCTTTAAAGGAAATGTAGTCGAGGTCATTATATCTCCTCTGGAATTCACTACTTGGATATTTCTATTCTTCAACGTATTGGCCATTTATATAATTCTAAGGATTGCATCGCCTCGAGTACGTTCGTTTCAGTGGCTGTTCTGGACAACAACCGTACTGATAGAACAGAACGATGTCGATTTACGCGGAATGCGAAGCGGTAAAAATGCAGCTCTAATTTTAAGTTGGCTGATGACGTCAATCTTGCTGAGAAACTTGTACACATCCAGCTTGACATCATTATTGACGAAGACTCCAGATCCCAAAGATGTACCAGATTCAATACATAACCTTATTCTTGAGACCGATCTTGCAGTCTTGGGAGAATATTACATGTCAAGCAAACTAGAAATGGGATTGAATGCTCTGAATTATTCTCGTCTAAAATATATGAATCTTATTGCATCCGATGTGACAACTTCGGTTGCTGAGAAAATGCTGGAACGAATAAGCGTTTTTCGGACTGGGGATAAACTTAATAGAGTGATCAAGAATGTGTTGCAGGGGCTACCGATTCGATGTGAATCATATGATAACCGGGATTATGAGAATATATACTCTCGGGATTTATCAAATTACAAACAAAATTTCTGCCCAACAAGTGGCCGATTTTCATTACTTCACAACGTAATTGGTGAACGCATGTTAGGTAGCCCAAGGTTTGTTAAGCCGATGTTTGACATATTTGGACGACGCAAAATTCTGGAGAAAGATAATCAACATTTGTTCCTTGCTGAACCCATCCTATGGATGGCTGCCAGTAAATCCATTTTTATCGATAGATTTCAATATCTCGTAGGGTGCTTGACGGAAAGTGGTATTTCAACGAAATTTACAGAAGCCATTGATATAGTAATTCAGAGAAAGCTGCTTATCCAAGGGTTAGAATATGGAGGATTTAGTACTAGGTCGAATCTGTTTGCGTACAGTGACCATGTGGTCAATGGAATACTCCAGTACACTCTGTTCGCAAATCCAAAAAAAATTATCATGACTGCATTCGTGGCTTCAGACTAAAAGGTCTAAAATACGCCAATGTTTGTATCAATTATATACAATATTGACCTGAGCTTTCCAGTGGTAAAGGTTTCAGGTCAAAAAAATTTGAAATAATGCCGGTTTTTTTCAAAAAGCGACCAAAAATAGGTACTTTCTTCAAAAACGTTTGTTTTACGTAAAATTGCGAGCCTGGAGTGCCAAACGGCTAGCAGATTCGAAATCAGCGTACTTTTGTACCCCTACCACCATTTACACTTTGTCACTCCAGCTACGCAATTTTGAATAATTGGTTAATTTGTTAACTGATTTCAACATTGGTTAGGGGGACCTTCAGCATGTATGTATGCAACCTTGCATGTCAAGTGCAGAAAGTGGGTGGAAGACACAATTTTCGAATTAGGCGCTCAAACTCAGTACATACATGTAAATTGATGTCCTGATTTCGAAAATTGCATTTGTTTTACCCTTGACCCACCCATTAACCCCAAATAGGGGTCAAACACAAATTTTCGAATTAGGAGCTCCAAATTAGTACATATATGTAAGTCGATGCCCTGATTTCAAAAATTGCATTTGTTTTGACCCTTGACCCACCCCTTAACCCCAAATAGGGGTCAAACACAAATTTTCGAATTAGGAGCTCCAAATTAGTACATATATGTAAGTCGATGCCCTGATTTCAAAAATCGCAATTTGTTTTGCCCCTTGACCCACCCATTGACCTTAAATTAGGTGTCAAACCCATATTTTCGATTTGAAAGCTGAAACTTGGTCCAATGGTACTTCTGAAGCGCTAGATCACAAATAAATGAAAATTGTGGCCTCTCAATAATTGACCTCAAATTAGAGATCAAATTTCAATGTTCAATTTCCACAGTTCGGTTTGAAGTTTTAACCCGGACTTTAAAGGGGAGCTGGGGGCCCCTAAATACCCCCTCCTTGGGTTCTCCCAGCGACACCACGAGATGTCGCTGGTGTACCTGGTGGATGCTCGAGGGCTCTTCACCAGGCTGAACTCGGGAAAATCCTATTGGTTTAGGTGCGACGTGTCCTTCGGGATGGGCAATGCCCTTACAGTGTCGCCCTGTGATGAACTGGTAGGTTACTTTAATTTTGTATAAATGGGTGGGGTCAGAGGTTACTATTTTGATTTATAAGTGATATACTCGTTCAGAAGTACCAGTATACCAAATTGCAGCCTTAAATTCGAAAATTTGTGTTTGACCCCTATTTGGGGTCAATGGGTGGGACAAGGGGCAAAACAAATGCGATTTTTGAAATCAGGGCATCGACTTACATATATGTACTAATTTGGAGCTCCTAATTCGAAAATTTGTGTTTGACCCCTATTTGGGGTTAATGGGTGGGTCAAGGGTAAAACAAATGCAATTTTCGAAATCAGGACATCAATTTACATGTATGTACTGAGTTTGAGCTCCTAATTCGAAAATTGTGTCTTCCACCCACTTTCTGCACTTGACATGCAAGGTTGCATACATACATGCTGAAGGACCCCCTAACCAATGTTGAAATCAGTTAACAAATTAACCAATTATTCAAAATTGCGTAGCTGGAGTGACAAAGTGTAAATGGTGATAGGGGTACAAAAGTACGCTGATTTCGAATCTGCTAGCCGTTTGGCACTCCAGGCTCGCACTTTTACGTAAAACAAACGTTTTTGAAGAAAGTACCTATTTTTGGTCGCTTTTTGAAAAAAACCGGCATTATTTCAAATTTTTTTTGACCTGAAACCTTTACCACTGGAAAGCTCAGATCAATATTGTATATAATTGATACAAACATTGGCGTATTTTAGACCTTTTAGTCTGAAGCCACGAATGCAGTCATGATAATTTTTTTTGGATTTGCGAACTGTGTGCAGTATAAGGACCTAGGCTACGAAGAAGATGAAATTAGGCTTGAGCACATTTGGGTTGTAATGGTATTGTACTTTTACATGTTTGCTTGTTGTGCGGTTGCACTTGGTTTTGAAGTGCTTTTCATAAGACATATGACCGACTTGAAAAATGTGGTTAATCGGTTATGTTGTCATAGTGATGCAACCAATACACAGATATCTGAAAAATATCTGAAATTTCAGATATGATACAGATCTGATATGAATATCATATCATATCTGAAAAAAAAATATCAGATCTGATATCAGAAATATCAAAACATATCATATCTAAAAACAATGCTTATATCTGTAGATATTCAGATATTCTATAAGTAAAGCCATTTACTAAGTTTATCAACTTGCCCCTGTAGAATGCAGGAAATTTGAGAGGTTTAGAGAAACGGATCACACCAAATAAGAAGCAAATGGCTTACTGCTGAAAAGGCAAATTGCCACTGTGTTGCGCATCATCGTCGTCACTTCAAGCTGCTGTGTATTTTTTATCACAATTGAGTCCTACAAAATCAAGCATTCAACATCACTCTTCCATCCATCCAAATATTTTCGTTAAACTTCATTATCCGTACTGCTCAAAATTTTAATTATTGGTTTACTGGTAATTTGAGCGAGATTCTAAGCATAGAATACTCCGGAATCATGTCGCACAACGCTTCGACAGCATTGGAGCCCCTGAGCCCTTTGATCGGCTTTGTGGAAAATGTCGAAAGTAGTTCGCTCACAGAGGACAATGATATCCTGGAATTGACGGTTGAAACCCCCGTTCCGTTTTCTGATCGTGCGGTACCTGACTTCTTTAAGCTACGCGGACCAATTTATAAACTTTATAAATGGTCAGATAAAATTCGGATGTGGAAGTGTACCATGTGCAGGTAAGTTCCTCAAATTTTGTTCATAATTAAATTTGGAGTATCCTGGGGTCTAAAATACGAATTAGCCCACTTATATCCAGACTATGTTGTGTCCACAGTGTATCCTTACAACATCATCCTAAATGTGGATCATCGACTTTGACTCGCCATTTTAAATTGAAGCACCCGAAGGCCTTTGACCAAATCAAGGAAACGAAGAACCTCGATCAGAAGCAAGGGACATTGACATCTCATGTGGTTCCGCTCAAACCGCCACCGGCAGTAGTTACAAAAGACGGTGTTCGAAATCGAATTGCTAGCTTAATTGTTGGTGCCGACCTTCCATTCAATCTTGTCGACAATGATTTCTTCAAGGATCTAATGGCTTATGTATCAAGAGAACACGAAAACGTAGTTCCCCTTCCATCTCGAACAACTGTAAAGTCAGATATCGACAAAATGTATGTTGATGAACTTGCGATCCTTAAATCAGAATTAGCGAGCAACAAGGGGAAGATCAGCTTAATAGTTGACTGTTGGACATCATCCAATCAAAACGCATTTCAAGGTGTTCTGGCAACTTGGATTGACAACAGTTGGAACATGCAAAGCTGCCTCCTCGACTTAACGATACTAGAAGGATCTCATACTGGAACAAACTTGGCAAAGGAATTGGCTAAAGTTATAACGAATTTCAATCTTTGGAACAAGGTAATAAAATTTGCAGTTAAAGGTTATTAACAGATTGTCCCGGAGTCTACAATTCTTTGTAGCTCACTCTTTTACACCAATGGTCCTGGAGTCTACAGTTCTATGTAGCTCACTAACCTCATAACTGCGTTTCATGTTAATTGAAACAATTTGTTAATTTCAATTCACAGGTAATGGCCATAACGACGGACAACGCATCTAATATGGACACTATGTTCGAGTCCCTTGACACCAAAGCAATTGAGATGGAATCAGACTTTTCTTCCGGCACCGGACGTGTTCGTTGCTTAGCTCACATTATTAATTTATCATGCAAGGCACTATTATCCACAGCGGAAGCCGAAATGCAAAATGAAAGTGAAGAGGACTTTGGAGAAGCAGATAAGGAGATTCCTGGAGTTGGGTTACTCAAAAAAATTAGAGCTGCGATTCGAGCGATTAGGGCGTCACCACAGCGCTTACGAAATTATGAAGCGTACTGCAAGCAAGAAAATTTGAAACACCTTGCGTTGTTGCGTGACGTTCAGACTAGATGGAACTCAACTTTTGACATGCTTGTTAGAGCCAAAGAAATGAAGCCTGCTCTAATTCGCACAATTTCAAGCTGCAAGGATCTAACAAAGTACAAAATAAGTGACATTGAATGGGAGCAAATTAACCAGTTAATTGATATTCTGCAGCCATTTAAAGAAACAACAATAGTCATTTCTAAGGATCGACCCACATTATCTGATACTTCTGGTTCCTATGTGTACCTTTTTACCCATTTGGAAAAGTATATCGATTCTACTGACTCGCAACAACAGTTTCCGCCAGCATCTAAGAGGGCAAGACATGACCAACAAGTATCTTTCCCTGAATGGTTAATTAAATCCGCCGAAGCCGCCTGGGAGAAACTGAAAGACTATTATCCATCTTCTGATGGCCTAGTCCACTGGGCTGCTACTGGTAAGAACAAAAGTTGGAAACTCAAGAATGAGTTATCCCAGTTAACTAGTACTGGAGTATAACGTGCTTGTTATCTCACTGACTTTCAGTTATGAATCCCCGATTCAAAATGGAATGGTTTAAGGCATTAGAGTGGACGCAAGACGACCAGAGAAAAGCAAGAAATGCCGTCAAGAACTTTTGGCAACTGCATTACCTGCCAATGGTAAACGATGGTTCGAACGAGACGTCTTCAACCGTCAGCACAGTTACAGAAACTGGAGACGAATTCGAGAAAATGTATTCCCAGAAAATGGAAAAGTTTCAGCGTCCCGACGACGAACTCAAGCAATATCTTTTGGAACCTGTCGTCGGCAAAAAAACTATCTCCATAAACGGGGGAATTCTGGGCTGGTGGCAGGTACTTTCAATAAATCACATATTTACGATTTCTCCGGCGGAACCGGCGCTTA
Source organism: Sinella curviseta (assembly GCA_004115045.4). Classification (NCBI taxonomy): domain Eukaryota; kingdom Metazoa; phylum Arthropoda; class Collembola; order Entomobryomorpha; family Entomobryidae; genus Sinella; species Sinella curviseta. Next base: position 29,909,377 of record CM023199.3, on the reverse strand, counting down.
CATGTATTTCTTTCTCATTTCTCAGAACAACTCAGCACGATTTCCAAATCTCTCCAGAATGGCAAAGGATGTGCTGGCGGTTCACGGGACGGGGGTGTCAGTGGAAAGGTTTTTTTCTAGCGGATCGGATTTGCTTAATCCAAAGCGGCAGAGACTAACCGCTAAATCGATTCAGGAATGCCTGGCTCTTAAATCTTGGATAAAACGGAAGAATAAAGCTGAAAACAGTCACTTTCTTGAATCGCTACGTAAGATAAAATGCTATGGAAGTGACATTGGTGAAGATGATGATAATGAATGTACTTAATAATCTTTCATTTTCATATACTGCTAGTCTTACAACCGATGTCATATTGCACACGCAAAAGTACAAATTTATTTTATGAGAAAATTACCTCAGTGGAATATTTAGCATGATATATCCCAGTAGGATTTTTAATTAATACTAGACTTAAGATAAAATGTTATGGAGGTGACATCGGTGAAGATGATGATAATGAATGTACTAAATATTACTTCATTTTTGTTTGTATTGAAAATTTCACAACCGGTGTCAGATTGTAAGTCCCAAATTACAAATTTATTTTATGAAAAAATTACCTCAGTGGAATATTTTGTATGATATATCCCAGTGGGACTACTAAATTAATAAAACAAATTTTTAGTATTAATTTAATTTAAATTAAGATCATGTCTTTTAATCATAATCGGATAGATCGGAGTCGTCAAATGAGTAGAGGTACTTCGGCTTTTGTTGTTGAGGAATAATTGATTTCTTCTTCTTTGCTGCATTACTCTTCGTTAAGCCGCAGTTACATTGTTCCCACCTGACAGTTTTTGCTGGACATTTCTTCTGCTCGTCACGAAGGATATCAAATTGGATACATTTAAAAGTTTCAAAACCAGCGGCTTCAAATGCAAGTTTCCGCTTGTAACATATAGCCGTCACTCTTGCATCCCGGAGGGAGGAATGGGTACTCTCTTGGGGGTTGTATCCTAAAAAGTGCATCGCAAGCTGAGAAAGTTTAATTGGCTTTCCATGCTTGTCCTTGAAAAAATGTTGCAGCTCACAGATTCGGGTTCCCGGTAGGCAGGATTTGTTAGGGAAACCAAGGCTGACGAGGTCGTCCTTAATACCGAGACCGACGAGAAGCTTTCCAGTCAGCACCAGTTTGAGGAGGGATTGTAGAATTTCTGGAGGAACTCCAGTTTTCAGTTTTTCTGGGGTTAGTCCGGTTTGAGCGGTATTGTAGCGGCAGACTGTTTCCTTTTCTCTGCTGACGTAGGCCCAGAATACAATCCTTCCTTTTAAGTCCACTACAGCAACGTCTCCTGACACAGGTTTATGAGCTGTGTCGGTGACCTTTTCTGTGTCCAGAGACAAAACGTCCGTAGCAGCCGCAATATCCATTCTAACGATTAACGGAACCTAAAATTAAATTCAGTTAAAATAAAGATATTGTTGCGCAAACGGTTATGCATGCTGGAGATATCATGTAAATAAAATACCTTAGTTACTGGAGCAGGGAGGTCCATTCGAGGGCTCGTTGACGGCCCGGGGTGAGTCATACTTGACTCCCCACTCTCGTTTCCTTGATTGGGCAGTGACGGTTTCTGCTTCTTTAATCGCTTCTCTTCAGAGATGAGGAGATTCTTTATTTTGATTGTTTGCTCCTTTTGTAACTTATTTGTCTTCAGTAATTCCATTATCAGTATTGCGTGGTCCTCCGACGATAAGCTCTCCGCAGTAGTCAATATGTTTGCCTGCAATTTTAAATCAGTGGAATATCAAGCACGATATATCCCGGCATCATGCAATACTGCAGCTGAATAAATTGTTGAATAGTAACAATATTTTTTTATTTAACTTACGACTTTATCTGGGATTTGGTATGACTTCCTTCCAATAGTTGGAACCTGCTTAAAGCAAATATCTTTTTGTTGTGTAGGTTCCATTGTAGAGCAGAACTTTACTATAACACACTATCAAATTGTTTTTTATTCGTTAAATGTGTATGATTAAATTATAAATTATGTTGTGAGTTGATAAAGTTGTATAACTGAACCTTTTGTAATATTGTGTATTTACACAAGGAAACACAAGTCTTTGTGGACTCATTCGCGGCGTATCTCATTGTGCCCCTTATTTTCAATTTAGTGCATATTTTGTATATCTGAAAATTTCAGATCTGATAAGATATTTTCAGATATGATCAGATATATCATATCTGAATTTATTTAATATCTGTATCTGATATCATATCTGAGCATTCATATCTGGATCTTATTATATCTGAAAAAGTTGTATTATATCAGATCTTTTGCAACACTATGTTGTCATGCTTATACATTTGCGGGCATCATTAGAGTAGTAATTAGTATTTCGCGTTTCGATTCTCGAGAAATACATTATTAGCAAAAAGAACAAATTGCAATCAATTAGCATGTATAAGCCCGTAACCCATTTGGTATACACCTTGTCCATATACCGACAAATATCTTAAGTTCAATTGTATATTTGTGAGTACTCTGTTGTTACTAAGATATGTATTTTTTAAATACATGAATAATCAAACATTATAATAATAGGATAGAAACTGTTGCTAAGCATAACTATAGGGGCTTGAGTAATTTTTACAATCGGCCACCAGTAGTAAACCTACCAGAGGCATTAATTCCTATCATTTTGGCAAATCTCACAATCAATTTTGTTGAATCCGGCTTACCCTTATATACGGTTTTCAATGAAATGCTATATTCCGGGTTGAATGCATGTGTTATGTGACGTAAATACGTAACCTGATCGATGACATATTCAGTAACATTTCGGACCACAACCCTGCAATTAATGCTTGTCTGATTAACTCGAATAATCTGGAAGTTCTTGAGCATTAACGTTTCTACATTTACTAGACATGCTGCATACAAGTGTTCCATCATAACAACAAAAATGCAGGCATAATCTAAAAAGTTGATTTAATAATCTGAGTTCTGTCATCGTTTTTGTTAGCTCTGCGGAAAACACAATCTTAATCCAGGAATACCATCCGCTGGTTGCAATTTTTTACTTGTGCAGCTTATGTACTGGACGTAGATACTTTATAAAATTCAAGAAGCTTGTTACGTTGTGTAATGACTTTAGTATTCCTTTCTTGACAATTACAACCTAAATGGAAACTTATCTTGTTCTCTTACCTTTCAAAAAGAATGGCAGGTCATTTAACAGACCGGAGATATTAGAAACGATTATAAACTTCCATTGTCCTTGTATTGTCCTGATCCACTGTACTGGACCAATAAGACCGATAAAAGAGAAATAGTATTCAAATATAATGCAATTTTTTTGTATCTGAATGTTTGTTTCTCTGAATTTATTTTCATTAAGCGCAATAATAATCAGTTTGATCGTATGGTGAAAGGCAAAGAATTTCTTCGGAATTACATTACATCCACGACCGTATTATGTGCCAATATCCAAATGTTTAAAATCGGTTTTGATACAATGTCTAGTAATGCTATTATAAAATGGAGTACTTATTGTTAGTTGATTGTGTTGAAGGTGGCCTTATAATGTCAAGTTGCATGACTACAATCAATATATGAAAACTCAACGTGTTCACAAATTTAGTAAAATTGATAACTTGGTTGATTAATTGTCGTGAGGTGTATTAGCAACAACTATATTAGAGGCGTATAAGTGTATCGTATCAATCTCTCCTATGCCGCCGAAATATTTCAAGGTTGCAGTAATTTGCATCACAGGCTTACTAAATTTCTATTGAGCAAATTATAGTTCAGAGAAATGCCAAAGATTCAAATCATTTGTAATGATAGATGTAGCTTTGGTAGAACAAAGGTTAAAATTAACCCCCCTTTAAAACTACCAACTTGTTTGAAACAGTACAAGTAATTACACAAAATTCATATTAAAACGTGGAGGACCAAACCATCCAAGAGAATGCATCCCTTCATTTGCAGCAAATTGGAGAAACCATAAATATATACCGTGTTTAAATTGGCGGCGAACCACGAACGAACAAATGCTAAATGTATTTCGGCCATTACCTAAACATAAACACTTTCTTATCTTCTCCTTAGCGTTTTAGCTAGATTCAACATACTTTTCATAAGCAGTTACGCATCAATGATTGTACACCAATATGCCCCGTGTTTCTTAATACTTACGAAACCATCATATAATTTTCCCAATCTCCAAAGCTGAAGTTGCTTTTAAGTACAAAGTATATTCCTGCTTGGCAAGCGGACCGATTCTTTTCGCTGCTTTCTTCACAGCATTTCGGGTATATACCTCTCCGAAGATTGGATTTGCGACAATGATGAAACCCACAACGTGTGTAATGATCTATACAATCGTATATTTCCTCAGCTTCTCATGTGTATCGTCTCAATCAGTCACACGTTTACTTGGGAAGCTAAACCGGACCATTTTTCACTACTGTACAATATACATAGTCCGCAATAATCTGACAAACGATAGTACGTCAAACGTGCTGAACTACGTTATAAAAGAAAACCAGGGAGTCAGTATCGGCAAGTTAACCTGGGTCATTACTGACAGCAATAAGCGTTTACGTGATCACATTGAGACGGTAGGGAACGCAGTTGGAATTACCGATTTTAACTCCAAACATTTTCGCTCGAAACAGTCAGTTTATATTAACCCTTACTGCCAAATCATAGTTACATCCTATGACCAAATTGTCTCTGTGGAAGCTAGAGTGATCAAAGGTAGTAGAATCGACGAAATATCGTTTGAGCTATGGGCTCTGTGGCTAAAGTATGCTGCAGGTGACGGTCATCTTCCACAAGCTTGTGGGGTGTCAAGTGCAGTTATTGTTGCTCTGACAACCGACTTGGAAACCGTGCGTCGCGAATACGCTACCACGGCGCCATATCCATTGATTCTGATACACATAAACAATTTGAGCCATTTTCGAGCTTGGCCAAGTTGCTATCACTGCAGCATAAGACAAAATATTCTGGAATACGAGAACGCCGTTTTGTCAGCATGGCTTCCGGAAATCCAAATGCAATTTAGAGTATTTCCGAATTCAATATTTGGGCAAGTACATCCTTCAATAGTTATTGGTAACAAACCAAACGTTGTTCAGGCCTGTACGAGGAGAACTCGGAAAAACAGATGGCTAACACGTAAATGTAGCACGGACGCTAAGAGACTGCTAATTGCTGAAGTAATTGTGGAGTTCAACCTTCCCATTGCTCGACGTGTGATCAAGAAAAATAACAAAGACAATCGCGGAGCTGTGATTGCAAAAATGTACACATTTCCTATTTCAATGGAGTTGTCATCCAACTTTCTGGAAGGATCCTTTTCGCGAAAGTTTTATAAAATTGGGGATTATAAATTTGGGTATTGCGACGTCAAAAAAAGGTTGGAAAATACAAAAATCATTGCAATCCTGACGGAGCCATTTGACCAATATATTTGGATATTATTAGGGCTGACGTCATTTGCTTATGTAGTTTATGTGAAACTTCGGAGTAGAAGAACAGAGTCTATATCAATTGAGATCACACATGTGCTGTCGATAGTGTTACAACAAGGTATACAGAGTCGTCGAACTGTTATGGTCTCGATAGGATTTGTAATTGTTTCATTCCAGCTGGCATTTTTCTATGAGGAATACATGACAAGCCGTATGATTGCGCCTCCACAAGTAGTAGTTAAGCAAACTCTAACAGAGCTTCTGAACTCGGACTATAAATTCGATCTTGGAGGACTAAACATTTTGGAAAAAATCTTTGCATTTGGTCGCATTGCTAAGCTTTATAAGAAGATTCTAAGCCCAGATTTGATTCGTGAGGGGTTCACAGGGGATTTGATTTCACGCAAGTTCTACAATTTACAATCGGGTCGCGCAAATGGTGTGATTGTATCTAGCATGACATCGAAAGCTAACGATATGTGCCACTGCCTAACAAAGCGATACGCAGTAGCTCCGCGGTACTTTATTGTTTTCGGTAAGCTTAGAACTAATATAACTAGGTATCGTTCATCTTTAATTGGTGAGGCAGGTATCAGTAATTTCTTTGATGCATTGGAGGATGGAACAAGAAACCGTCGCGGGACCTGGAGCAACGTCCCGACAGAAACTTATCGGATATTACCTGTTGATGACAGAATCGTAGCTTTGATAACAATATGCTCAAGCTTGCTGATCTTGGCGTTTGTCACTTTCTTGTACGAAATATCCATCTACATTACTAATGACATGTCTTATACACCACGGCATCTAGTTCAATGTGTCAGAATTTCTAAGTATATTGTTAATAAAACTGCTGCATGCGTTGTTGGATATTGTCGGGTTAATGTCAGAGGGAAAACTAAGGTGGAAAAGATAGGAAACTCGGACGGCTTTTAGTTAGCGATTGATCTAGTCGTATTGAGTACATACATGATTGCATAGGTATGTACATATAAACAACTCTACCACAAATTGCTCACTTTGATAGGTGTAAGAAATCTTAAAATCCAAATAGATTGTAACTTGATAGCACGTAGTGGAGATGTATTACTTTTAAGCACAATTTAAACTGTAATTACAAACAACACACTATATCTCTTACTCGTGCTGTATGACATGTGAACATATTGTAAACATAAATTATTATATTGTACGATCATTTCATATCCCATTTTATCCTCAGATGAGAGTAATCATGTTTTAACAAACATATGACATTAAACAAGTAATGATAGAAAAGTTATCTTAAAAGTCCTAAATGGCATACACAATAAATACAACTCATATAATGGGAATCTTCATCCGTGTGAAAAAATGTTAACAAATAACATGCGAATAGGAAAAGTTTACGGCAATTCATGATATACATAAATATTCTTGACAGTAATAATATGGTTACTCAGCTTATGTCCCTTAACATGCTTGAGTCTTTCCAGTATACATGAATAATTTACATAATTATTACGGGCGTGTAAATTTATACTTAAAAATAAATATGCGAAATTGAACATTCTTATCAACATGTACGCGCTACAATTAAATCTTAATAAATAGGTTTCTTAAACCCGGATTTGGCAATAATTTAATTCCGCCAGGGAACCAATGTCGAGAATGTGGTAGACAACGGTAGCAATAATTGCTACTGCCAAAAGAGGTTGTTGTAGCGGTAATTTATGTACATACATAAGCCAAACGTGTTAGTAATTCTATATGTGCTTGTGGAGGGTACATTTATACAACCAAATATATAGGTGAAAGGAGAGGTAATTGCGCGCTACAATTTATACTTATGGCATGAATATCATACCGTTTCTATACGGACACAGTTCACAAGTCTGAAGAAACTTGGAGAAGGCGGGATTAAAGTAATTAAATAGTATAACAACACATTAACATTCACCATCGGTCTACATAATCTTACATAATTGTTCGCAGCACATTCGGCCTAACTACGTTTCAATTGTGGCTTTACATTGAGGCAGAAAGACAACGATTTTGAAAAGACCGTTCGTGGTACCAAATAACTCATTTATTGTTGTTGGCTGCTTGTGATTTCCACCACATTATATTGAAACAAGACAAATAGGAAATCTACAAAATACACGACAAAATCGAAAATCTACAAAATACACTACAAAATAGAAAATCTTGTTGCACGTAATTTCTATTTGCGAAAATGCTGACAGGGAACTTACAGTTATTTCAACAGATATGTCGCTTAGCAGCATGCTTGGGAAGCGTCTTGGTTCGCTGGGATGTAAGCAAGTCCAGGCTGAAATTATGCAATGATTTGGAAATTGCCAAGAGGAAACTGAAAATAAAGTCATTCCTCCATTTCACGCTTACATGTATACTCATAGTAGGCGGTGCTGTGAAATTTGCACATGATAAGTCAAACCATCCTGAAAACTCGCTTGAAAAGTTCCTATTTGGAGTTTCCATTCTTCTGACGATACCCGGCGTAGCTGCGGTTAAAACATGCAAGGATTCGGCCACCGAAATGTGCTTGTACACTAACGGTCTCCTTGCATTTCACAGTAATATTCCCCAACTAAATTACTTGAATCGCCGACCACGGTCATTCCTGGCTCTGCTCAACATACTATTTTCATACTCCGGCTACATTTCAATCATTCTAATCCCAATCCCTAGCATATATTGTCTTTACTGGATGAATCCTTGCAGTGCCGGAATCATAGCATACTGGATGTTACCAGAATGCAATTGGATGCATGAACAATTTAAACATGAATGGATAATTACATCTTGTGTGACTCGAACAATATTCAAGCTGCCTTTATTTCTCCTAAACCACTGGACGGTGTCCTTTGGATTGAATGCTGTGGCTATGATCGTTTCCGGAATTATGACACTGGGAACAGTATCCATGCGCGAGTGTCTGGAAGTGTAAGTTTGCAAACAATATTTCACCATACTGCATTGCGATACGGTTTAAAGATAACATTGTCTTTGATAGATTTCAGCAAGTTTTCTTGAGTCAACACGAGGTTAACTTTAGCATGTGCTGCCTGAAGTACAGAACCTTACAGGTTATCTCTACTGTCATGAACCAAATTATAAAACAGCTTCTTGCAATCTTAATTGTCGGTGGTGTGGTGTTGCTGTCGTTAACTAACGTCCTAGTGGTCAAGGTGCCGGTGACTTGGGAGAACGTAATCGTTGTCAGCATGTTCGCCATGATGGGATTCGATTGCGTCTTATTGCTGATGGTGCTGCTGGGAGGAATGTCTCAAGTCCACGCGCAATCAATATCATCTTTCAGATGTATAAGGAGACATTTGGCAATTACAAACTCTACTGTTGGAAGAAGGGAGCTCAAAATTCATAAAAGGTTCCTGCACAGCTGTGCCTACGTCAAAGTCCAGTTTGGGTCAATCAATTTTATTGATAGGTTGACGCCGCTGAATTGTATCGATTTTGCTAATAGTGTTACCGTACAGCTTTTGCTTGTATCCAAATAGTTAGTAGCAAATTATTATACGTTTATTAAAATGTTATACATATGAGTAACATTACTTTGAAATGCAACATGAGAATTGTCAGAAATGCTTAAAATTTTAAGTAGTCTGTTTTGGTCTATTACTGTTCCCCATTTTAAGCCAGTATAATTGTCAACGATTAGCATCTTTACAATTATTTACCTAAGAATCTAATTACATGGGAAACGTCCGCCATAACAATTTAGAATAACAGCAAAGCATCTAATGTTTAATCTACTACTTTCGACAAATAATTAATCTTGGTTTCCTTTTCAAATTTGGTGAACGCATAATACATTGCCAAAAGTCCCTGGCTTCTGACGACCTTAAACCAGAATTTCCAACGTTCAACCCGAAACTCTATTAATGCCCTATTCTGCCAGCCATGTATCATTCCAAAGGTAACATTTTTTGCTACGCTTCTTCTTCTTCTTTATACATGAGTCTGTAATTCAAAGAAATAGCATTTCATATGAGATTGAGCAGAGCGAGTTTGACAATCGATGGAACTTGTTCAGCTATAGAGAGAAAGTGGTGCGAGGAGTTTTTCAGAATTCTAATGAAAGCAATGCGCCAAGGGCGCTTAACAGTGAGCATGTGTTTATAATATTTTTGATGTACGTTTACTTATTACTTATTAATGGCTCTATATGTATGTCGAATAATGTATTCCATTGTACAATATTAACGGTCACATGTTCATGCCACATTACGTTGGCGGAGTTGTCAACTTCACTTTAAATTATGGCCTAGCTTTTTAGATTCACCTCTGCCAAGTCAACGCCTTAATTCGGATAGAATTACAAGATTATAAATTGGAACAGAGTTTAGTGTATAGAATGAAATATACTTGAAGCGACTGACAGTTTATGTGGAACTTTCTTTGAGTATTTGCATTGAATTTAATATAGAGTGCCTCAATGCTTCTACCACATTCGGTTCAAGTGTTGTGTCAGTTGATGCAATTCTATACTTCAAGCCATAATATTAATGGACATTTGTCAAGTTTTATCCAGTGTGTAGCGATACATTATTCATCTTCGTAACACTTCACTCTGATTCAACTGTTAATAGCACTCTGGACCTCGTAAGCACTGAAAACGATTTAATCAGCGCAGCGTGTGTAACTTTAATCCAACTGCATTCTGTTACGACATATGCCAAATTAATATGAAGAAACTAAGACCGCGGAACAAATAAATTCGCTCAGTTTTGAAGTAACGTTTTGATATATGCTTACATATTACATCATATATGGATGAGCTTATACTCCCAAAATTCTGATCAAATATGTAAGTGTCATTGGCAGCACGTGAGATAACTGGTTTTGAAGAGTTAAAATTAAACTACAGCTTCATAGAAATGCTTACAATTGCATGACTAGGGTTAAATTGATTCGTGAATTGCCAGTTATTATAAAATGAATGAGTTCAGCATAATTTATAATGTGGCATTTTTACTCTCATTCTGCATGAAATTCCCCTACATCAATACAGCTGCAAACTTTGCGCTGCAGTAAAACCTTAACTGCGTTTTTAGCACTAAACCGTATATATAATTGCAGTTTTTAAATAAATAACATGTTTTTCCCAAAGCAACTTTGCAATATGCTATCAATTGTTTTGGTTATCCTTCAAATAGAGGCGTATGTTTATATTACGCATTTTAAAGCAGCACATTACATAACGCGTGTAGTCGAACAAACTTCGTGCATATTGCACTTTTCTTGGGCCGTACCTGAAATCATTGACTCAACTTCGGAGCAACACATTTCATCTCTCATTAGCTATGAAGGTTCAATCATCGACACACTTTTACGGTGTAAATGTGTTCGACTTCAATCGAATGCTTTGCATACTGCCGAACTCCAAAACAAAACATCTTTTATGAAAATATATAACAACAAAAGATATGCCGTTACTTGTACAATCCTTATTTCACCCCAGTCAACAGATCATTTCAAAATGGCTTCCCGCGCAACTCAATCCGACGGCTACAATGACTTGACACCACAAATATTTTCCCAGTTTTCGAAATCATATTCGGAAAATATTGATAATGAATTAGCTATTGTTGTCTCTCCTGATTTTATCCTGACTATTGTGGCATTAGTCGAAAATCCTCAGGTTCAATATTTTGCACATTTGCCTTCTATTTTTGGCAACTCCAAATTGATCGTATTATCTATTTATCATGAAAACGACTACAGCATCAGCAACAACTTACTATTGGGTTGTTTTACATGTGAAAGAACCCGATTAATGCAACAACACGGACAAAATATATTGGCAGATGAAGATAATGAACTGTCCCGCATCGTTGTACTTGTGGATATCACGAAGTTTGCTGTGAACACCTTTTATACAAACGGCCTCAACGATGTATGGGGCCAAATGGAAAGCAAGCAGAAAATTAGCGATTTCGGTTACTTCGACAATGACGAATTATTTAAGGATCAATCCTGTCTAGTAAAAGATGACCAAAATGGCACAGACTTTGGTTTTGCTCAAAGGGAGGATGAGTGCACCTTTGCTGCATTTGTTCGCTGGCAAAATGGTAGTTCACCAATTATTGGCAAATTTCTAGATAAAAACATTGAATACACCAAAACAAATGAACTGTATCAAGAAGACGACTCGATATCAAGTGAAGAAACTAATCTCAATTTTCTGCCATTTGGTGTCCAGTTTGATGGCCTGAAATTCGTTGTGGTATTGGGAGCAGACGAGATTAACAAATTGGCATCATTCTTTATAGGAAATGTGTGGGATGTCATAATATCTCCACTGGATTTATCCATTTGGATAATCCTTTTGATAAGCGGTTTAATCCTTTCCGCCCTGTTGAGGATTACGTCACCCGAAAAACATTCATGCCATTGGCTCTTCTGGACAACAACCGTATTGATAGAACAAAACGATGCGGATTTACGCGCCTTGCGAAATGGTAAAAATGGGGTTCTTATTTTAAGTTGGCTGATGACGTCAATCTTGCTGAGAAACTTGTATACGTCTAGCATGACGTCAGTGTTGACGAAGATTCCAGATCCGAAGGATGTACCGGATAGTATGGATTGGGTTATTCTTGAAACCGAGCTTGCGGTATTGGGAGAATACTACATGTCTATTAAACTTGAAATGGGGTTGAATGCACTGAATTACTCCCGTCGTAAATATATGGATCCTATTTCAGTTGATGAAACGACTTCTGTTGCTGAGAAAATGTTGGACCGAATAAGCGTATTTTGGACTGCAGGTCAACTTGACGCTGTCGTCAAGAATGTGTCGCAAGGGTTGCCAGTGCAGTGTGAATCCTATGATAACCGGGAGTATGTGAATATATACTCTCGGGATTTATCAAATTACAAACAAAGTCTCTGCCCAACAAGTGGCCGTTTTTCATTACTTCACAACGTAATTGGTGAACGAATGTTAGGTAGCCCAAAATTCGTTAAACCGATGTTTGACATATTTGGACGACGCAAAATTCTGGAGAAAGTTAATCAACCTTTGTTTCTTGCTGAACCCATCATATGGATGGCTGTCAGTAAATCCATTTTTATCGACAGATTTCAATATCTGGTGGGATGTTTGACGGAAAGCGGAATTTCCGCAAAATTTACAGAAGCCATTGATGTAGTAATTCAGAGAAAGCTGCTTATCCAAATGATAGAATTTGGAGGGTTCAAAACCAAGTGGAATCTATTTGCATATAGTGATCAAGTGGTAGGTGGAATACTTCAATATAATGATTTAGGTTACGAGGAAGGTGAAATCAAGCTTGAGCACATTTGGGTTGTAATCGTTTTATACTTTTACATGTTTGCTTGTTGTGTGTTTGCATTTGGTTTTGAAGTGTTTGTCAAGAGGTATGAGATTAACCTGAAAAACTTACTAAAGCGTTTAAGCGGTCATGCAGATACATTCTTGGTACAATTAGTGAAGTGTTTGGCATTTGGTTTTTCCATTTTCAAAAAATGATTATCAGTACAGTGAGAAAATTGCAATCAGTATTTACCTGTAAGCGGCGGTAACCCACTTGATATACTCCTTTTGTTCATCTTCGGATAAATACCTTACGTTGAAACGTATATTTGGGTGTACATTGATGTTGAAAGGATAAGTACGTAACATATATAGTCAAAAACATTGTAAGTTAAACACTGTTAACTATGAATAGTGCTTAGATTAACCAGTGGCTAAGCGTACCGAGGCCCGGTCCGTGTGAAATTATACAGCAAACGATAGTGTAAAAATCAACACTTCCACCTCACATAGCAACATTTTACATTGATCAATTATTACGCCACGGTCTTGTTTGTTGTCTAGTGAGAGAGAATGGGAATTTTAGAATTTTAGTGACGATTTAATTCTAGATGACATAGTATTTTGTATGGCTATAAACTTTTAGAAATGCTTAAAATAATCTAAATCAGAATCAGTGACTTGCTAACATATTTTTGCGATAAATTAATAAGTAGATTCCGTGCACAGTGTGTACCAAACAAGACATTCCATTTCTTACTTTTCCCGTGTATAATCATTTGAACGTGAAAGCTAATGTAGCAACTGTTTTCGTATTCCTCGACAATAGCGATAGCGTCGAACGTTTTACCATATCTAACCCTTGGTATTAAAAACACTCACAAATTGTACGATTGTAGTCAACCATTATGCATTCTCTTCTGAAAAAACGAAGTTATAATATATTGTTGTTAATCATCTGGACTAACCAACCTTGTACCTAGGAGTAAGAGAAAGCTGTATATGTATTTACCAAAGTATCGCGGGAATAAATTTGATACAATTGGATGAGATTGTTTTCTCAACAGATTTTTATTTATCGAACACTATTATCCTTCTTCGCTTAGTGTTTATTGTGGATTAGAAGATAAGTAAATCTTGTACACATTGGTCAGCTTTGGATTTCTGCAGCTTCCATATGCAGAGCAAAGGCAAAATGTGTGCATCATTTGTGGTTAAAAATTTGACCACAGTATCAGAATCGTAAAATCAAAAGACGATTTTGCGGAGAGGTATGTTATTATTAAATTTTACTCTGATGTTACAAACGAAAATCGTTTATGGTAATTTTTAAAAATTTGGATAACCTATGGTGGTGCCATAATGTGTTATCTAATTTGTTTGTAAAGGATTTCAGTTAACATCCAGGGAAACATACATAAACTTATGAACATAGAAGATTGTTCATTAATTTCAAGTGGGAGTGAATATGGCATGAAATTCATGCAATGTCTTTACCAAATAGAAACAATCCAATTAGTCTGGCAGGACTAATATATTTTTAATTGGAATTAACTAAAAGTAAAATTAGTTGTCCATTACCAATCCACGTTCAAATAATTGTGATCAGAGTTTCACAAAAATGTGATTGGAATTTCACAAAAATGTGAAGTCGTCGATACAACTTTTTAATTATGGAAGTAGTATTTAATGACTTAAGGATCTTAAAATATGTTACATTTGAGAAGCAGTGCAAAAGTGAAATTTCAATTTCCACATCATGTAAATTACAATCACCATTCGAAATTTACGGGACATGTTTTGAATAACTTAAGGAACAAATTACATTATCTATATCCGTCTAAGCCGTGGTAAAAAATAACCGATCCACTAAACCACAATTCATAAATTAGTTTCTATGTTTAAGATATCGTACGGGTACGGGCAATCGGAAGGATATACTTAAAGTTTCATTACAAAATTTCCGTCGAACTTTGAAGATGAAGAAAAGATGCTTGAAGATCACGAATGCAAGTAGAATTATAGTTTATTTGGGTATATACATATCTAACATTTTACCACTATAAACGAATTGCTGTTTCTAATCGTCGACAACATGAACATGCTGCACGAAGTAATTGCTTAAACGGGGACGACCCGTGCTAACTTGCCGGACCCACAGAAAGCATAACTAATATATAGAATCAGTTATTACAATTTTTAAATTATATATTGAAGGATTTAATTAAAGCTGAAAAAGCTTTTAAACTATGGTAAAAAGTTATCTTCATAATAATGCAATGTGAATTTTAAATACAAGATTGTTTATTATTAAGCAATGTTTCAAAGCTGTTAATTCTTTACTGATAAATACTAAATACATTTACAGACATGCAAAATGTTTAACTGGCCCGTCCCCTTCGGGGCCCGGCCCGTGTGACCGTCACACCCTAGAACACGCGTGGCTTAGCCTCTGAGATTAACTATGAGTAATTTTAATAATCGGCCATCAATAAATAGTAAGCCAAACAAGTACATTTATTCTTATTATTTTGACAAATCTCGCAATCAGTTTTATGTAATAATCTAGGTTACCACTATATACAGTTGTCAATGTAATGTTCTACTCAGGGCTGTATGCATGCATTCTGCGGCGTAAACACGTAACGTGATAAGTTACATATTACGTCATTCGTCGTACAACCACCAACCTGCTAAGGATGCCTGCTCGATGAACTATAACACTCAGCAAGTTCTTTAGTTTTAACACCTCGACAATTACTAGACACACTGCATACAAATGTTCCAACATAACCACAAAAATGCAGACAACAATTAAATACAACAGAGCGACAACTAGAATGTCCTCCAATGCGCCCGATCTTAGAAAGCGCCTCTTCAATTTTCTGCATTCTAGGAGGTCAACCGATAAGTAGCCTGCTAAAAGTAAACCAATTCAATGTGCTGTTAAATCCACCAAAATAATTCACATCGGCCAGTGATTACAAAAACACAATTAAAAAATCGGTTCCGTTCGGAAGATATCGCTCTCACGGCGGACGGACGGACGGACCGGACACACAGAACGAAATTATAAGATAGCACGAATACCCAGCGGAGCCGAGCCCTTTCATACGTCATAAGGCTTCATAGTGGAGATATGTTCATGCATTATTAATTCAACTTGTTATATATGCTTATATTATTTCACTGATATGCATCGCAATTATGATCCAGGAAAACTGCGGTAAAAGCGGGAGTATCAATTCATTTTTATTCTGAAGTCAATGGTCAAAACCATTTTTCTGAATCCAACCAAGGTATGAAGTTTGATATTTTCCAACATGACAAGAACATTTATTTTCTTGTTGTTAGTATAGAATGGATATATATGTGTGTACTAATGTCGACAATTAAACATTAAAACGTACTGCTCCTATCCACAAAATTCAAAATAAAAAGAGAAGTTTGGATCGTCTTGTGTCGTGCATGTTTTTACGGTCGTGCGTTTGATTTTACATTCCCAATCGTGAGGTATTTCTGAATGCTCAATCATTATTCCAACAAATAGATTTGAGATAACCTACATGCAAATCATATTTTAAATGTAGTCCTTAAACAATATTGTAATGGAGAGTACTGCAAGTAACCATTATTGAATTTAAATCGTTTTTGGAATTGCATGTCCTTGAAAAGTGGAAATATTGGATTAATGGCACAGTTAGTAAATATTTAGCAAATTATCGTTTAAAAAACTTTGACAGCAGGTATTTATTTAGCAGCAAGTCTGATTTGTCGTCATTGCGATATCTAACCTTGAAGGTTAGCTTCGGCAAAATGGTTTGTAACCATTGAATTAAACATTAAAGGGAGGTACAAAATTAATTAGGGGATCTGCAGAAGCAGCTTGATCGCTCTGGCACAACTGTTGTAAGTGATTACTCAAGAAATTGTCATATTGGTCATAACTGCTCTCCTGATTATAGTCGGATTCATTGTAAGTATTATAACTTCTTCAAGTTGCGTATCGAAACATTAGGTTAATACCATAATATACTTTGAGTACAAGGAAAACTTAAACCATAAAAATGGCGACCCCGTTAGTCCTCAAGTCATTTCAAATTTCAAACGCATTTTACGACGCGGTGTTAAGGTATCCCTTATTAGTCAAAATGGATACCAACAAAAATTTATATTCGACATCAAAATGCAAAAATATTTTGCTTCCATTCTATACCTACATCGCCATTATGCTGTTGCAATTTTTATGCTGTTGTGATCTCATATTGGAAACCTGTATTACTCGTACGGTAAACCTGGACCTTTCGAAAACCATTTTTCAAGTCATCCTCTTTGCACAAATTTCTCTCTGCTTAGCCCTGGTGTTCATCTACTTCCCCTGTGCAGATGTCGTCTATCTGCACTATATCAACAGTTTGTTGAAATATAACGAGAAAGTGAACGGATTTCAAAACCCAATGCGTGTTCCGAAATTAAAACATTTGTTGAGACAAGGTTAGCATTATTTTATAGTATGCATTTTGTAAAGCGTTCGATATTTAAAAAAACAGTTGTTTACTAATTCATTCAATTTAACAGAACTGCAAAATCTACTTCATGGACGCCGGCTGGATTCAATTGGCTTGTCGTGTTGCACGCTGACGTTTCTCACGATATCAGTGGGAACATTGTTAGGATTTCTGCTTGTCTACGCAACCTTGGATCCATTCGGACTGCTTCTTCTGATCAAGTTTCCCGGTATCAAAGATAACCTAATTTCAAATGTTTCCCTATATTTCATGCGATTTGTAATTATAGAGTGGGGTACCTTGGAATCCACCCGCTTATTCCTATCCTTCTGTATGCCTATAAACCTAGTGTGCGCCATTTACGTAAAGAGCGTGAATGTAATCAGAGCGTGTCCACTGAAAAGGCGGACACTTTCAATGTACCATCAACTTCACTGCATACACCAAATTGCATTCACAATAATTAAGCAGGTTGCCGGATCACAACTGGGTATAAGCTTTCTCATTTTTGTATTTGGCAATTGGGTTATAATTTCAGGTTGGGATTTGTATCCAAAGGGAATTTATTTTCTTGTTCTTGGAATGCTTGTGTTTGCTTATTTTGTGGCATTGAATAGCATTCCGCTCATAATAAGGTGTAATGAGGACAGCACAAAAATGATACATGGCTGGCGGAATAGGGCATTAGAAGAGATTCGGGCTGAACGTTGGAAATTCTGGTTTAAGGTCATCAGAAGCCAGCGACCGTTGGCAATGTATTATGCATTCACCAAATTTGAAAAGGACACAGAGATCAATTATTTATCGCACATAGTAGATTACACAATAAATGCTTTGCTACTACTTTAATTGTTATAACTGAATTGTTAAATGTAAATTGTCGTAAATTGTGTAAATTAAACACAGTCAGTCTCTGGCCTTCACACAGACAACACGGTCCTTCTCTGACTGACAGTACCATTCAATACCTTTTTACCTAGTATAGTACAATACAAGTTATTTTACATATAAGTTATTTCTTTAGAACGGTTTTAAGTGAACATGCCTAAAACCTTGAGAACACCAGAAAAGAATAACTCAAGAACAGAAAATTATCAACCAGAAATGGACACCTCCGAAAATTCCAGCCCTCCCTCCACAGTTTCACCCATAGGAACGGACTACATTCTGCAGCAACTCTCCAAACTCGATAAACTTGACAAAATCGACAAATTTGAAGGCCTCCTTAACACCGCCATAACAGACCAAAATGAGAAAATCTTATCTCTCCAGGAGCGTAACAGATTCCTTGAAGAGAAACAGATTGTGCAAGATCGTGTAATTGATGACATGTGGAAAACAATTTTTGAGAAGAACGTCATCCTTTACGGCTTACCTGAAGAAGAGAGGGAAACACCGCAATCACTTTACGAAATTATTTGTAAAATGATTTTTGAAACAACTAAGGAGAAAATCGAACCTGACATAGTATACCGAGTTGGCGAATTTTCAACGGACAGAAAGCGACCAGTGCGAATTGTGTTCGAAAAGTATCGTGACAGGAACAAAGTGTTCGAGAGCAAAGAGAATGTGCAAAGTGACATGGAAATAAAAGCAGACCTGCCATACAACATGAGACGCGATCATGCAATCTTGATAAAAAAGCGAGAAGAGTTTGAAAAAGCTGGACAATCAAGTAAAATTAATTTCCGCAAACGCGAAATTTTAGCTGAAAATGGAGACGGATTTATCGTTCATCACGGTGGAATCCGCTCAATTTCTACTCAGTCATCATCGCAACCTGCGACAACAAATAGCACTGCATTTAATACAAGAAATCAAGCACCAAAAAACGGACGAGGAAGAAAACGCAGTTTCCCAAACCCAGATTTCATCAATACCGGCAATCTGCGCAGCGCAAACCCAAAACAACCAAGAACGGGCGACGCGTCGACATTTCCAATTACGACGTCAACAGGACCAATTCTTCCTCCACAATCCGAGCATCTTCAAAACTACTGAAAATAGGACATGTAAATATACTATCTGTAAGAAACAAGTATTTGCAACTACAAAACTTAATTAACTCTAATTGTTATGACATTTTTTGCGTGACGGAAACTTTGCTTAAACAAAAGCATGTGCTGCTTCCATTGAATAATTATAATTTTATTCGTAATGACATTGGTCAAAAAGGGCATAGAGGGACCGGTATTTTCATAAATAACAATATTCCTTTTGAAAAAATCAATTTGAACCTGCCATATAACCATAACATCGAGTATCAGATTATCAAAATTAAACTCAATAACAAGAATATAATAATTGCTTGTATTTATCGCCATCCAGTTTACAGTAATGAGACTATAAATGCAGACAATGATTTTTTACTACACATGTTCAATGAACTTTGTTCAAAAAATAATATGCTATGTATCTTAGGTGATTTCAATCTAAAAAACGAGTATGTCAATCAAGTTAACAATGTAGCATCAGCACTGAGTATTACTCAAATTGTAAATGTACCTACCAGAAAAAACAACATGTTAGACCTCATTTTTACCAATAGTCCCAAATTATGCAAGTGTAAGGTATATGACGCCGCTCTAGCTGACCATTTAGTTATTGAATGCTCAATCAATACTAACAAAAAGATCTCACGTTTTCTACATAGACAGTACCGCAGTTATGAAAAAATATCCTTTCCCATTTTCCTTAATACCGTTAACGAAACCTTTTCTCAAATTCCTTTAGACTCTGACAGTTTTATCTCGTCCATAAGTGGATGTTTTGATATGCATGCTCCTATCATTACTAAAAAGGTGAAATTAAATAAAAAACAAACGTTTGTATCACAACACACGAAAGCTCTATTGAAAGAGAACAAAAGCGCATATAAAAAACACATGCGTCAGCCGTCGCATCGCACCGCTGCTTATCTGCAAGTGCTCAAGAAGCGCATTAAGGCTGCTGTTCGTGCAGATACAAAAACACACCTACAATCAACATGTGATGAAAAAGGCTTTTGGAAAGGCTTCTTGAATACTTTCCAGAAAAATAGCCAAATATTACATTCCTCTAATCTTGATGCTAATGACATCAACGATTTTTACATTAATATTTCAAAAAACACCTCTACCGTTTCGTCGTTGCCACCACGCAATCCTATAATACCTACTCCTGAAACAAACCTTATCTTAACCCTCTTAACTGTGGTAGACATTAAAAAAGCGTGGAGTAAAATGAACAATCAGCTTTCGAAATCTCTTGATCCTCTAGGGATATGTGCGTACATGGTCAATTTACTGTTTAATATTTCTGTATTGCAATAGCCAACCTATTCAACTCATTCATTATCTCAGGTTCAATTCCCACCATATTAAAGATATCTAGGGTAGTACCGATTCCAAAAGTTGAAAATCCTAAAACTCCAAACGACACACGGCCAGTTGGGATACAACCGGTCATTTTAAAGCTATTTGAGAAATGTATACTCTCACAATTATCATTTTACGTGGAAAATAATCACATCCTTACCAAACAACCATTTGGGTTTAGACGAAATTTAAGTACGTTGCACGCACTGACGGCAATTTCTGACCACTTGTACACTGAAATTGATAAAAATAAATTCTGTATAATTATTTCTCTTGACTTTGAAAAGGCGTTCGATAAGATAGATAGGGCTATTTTAATAGAAAAAATGTCATGGTACGGTATTTGCTCTCCTGTTATCAAGTCACTACTCATTGAAC
The DNA here is from genome assembly GCA_004115045.4 of Sinella curviseta. Classification (NCBI taxonomy): domain Eukaryota; kingdom Metazoa; phylum Arthropoda; class Collembola; order Entomobryomorpha; family Entomobryidae; genus Sinella; species Sinella curviseta. Next base: position 29,888,364 of record CM023199.3, on the reverse strand, counting down.
GTAAACAATTCGTTACATGTCAAAGTAGATACGCATATACTAATGTATCTGAAATTAAAACGACTGAGCTTGGGGTAATCCAAGGAAGCTGCATTTCCAGTATTCTATTCAGTCTAATGATCAATGACCTACCATTGTGTATTGAGAACTCATCAATATACATGTTCGCTGACGACTCGAACATTATCATAAGTGGTGATATTAATAACATAAATAATGTAATCGGATTATTAGAGTGTGACTTAAATAGGATAAAATCTTGGTTAGATGACAATCGGATATCATTAAATATAAAGAAAACAAAATTTATGATTTGTGCCAAGCCGACCCATCTCAAAAAGCTCGATTCAATAGACATTCGATTTGGTAATGACAAGCTAACACGTGTTAATTCCTTGAAAATATTAGGAGTCACTTTTGATGAAGCGTTGACATGGGAAGTTCATGTGAACTATGTAACCCAAAAATGTTACAGTTCGCTTTCCCGTCTGTATCCACTCAAATATATATTATCTGTGGAAAATAAAATGACCCTTGTGAATGCATATGTGTTATCGCATATCAACTACGCGTCTATTGTTTGGTTAAGCAGAAACAGCAGCAAAATGCACTTAGCAATAAATAAAATCATTAAAAATGTGGCACGTTTTGTGATGGGTACCAGAAAATACGACTCTGTAACTTATGATATTAACAACACGTTACAATGGTTATTGTGTAAATATTTGTACGAGTACAATATTCTTGTTTTTACATATAAAATTCTTTTAAGCAACTCAAATGACTACTTCTACAATTATCTAGATTTAAATAGCTATGAAGGTCGAACTACAAGAAGCCAAACATATGTAACTCCGCTTAATCCTCACAGTTCCAACTGGGGACTGTCTTCATTTAAATACAATGGTTGTAAATTATGGCTGCAACTTCCCAAATATGTACAAAATAATATGGGATCCATTAATACCTTCAAAAAGTATTGCTATGCGCATATTCTGACAAAACAAATTGATGAAACAATGTACTACGACGAGGATAATACTGATGATATTTTATCATGTATCGATTTTGTAATTAACTCAACGTTAAATAAGTCTCATTAATACACAATCAAATAATTGTTTAAGAAACCGAGTATCATAGCAAAACAATCTTTTTTTTTATATATATAGAAATGCTCATGTTTTTCTTTAAAATTGTATGTACTATTGAAAGTCTATGGTGTAATATGCCACAATTTGTGGGAACCATTATGACAATAAAGAATATTATTAAATAGATACGTTGATAATTAATTGTAGAGATGCTAATCGCTTACAAATATACCGGCTTAAAACATGGAAAAGTACATGAGTTTTGCAAATAACGTTTTAAATTCGGCTACCCACTCAATCGCATATTAATGTTGTATCATAGCATCAGTCGTCGGAATTCTTTATGATATGCCGTTACGCTGAACAGATCAGAACAATTTCACCTATACAGCATCCACTTCCACGGAACATTTTATTCTTTTTATCATATTCCCACATTCGTGAAAATGCTAAAAAGGAATTGTTCGTGATAAGAATGCATTATTTTGGATATGGTATTATGATTTTATTTTGTAATTTTATTTTTTATTTCTTCTATACTAAACCAATTAATAAATACCATTCGGACAGCAAACAATATTCCCCATGCCAATGCAACGATTTGAATTACGAAGGCAACATGATAGGCTTTGTAATCAAAAATACAATTTAATTTCCACGATTACGTAAAGGGAAAGATGGTTGCATGAACTAAATTAGAAAATGAATATCGGTTCGTTCATACAATTTTCTAACTACAAGCATTGCTCAACAAATGTAAATATACACTATTGTGAAATATGAAATATAAAATAACACCTAGTTTGGATACAAGATGGGGATTGTTGCTTTCTGCAAAATGTTTGACAATGCCTGTTTTTTGGTAGTGACAATTTATTTTTATCGCGATTTTTGGAATACAGATGACTTTATAATTTGTGATTTCTATAAACCGCTGCAAGTGCTGTAATTTCACTTATTTGTTGTTGTCGTGAGCGATTGTTATGTTGTCTATTGGTATGTGTGTTCTTTACAACCGCGATAACTATACGTTAGTAAATGTAACCTCGTAACAAGTGGGTTACACAACAATATTACGTTTTTGTCGTTTATCTGTCCTATTGATCGACTGTATTAGAACAGAAAAGACAGAAAGTCCAATGGAAATCTGTAATCGTTTCTTATAATCTCCAACCTGCTAAACGACTTGCCACTCTTTTGATAAAATGTAAGTGAAAAAAGGATAAATTTGGATTTTGTTGTAGTTGTCAACAAAAGAATAATAAATAATACGCTACACAAGGTTCTGTAGGTTCTGTAGGTACTGTAGGTTCAAGCACTTTTCTAAAGCACATTCTGCTCAAACATTACATGCGTAAAAGAGTCAGCCAACGTAATGGGTTCCTGAATTTCTAGTTAGACTTGTCCGTACAGCCAACCAACCATGGCTGCACTTGGCTTTCTAAATCACCTTTTCATTCTCCTTCCATTAATCGAAACGGAAAATGGCTTTTCCCAATTCACTTCATCAAAAATTGAAACCCAGCTCAACGTTATACGTGTGGGTCTGGTAGACTTTTCTAATTCAAACTGTGCGATTTTACAATCTTGTGATCTTCCAAGAATCCCTGCAAATCATTCCGGTTTAGAGTTATCCATTGATATTTGTGATACAGTCACGAATAGTCTAAAACAGTCAGTAGGGTTATCGTTATTTCCATTCATTCACGCCTCTGGATCGATATTACGGTCAAGTAGGTACAGTGAAGTTTGCACGGTATACATTTCGACGTCATCGCTAACAAGTAGCAAGAGCAGTGGACAAAACATTCTCCGTAAACAGTCCACGGCAAAGTATCTTGACATTACGTCAAAGGTATTCCCGCCAGTTATTCGTGAACTTCTTGAGGCCAAGATACCGAACAAAATTAGTGTACCCATCGACGCTGTCCTTGCATTTATTTCACTTGAATCAGCGCACATTTTTAAAATGATATATTTTGTAGAATTGCCAAAATCTATATGTGGTGCACATTTAATTGTTTCTGTCCCGCTAACAAAATCTGTTAGTAAAGGAACCAATCAGTTGTGGTATATTGGGTGCTTTACTTGTGATAAAACAGGAATAATAGACGATCAAAATATTTCCAACTTGGAAAGAGTGTCGAGGACAATTGTACTAATTGAAATGGAGCCAGTAATCCATCCAATCATGGCGTCCTTCTTTGGCAAAAACTGGAATACTGGGCAGTTAAACAACTTTGGCATTCCGCACGAGGAATATGCCGAGGACGCCAAGAATTGCTCACGTCGACTAATTAAAGCACATCGTACACAGGATGACTTTTGGAAAAGATTTGAGGAAGATAAGTGCATCAGACACTTGTTTCTAGCCTCGGAAAATAGTAGCTCGCCTCAAGCCTTTGCGTTCTTAGCAAGTGAATTTATCTACACGAAATCAGTTTTCTTTATGAATATTTCTGATAGTAACCAAACCGAAAGGGTTTCTGGTTTTGTATTGCCGTTCGGAGTTCAATTCGATGGTATACGTTTTTCGATAATTTTAGGAAAATACGAAAACGATCAGGTCAAAATGGATGTTGAAACTGTTTTATTGGCGCCATTCAGTCTAACCGTGTGGACATTTCTGATTACAAGTTTTGTATGTGTAAGTGTTACTCTTTGGATGACGTCAACTGCCAAGTTTAGGCAATGGTGGAGTTGGGTCACGGCCGTTTATGTGGAGCAGGGCGATGGAGATATGCGTCGATGGAGAAATGGGAAGAATTCGTTATTATTGATCTGCTGGATGGCTGGGACATTTGTTTTAAGAAACTTTTACAATTCTACAATGACGTCACGTCTTACCAAGGCACCGGAACCAGTCAATGTACCGAAAACAATGATTCAGCTTTTTGACCAACAAGGGTCGCATCAAATTCCGGTATTTTCAGAGTACGGTTTTACAACTCAGTTTGTAAATTACGTTAAGGTTCTCAACCAGACAACTTTGCATCAGGAGCATCTGGAACACAAGGTGCTGTCCAGGATAAAAATTACGAGAACAACGACGATGTATGAGCTGGGTCGTATTATTCGAAGTGTTCTGGATGGCACACCTTTGCAATGTGAGTCTCCCAGACTATGCTCTTCCACTAAGAGATTTGCAATGCTTCATGCAGTGGTAGGCGAGAGATTTCTTGACAGCCCAAGATTTATAATTCCCATGTTTAGAATATTTGCAAAGAGGAAGGTTATACGGAACAAGAACGCACCAACATTTTTGGCCAATCCCATTTTATGGTTTTCCACAAGCAACTTCTTCTTTATGGACAAATTTCAAGCCTTTGTGGCTGGATTATGTGAGAGTGGAATACTTGGGAAATTTACAGAGGGATTTAATACAGGACAACTGAAAAGATCGCTAGCCGATGTGAATCATTTTGGTGGGTTCAACAAGACGTTGAATTGGTTTACTGTTAGTAGGCTACTTAACGGTGGACCTCATAGAGTGCAGAGATTCGACGACGCATTTCGTGGATCGGTCGCATTTGAGGACTTTCTAGTGGTCTTTCTGTTTTATTTGTATTTGATCATTGTCTGCATTTGTGTTGTTATGATGGAACATTTGTATGCAACGTATCTAGTAAATCTAGAAATGTCAAGGCTCATGGGTTTGCTTTCTGCTGGAGTTCATTAGACATGCAGAAATTGTAGGGTCGTGATACGTAACGTTATCGAATATTTCGTCAGGTTACGTATTTGCGTCGCACAATAATTTCATTTGTTTACTAACAATAATAGTAGTTGAAAGATTTACATTACAACTGTATATGCTAAGGTAAACCGGATTATTAAAAAATAATAATTGGGAGATATGCCGCAACGATAACAATAAATGTACTTTGATGACAAACTCCATATGGCGGATTAGTAAAAATGCTCAAATATATATAGTTATACTTAACAGCTACATATTTACTATTACTATGATAGCAATGTTTTATTGTATCCGATGTTTATATCAACAACATTAAAATATGTATAAATACTCCTTAGAGAACACGGTAATTATTTAGCTATACATGATCTAGGACAATGTCAAATGAGCTACTGGCAATTATTTACTGGGCTACTGCAATTTTTTCCTCGTGCTACCAATGATCTCCTCTACAATATTGCAATGTATACTTAATGTAAGTTTTATTAAAAATTTGAACTTTTATGTTTATTGTCACAACATAGTTGCTGCTAATTATTTTTGTTGTTTGAGATTTCATTGCAGAAACTAATTCCAAGGCATTTGAAGGTACATAAGACGAAATACGTAGCTGTGACTATGCTTGTTATTTTAAATATTATGCAGTGGATGTACGAATTCTCGTAAACGAGATTGCTCATTTCAGATATAGTTATCGTTGAGGATCAGTTGATGTGTTGACGAACGAGCGCTTTATGACATAAGCACTTGATGTTAAGTAGCAGCATTATTCCATAACGGTAAATCTTCCATTTACATATAGGCATTCCAGTACCAGGTGTCTATTTAGACACCTAAAGTGTCTATTTAGACACTCGGACAAGGTGTCTATTTAGACAATTTCGAATAATTAATTATTTAGGTGTCTAAATGGACACTTCCAGGTGTCTAAATAGACACTCTGAGTGTCTAAATTGACACCTTTGTGTATTTATTAAATATCTTCTAGGTGTCTAAATAGACACCTTGTGTGTCTAAATATACACCTAAAATCATTTAAATTAAAATAGCGCGTGAACTAACTGAAGTAAATTTATGAAAAAATAGTAGAGCAATCAGAAAAAAATGCTCGATTTTCTGAAACTAACATCTTACATTTTTGTTGAATACTTTTAGAAATATTTAATTAATAAAAAATAATTATTATTAATTAAATATCTACCAAACCTACCGGTAGAATTTTTTTTATTTTTTCACAGAAATTAGCAAATTTCGCGTACTTTACGAAAATATGCTCATTTTGATGCGAGCTCTTCATGTACGACCGCTAAATTAAAATAACCATAATTTTTACATTGGAGGACATGAAAAATAGTTAATGCTGGCTTCCAGGACAGAGCTCGCATCGAATTGAGTATATTTTCGTAAAGTACGTGAAATTTGCTAATTTCTGTGAAAAAATAAAAAAATTCTACCGGTAGGTTTGGTAGATATTTAATAATAATTATATTTTATTAATTAAATATTTCTAAAAGTATTCAACAAAAATGTAAGATGTTAGTTTCAGAAAATCGAGCATTTTTTTTGATTGTTCTACTATTTTTTCATAAATTTACTGCAGTTACTTCACGCGCTATTTCAATTAAATGATTTTAGGTGTCTATTTAGACACCCCAAAGTGTCTATTTAGACACCTAGAAAATATTTAATAAATACACAAAGGTGTCTATTTAGACACCTAAATAATTAATTATTCGAAATTGTCTAAATAGACACTTTTAGGTGTCTAAATAGACACCTTGTCCGAGTGTCTAAATAGACACTGTGTCTATTTAGACACCTGGTACTAGACTGATAGGGGCGGCGAGTGGATTCTAATTACCATTATTGCAACTGTTTATAGTCAGCCAGCGGTTTCAAATAAAACTCCAGTCGAGTTTTCTGGTGATGCTTGATAACATGACATGTTCATTTAGATACCGTATAATTGTATTTTTAATAGTGTTGTGTTTCGAAGTACCACTGCGCAAATACGTCTAAACTTCACCCGGGCTATTAGCTATCACAAGTTTTAAATTTCTATATCAGACAATGTTTAATACACGTCACTTTGTATTAAAATGTTCAGAAGCTTGTGTGGGTGGACTTTTAATCTTTCTTGAGATTTCGTTCACACTTGCCGGCAATGTGTTTCAATTGCTATTGTAAATAATTGTCTCTAACGCTTGACATATTGCATTGTGAACGGAACTAGTTTTCGTGGGAAATATTTTTTTGTGCATCGTAGAAAAAGTGATATGCTCGTAAATTCATTTAATTTGCTCGGAAAATCAAATGCCTGAATTTTCAGGGAAAATTATGAAATTTACTCGGAAAATGTATTTGACAAAATCTTGACAGATAAAAGCAATCGAAAACATGAGAATGGTATTTATCAGGGGAATGTACGAAGTGGCATTTTCTAAATGTTTAATCATAATGTATGCATCTAATCTACTTCGTTTTCTCATAATTTGAATCGAATGCAAATTAGTTATGATCCTTCTCTTGAATCCATAATAACTAGTACAAGAATGATTTTTATGCACTTCACAATTCCGTCCAGCCACTTTACTTTTGGCTGTGTTGGTGAGCAGATATTTACCATGGCAGGTTCAGGAAAACGTAAGCGCGTTCAACAATGGGAACAAACAAGTTTATCTGCGAGTGACCTATACAAAAATTGGAGGAAACATAAAACTGAGAAATTTAATTACGGATCCTCTGTAGTATATTACTGTGCATTCGGGGCACTGTGTCAAGCCCAAATCAAAGTTAAAAGTTTTAATGACGGTACAAACATCTCGTTTACCAATAACTTCGCTCATAACAATCATAGAACATACCAACATGGTCTTAGTCAGGAACAAAGAAATACCGTTAAGCAACTGTGTTTGGCGAATGTAGACCGCCCTACTGATGTAATTGAAATACTCAAAGTTAAGGGGCTTCCTGTGCCACCGAAAACAAAACTACAAAACTTTTTATCGTACTTTAGACGAAAGAATTTGGTGTTTGGAAACAATATAGGTGAAGTGGTCACTTGGTGTAAAAATAACGATTACGACATTCCATTTGTCGTCAAATATGACATTCGTGAACGTGCTAAAGTGGAACCAACCATGCGAGTTTTTATTTCAACGCGACGATTGCTTACCATTGCGCCACAATTTGATCATTTACATGCTGATGCCACGTACAAATTAAATAAACAAGGATATCCTCTACTGGTCGTAGGCACAACAGACAGGAAAAAACAGTTTCATCCTTTAGGCATTGCAATTTGCAAGAATGAAGAATGCAAAGATTTTAGTTTTCTGTTTAAAAGTTTAAAGATAGGAGTAGAGACTATATGTAATCAAAATTATCAGCCAACGGTGTTAGTAGCTGACTGTGCGGAAGCAATTTCCAATGGATTTAGAAATGCTTTTGGTGATGATTTTAAGCGGGTTTACTGTTTTTTTCATGTCAAGAAATCATACGACAGAAGACTTTTGACTATTCCGGATAAGCAATTGCGGAACAAGATTTCAGAGGACATAATACATTTACATCATTCACCTTCACAAGAAGCGTTTAAGACTGCATCGTTGCTTTGGTGTGAAAAGTGGAGTGACACTGGAAACATTCACGTTATTGGCTTCGTCAACTATTTCATGAAGGTCTGGGTGGATAAATCCCCTAATTGGTACATTGGTTACGTTGGACATCAGTATGTCCCAATTACTAACAATGCATTGGAAGCATGTAACAAGTATATAAAGCAATTATATACGAAGAAGAATGCGAGGTCAATCGGTACGTGCTCAATTTGAATTTAATATAAATACATAACAGAAAACATATAAGCCAATAACACCATACAACATCATGTTATTTAATGTTTTAGGGGAGCTTACAGGAACAGCAGCTAAAATTATTAGCAACTGGTCTGAGATGAGGGATTCAAATTCACCCATATGCAAATCAATCGTGTGTTCACCAGAATTCAACATCAATCTGATCCGTTCAGCTTACTCATGGAAGCAAATGAATCCCAGCATTGCCTATCATCGTGTCAATGCAAGCAGTTTTGTAGGATGCTTCGGTGCGGTTGACGGAACTCGAGTGGCAGCACAGCAAAAATCTAGTTTACTGTCTTCAACTCGACACTTGCAGTGGAGACACTTCGCAGACTATATTAAGTCGGATGTAAATTTTTACAGGGTTTATGGCTCGTATAATCACCACTTTTCATCATATCAATGTACATGTGTTGAATTTTTTAAAGCATATGCATGTAAACATGTTATTGTTTTTGCAAGTCTAAATGGTAGTTTTAAGTTTCCTCCTGAAGCAATGACCGGTGGGCTGGGCCAAAAGCCACGTAGGGGTCGCCCAAAGAAATTGTTACCCGGACTCAGCAAGCAATAAGATTTTCTAGCAAGGTTATTGTATTATGTTTTAAAATTCTTTGTTAGGCAAACGAAATGTATTTAAATGAATCGACATAACCATACCTAAAATACAAAAATATTACAAAAGCGAAATATTTATGACTGTTGCACAAAATAAAAAGTTGATATTGTAAATACATATGCTAATACGACTACGACCTGCACCATTTTACGAATATATTTATTTTTTATGCACCTGATAAATATCATTGTCATGTTTTCGATTGCTTTTATCTGTCAAGATTTTGTCAAAGACATTTTCCGAGTATATTCCATAATTTTCCCTGAAAATTCAGGCATTTGATTTTCCGAGCAAATTAAATGAATTTACGAGCATATCACTTTTTCTACGATGCACAAAAAATACTTGCCGTTTTCGTGCGCCGCAAATTTCTTTTCACTAGAATTATAAATTTTATAGTAGCATTGCGTGCAATTATAATATCATTGCCGTGGATTTCAAAATGTTGACAAATCATTGTTTCCATATTATATTTCACTGAAATCGTTACGACGTAACAGGTATAATGACGTGAAATTGGATTCGCTCGAATGGCCATTGGGATTTTTAAAGTTATGCCAAATTAAATGTCGACGCTGTTGCTTGTTTAGTGTTGATTTAACGAATGTAAAACACTTAAATTTTAATGGTAAGTATACGTTTTAAATGTACACATAGTCGTGATACTTTTCTGATTGTTTGCTTAGTTGCTCCTGTCTGAAATTTCATGAGGCGGGGACGCGTCTTTAATCGGCACTTCAAGTTCAGTGCATATTTACTAGTCCACGTTACCATTGACAACGCCAAATCCAATGGAACATGTTCAATTCTCTTATTTTATAATTGAATATTGTTTCAACGAACGGCACTCGCTGCCAACAAAAATGGTTGCGTATTTTGTGGCAAATTTCCTACTTGCATTTGTCCAGTGGAAACGCACATTGCCAATTCTCTTAACTATTCTTAATGTGCCATCAGACGGTATAAGATTTTCAGCATTTGATAAAATAGCGAAAATATTATCAGCTACATCATGCACCGTCCATGTTGGCATTGAATCAAATAATTTGACCGATCAACTACTTTTAAGTGACTTAACAAATGCTTGCGAAACGTGCGTGAAATTGCACAGTACATTACAATCCATCGTGAACGTTTCCACTCCTCAAATTTTTAGGAAGATATTTAGTTCGACATGGCATTCCTCTGTTTGTACGGTCTACGTACCCATTGTACAACCGGAACTTGACAAGGAACTGGATCGCGCAGCAGAAAATTTGAACAAGAAGCTCCACTCAAAAAATATATTCAGTGTAACAGATTACATATTCTCATCCATGTGGAGTGTCAACAAGAAGCGTGACAAGTCGCTGCGCACTGTCTGTCCGGATTTTGTTCTGTCCCATATAACCTTACCTGAAAGCATTACCTCAAATGCAGACTTCGATTTATTTGTTGAGCTTCCGGAGCTATTACACAGTGCAAGATTGGTCGTGTTTGTTGGAGATCTGGGTAAGGTGACGGATAGTTCAACCAAATCATTGGTCTACACAGTCTGTTATCTGAGCTGCTTCACATGCGAAAAATATTCGAGGTTTGCATGGCTCGAACATTTTAAGGTGGACAAATTCCTCGGATTGTAATGTTAATGACTGCATCCCTAAATGATCCTACTGCACTTGCTACCAAAATACTTTCTCTTAAACAGTTTGGGGAACGACGAAGGTTAAACAATTACGGAACTGCGCCGGTGCAGATAGTTGACGAAAGCGGGAAATGTGCCATCCGTATGCTCAACTCGATAACCGAGAGACCCTTCACCTCCGTGGACACATGTCTACGATACATCTTTTATTCCGAACAAAACATAACCTTTTCAATGTTTCAACTAAAGCTAACCTCGGGCTTGAAATATCTAGACACGGGATTTGTGGGCGGCAAAACGAGTCATAAAGCCACATTTGTCGTTAGCAATCCGCTTGCAATTGGGGCCGGCTATGACGGATTAAGATTTTACATAATTTTGGGACAGCGTGAGAGTGCAGGGGAGAAAGTGGGCTTGAGTGACTTCCTGATATCACCATTTTCATCCGGCGTTTGGGCTTCACTATTAGTTTGCACACTTGTCTTGTATGTAGTCATGTCCTTGTCGTCGTGGGATGTGCCTTATCACTTACGTTGGTTGTTTTGGCTAGCCGCCGTTGTAATCGAGCACGGAGACGCGGACTTGAGAGGCTGGAGGAATTGGAAGAACGCACACTTGATCCTAATTTGGTTGTTTGGAACATTTGTGCTGAGAAACTTCTACACCTCCACAATGTATTCCGATCTGACCAAATCATACGAGCCACAGGATATACCGCAGACAAAGGAGAAACTCTTTGAACAATCGGACGCAGCCGGATATCCTATTCTAGGCGATAATAGTTTGGCGGACCGTTTAACTACGCATTTAGCAAATATTATCTCAATTAATAACTCGACTAACGAGTCTTTATCTGGTCAAGACCTATTTGCTCGTCGACTTTGGGACAAAATAGAAATAGTGCTGTCGGGACTGAATACGCACCGCATAGTCGGGAACGTTTCAGATGGAATTCCAATTAACTGTATGAATAGTTCAGCGCGATCTTATGCTAAAGCAAACGCCATTCCCTTGAGCAAGTTACCAGGAACTTGTGAAACAACTGGAAGATTCTCATTTGTTGACAACACCATGTCGCGAAAAAATTGGTTTAGTCCAAAGTTTCTCAAGCCACAGTTTGAGGTGTTTGGTGGGAGGAAACTGGTTGAAAATTTAAATGAGCCGGTCTTTCTTGGGAAACCTGTTTTGTGGTTTGCAAGCGAAAAATATTTCTTTCTTGACCAGTTTCAGAAAACAATAGCTGCAATAACGGAGAGCGGTATTCTTGCACAGTTTACAGTAGGATTTGATACGGCGCAACAGAAAAACTCCATAGAGGAAGTAATGTATAGCGGAAAATTTAATACGACCTGGATTTTATATACTTTCAGCAGGATGGTAGTAACCGGGCAATTTAGTAGTCAGTTTGAAACGGGTGATTCAGAGCATATGGATTTTAAAGATTTTATACCAGTTATGTTGCTTTATAATTGCATGACTGGTTTCTGTGTGGTAGTATTTCTACAGGAGAAACTGTTTGCAGCAGGTAAACGTAGACATGAAAAGCGCGATATGAATGTCCAGGTTTATGGGTACACGGTTTGATTTATACGTTCACGACTACATACATACTTATGTGACATTGTCGATTAATGAAAGGCTGTGTAAAATGGTAATCTCGTTTACTTCGGTTTGCTACAGTTTAGCTGGCATGATGAATACATGTTCTTAATTAGAGAATCCGTATAATGGTATGGCGTCGCTTGTTTTATTGAATATGGTGTTATATTGGTCTTAGTTTGGACTTGATAGATGTAGTTATCGTAATCAACTAGGACGGGTGTAAACCCGAAATACAAAACTACCAGAAGCGTGATTTATGTGAAATTGAGAAATGTGACATTTAGTTCAACTTTCCAAACACTAATCTTGAATTTTTCTATCAATTTCCGAAATAATATATTTTGACCCTTTGTTGACCCTAGGGTCAATGGTCAAAGTTGACCCAATTGACCAATAGTGCCGTGACAAAAAATGATCACCATAGAATTCTCTATCAGATAAGCATATAACATTTTTTTGCCATAAGGATGCATTGTGACCTCATCCCCCACCATACCCGTGGGGTTGACCCCCGGTTGCCCAAAATCAATACCGAATTTTCTCATGACCTGGGGTACCTCTGTGCCAAGTTTGAACCAAATCGGTCAATGTTAACAAAAGTTATCGTGCTTACAGACTTACGGACACACAGACAGACAAACAGATCAATCGCAATAACTATCTTTATAAGCATTTCATGCTTCCGGTAGTTAATAATTTAACCATGACCTAGCAAGTATGCAGAGGACAATGAAATATATTCTGCAAACAATGCTGTGCACGTGGCTTAATGGCTGTCTAAATGCAAACTTGAGAATACTGTGTAAATCCCCTGGAGTGCCCTTGCCGCTACAACCGTACTAAGGGCAAGGTTCGTGTGCGCGACGAAGATTTTTTCTTTAACAGTTGTTTATTTATTTGCAATCTGTTGTCATATACATAATCAAAGAATATACATGTTTTTAACGTATATGAATAACAGCTTTCTGAACATGTGTGCTAACACTCTGTTGCCACTACTGTTGGAAAATTATATTCGTTTAAATTTTTGTACACAGTCGTAGAAGTCCTTTAGAAGACGTTCGTTGTTTCCTTAATTGGAATGTTTGGGTTCAAGCGGTCCGTACTTGTAAGCATCCGAATTGTTCAATTATTCTGGCTTTTTCTTACCTCAAAATATTTTTGAAGACCATGAAATATTTTACTGTAACTGATGTCAATGAAATTCCAAGATTGCTGTTACCGCTAATTCATAATTCAATGGACGTTTTAAAGCATATTATCGGCCACTTTGTTTTAGTTTCTATCATAACAGCGTCTAATATTTTTGCATCATTAGACTGCTATCCTGTGTTGGAGGCTTCTATAGACAACCGTAACAGCTTCCATACTTTCAGCAATCTACTTTCAGCATTTGAATCCAAACGCTGTTCCATATTCTTTGTAATTGAAAAATATGGTGGAGTAAGTAATTCTAGTAACTTAAATCGACCAAGTCGAGAAGTCTTGTTAACCCCGATTCATGTTTCCAAGTCGCTTCGAAGACCGACAATAATTGTGACAGCGGATTTGTGGTTCATATACCTTGGTAACAAATTATTTGAAGTCATCAAATACAGCACAGCATGCTACACACTGGCATATGTCAATCAAACTGGGGCTTCAGGACCAAACCACATGGTAGTTCGAGATGAACATTTCTTCGTCGATGTAACGTCTAAAATATTCCCTTCCTCTTGGGAATCCTCAGAGAAAACAATTAGCTCAACGCATAGAACAGTAGCTCCCGAATATTTTGTTTCTCTTGTGCTGCGATCGAAATTTAATGCAAATTCAAATCTGGAATATTTCGCAAAAATTTCGTTAATCTTATACAGTGCAAAACTGGTACTGATTGTTGAACTTTGCACAGAAGTGGGTTTAGAAAAGAAGGATAATTTCAAGTTCATAGTAGGTTGCTATGGATGCAATAAATCGTCATTAGTATCTTGGCTTCATCTGACTAACGTTGAAACCATACTCAGGATTATAACTTTTGTTGATGTGTCCGAGAAATTTCGTAAATCTGGCACGGAAGCTGAACTGCATTCGTTACTGCAAAAGTATTTAAATAGGAAAGATCTAAACAACTTCGGACTTCACGGCGACCAAAATATGGACGATGCAAAATATTGCTCCAAACATCTGCTAATGGCTAAACCAAAGAAAGGACTACCTATGGATAGGGTGGATTTGTGCATGAAACAGATTTTCTTTTCATTGGGAAACATTAGTAACCTGTACCTTAAAAATTATTTACGACCTGCAATCCAATACATTGACACTGCAGTCATTGCGGACTGGCCGCAAGCACAAAGAAGTAAGAAAATTGATAATCCGCTTTCTGTAGGATCCGCATTTGACGGAATGCGCTTCGCAATTGTTTTGTCCCGAAACGAGCACACCAAGAATCTTAAATTTACTGCAGGCTTTCTCACGGCGCTTTCTCCACAAGTGTGGATTCTGCTCTGTCTGTCCATCTTATTAGCGACAGTTATCCTATCAAGAGGCACGAATACACATGTTCCAGAAAACAGTTGGCTGTTTTGGCTGGTTTCTGTCCTTCTCGAAAACGGAGATGGAACATTGAAAGGCAGCAGATGCTACCATACCATCTTGGTGGTTTTGATCTGGATGACGGGAGCAACCGTAGTAAGAAACTTGTACACGTCGACAATGTACTCGCATTTAACAAAGACGCCTGATCCGGAGAACGTCCCCTGCACTAAGGAGCAAGTTTGGGACATTTCGGATTCAGTAACATTCCCGGTACTGGCGGAGCTTACACTCGCAAAGCAGCTGAAATACCGCTTGGGAATCTTTAGGTCAACAGTCAAAAATACTGATTTGTTGGTCAACCCAGACACGAACAAACGCTTGGAAGTACAGATTTTAACAAAAATTCATACCATAGGTTCGGGACGACAATACGCTTATATTGTAAGAAATGTATCGGATGGGTTGCAAATAGAGTGTTCAAGTCATGCAAAGGAAATCACGCCTCGTCCACGACTCTGCGCGACGTCCGGCCGATTTGGTCTGCTTTATAACGTTATGGGATTGCAACATTGGCACAGTCCGAAGTATCTTAAAAGTTTGTTTGATATATTTGGAGGGAGAGAAATTATTGAAAACTTAAATCAGCCCTTATTTAATGCATACCCACATTTGTGGTTCACCAAAGAGAGGTATTTCTTTCTGGATTCGTTGACGCGATTGATAGAGATGTTTTCTGAAAATGGAATATTTGACAAATTTGCGGAGGGATATGACCTGGTACAGCAAAAAACGGCAATTGAGGAGGTGATGAGAATTGCAGGTTTCGAGAACTCGTGGAATCTATATACGTATAGTAGATTGGTTGTAAAAGGAGCAGTCAAAAGAATGGATCAACATAATAAATCGGACTACTTAAAATTTGAAGCGTTTCTGACAATTCTCGTATTATTCGTTGGTATGATGACTTGTTGTGTGATTGTAAAGATTTTAGAAATTGTTAAGTCTGTTATTAGTCGTTAGTAGTAACTTTAGTACACACGATTATAATCTTTTAATGAATGCATAACAACTTGATTAAAACTATTTGGATACAAGCAAAAGCTGTAAGGTAACACAATTTGCAAAATCGATGCAATTCAGCGGCGTCAGCCTATCAATAAAATTAATGGACCCAAAATTGGACTTTCACGTGGGCACAGCTCCGAAGAAATCTAGTTTGAATTTCGCGCTCCCATCTGCTAACACAAGAGTTTGTTGTTGCCAAACGCGTGTTTATCAACCTGAAGGTTGTTTTTGACTTTGCGACATTGAACCCAACAGGACCACCAGTAGTAGGCCGCTATTCATTCCCATCATTGCAAACATGCCAACTCCAACAACGTTGCCCCAATTCAAAGGCACCTTCACCATCAGGACGTTGGTCAACGACAAAAGTACTACTGCCGCTACAATTAGTTTTGCAAGCAGCTGTTTAATAATGTGATTCATGACAGTGGCGAGTACTTGTAACGTTCGGTATTTTTGAGAGAAGAGGTTAACCAATTCCACATCTCGATCGACAGAAATTTCCAACAATCTATAAAGCATAACGCAAATTGTAATATATCTTTATTAATACCAAACAGTGTGTTCAACCTTACATTTCAAGATACTCGCGCATGGTGACTGTTCCGAGTGTCATAATCCCGGTAGCGATCATTGCTACCGCGTTCAACCCGAACGACAACATCCAGTGGTTTAGGAGAAACAAAAGCATCTTAAATAAAATACGACATGCGTCGGATGTAATTATCCGTAAGAATCCATGTTGGCTTTGTTCATGCAAACAATGGCATTCTGGTAAACTCCAGTATGCTATAATTCCAGCTCTGCAGGGATTCATCCAGTAGAGACCGTATATATAGGGAATCGGGATCGCAATAAGTGAAAAATAGCAAAAGTAAGCAAATAGTATATTCAGGGAAGCTACGAATGAAATTTTCCGGGGATTCCGATTATTGATTTGGATATTTGTTCTTGGAAATTCGAGCAGACCGTTGGTGTACAAGCAAATGTCAGCGGCAGAATCTTTGCAGGTTTTAACAGCAGCTATTCCCGGTATCGTCAGTAGAATTGAGACTCCAAATAGGCATTTTTCCAAGGAGTTATTAAGATTGCCGGACTTATCCTGTGCCAATTTGAGCGCACCGCCAACTATGAGTATACAAGTCAGTGCGAAATGTAGTTGAAATTTTATCTTCAGTTTCCTTTTAGCAATATCCAAGTCTTTGCATTGTATAAGCCGAGACTGGTTTTTATCCCAGCAAACCAATACGCTCCCCAAGCACGTTGCTAAGCGACATATCTTTCGAAATAGTTTTAAGTGCCCTGTGAGCATTTTTGCAAGTACGGATTAAATTCTACTGGCTCTATTTTGGGCCCAAAGAAAAAAGTAAACGTTGATCAAGTTGACTGTTACAATGTCAACATCAAGTAAAAACTGACACGTAGTTGGGCAATATGCGCCGCCAATATTTCTATACGATTATATCGTTGGTGCTTATTAAAATGGCGTTGTATCTATTAACTTTGGTCTCGCCTTCTCCAAGTTTCTCAATACATTGTAAATTGTTTTCGTGTCAACAGGTTACAATATTCCGGCTATAAGTATAAATTATGCCACTTAAATTTCGAGCTACCTCATTGCAATAAGATGTTTTGGTCATAGGCAGAAATGTTCTTACCACGAGCCATTATTGAATTACTAGTAGGTGAGATATATTTTCCCCTTTGCAATCATCAATAATTGTTACTTTTGTTGTTACCAACTTCTCCGTTTTGTTGTTCAGACGGAATTAAGTTATAGTAAAACAACAGTTTAAGTAATCAATTTAGCTGTTGTGGTTTTAATATCTTACCATTTCAGTTTAAAATCGCATATGATCTAAGCTATTTAGCTATATGATTAACTTTACACGTGCTTAGTTGAAAGTCATGTTTTTGCGGTTGTATAGTGGATAAATTCTAACATGAGCTTCATTGCCACAATTTCCGCCCCAAATATATATATCATTAATTGGCGGACAATGTTTGTACCCATTTGCTTATTTCATCCTAATCAAAAGATTTTTTCGCATGTTATATGTTAACATTTTCCCACACCTGTGAAACATTCTTATTATATAAGTTTTAGTTATATTATATGAGGTATGGAATTTTGATAATTTTGATTTTGATATGGGTTTCTCAGTTTAGCAACAAATTTCATGGACTTTGAACGCATATCACACCACATTTATGCCGGTAATTGCTTCGGGTTAATAAAGTCAATATAAACAAAAATTTAACTGGTGAGCCCATGTTCAATGCAGATCATATTGAAATTGTTCTGGATTAATTACCTATGTGTATGGTTCGCTCAACTCATGATATGAAAAAAGCAGGAAAATATAAGAATGTTGTACAGACAAATAGAATGACATATACCGATACAGAAAACGCAGTAAAGTGTTTGTTCCTGGCCTAAATATATTGCAATTCTTGCTACCGGAATAAGTCTGGCAAACATGTAAAAATAATTTGTTACGATGAAGATTTTAACTGGTTCGTTATTTATACTACTTAATTGCTGGCATCAGACTCATGTTCTACGGTAGACAGCATGAAGTTGTAGTCAGGTTCCAAGAACATCAAAAATCTCTTTGAACACGCAAATTGGAAAGGGCGCTCCTATGATCCAAATAAAGAAATTTGTGATTTCCACTTCTTACAATGTACACATGTGGGCTCACATAGTTTAACAAGCTGAATGAGTATCAGAATTATTTACAGTAAACGGTACCAGAAATGGCGGCTTCTTGTCCGAGATCCTTGTTTGTTTTTGATGAGGTGGACAAACTTCCTGCCGGACTTTTGTACGCTCTTGTTCTCGGACAAAGCCATGTTCCTGTTTCTTGGCAACGCTGGCGCTGAATACTCTATCACGGTGAAGCATATGAATGAAGCTGGAACAAGGGAGGAACTTACTCAACAACATTTCCTCATGGTGCTATGTAAGTGTATCAGAGCAAAATGATTGAAAGCATGCGTATGTGGCAAGCATTGTGCAGCTTATTTATGAGCTCAGATTTGACAACTGGGCTCAAATGGGTGAATGTGGGTTAACTTTCCGTGGGCTAAGCTTTCTAATTTGTGTTAACTGGATGCTGGGTTATAAAATGTTATTCACTTGTCATATGGAAACAGTTCCTGTTGGACGCTGATATTTCTCAAATTCATTGCTCAATTAAACCGGTTAACAGTTGTGTTAACACATAAAAACGGGCTTTATTTTTCGCACTGTGTGTTGTTTATTGCTGATAAAATCGTATGTTGTCTATCCTATATAAATTTGCACGTTCTTAGTGGATAGGTAATGTATTTACTTTGTATTTTGCATAAATTCAAACATGAGAACGGACATAAGCCTTCTGATACAATTTTAGCCAATAAAATGTAAATATCATTAATTAGCGGACGCTTTTCGTATCCATTAGTTTGCATCTAAACAGAAGATTCATTCGCATCTTACTTGTGAAATAAAATAAGAAATAATTATTTCTCCACACGTGTAAAACATTTTTATTATAGAGTCACTTTATATAGTTTCGGGGTGATGGCTACGACCTATTTTTTATATGAAAAATGGTTATGATATTCGGAATCTACGCCTCAAATAACCCCCAAAATGAGTAATTCAAAAAATTATACTCCACCTATATTGCCACCAGGGGGCGTTTAAAATTTAATTGGTTTTTATAGCTTTTCTCCGACCCTAATTAATATTTTGACTTGAAACCTTCGCTAATAGGAAGCCAATTAAATTCCGCGGACAGGTTTTCTCGTCGTTTTGCAAAATTTTAATTTCTGTCAAAATTACAGCAAAATTAAACTTAAAATTAAAAATTAATAGCATTAAATTCAACAATATTAAAATTTCATGGGCGCCATCTAAATCAGAATAAAAAACTGTGTCTAAGACAATATTCAAATAAAATTATCAATTACCTATAATTGAAATAATTCAAAAAATCAGTATTTCGAAGGACCAAAATGGCTAATTTATAGGTTGGCGCCAAAAGGATAGGTCGTATTGACTTGAAACCTTCACCATCGTGTCGGCGAGGTCACACTACTCACAGGTCTTCCGATCATTTCGTCTCTACATGCCCCAGTCGACGCTGACTGCGAGTTGTCCAAAATTCGAAGGACCAAAATGGCTAATTTATAGGTTGGCGCCAAAAGGATAGGTCGTATTGACTTGAAACCTTCACTATCGTGTCGGCGAGGTCAAACTACTCAAATGTCTTCCGATTATTTCGTCTGTACATGCCCCAGTCGACACTGACTATGAGTTGTCCAAAATTCGAAGGACCAAAATGGCTAATTTATAGGTTGGCGCCAAAACGGTAGGTCGTATTGACTTGAAACCTTCACCATCGTGTCGGCGAGGTCAAACTACTCACATGTCTTCCGATTATTTCGTCTCTACATGCCCCAGTCGACACTGACTATGAGTTGTACAAAATTCGAAGGACCAAAATGGCTAATTTATAGGTTGGCGCCAAAACGGTAGGTCGTATTGACTTGAAACCTTCACCATCGTGTCGGCGAAGTCAAACTACTCACAGGTCTTCCGATGATGTCGTCTCTACATGCCCCTTCGAGTTAGTCTTTTGGTCCTTCGAACTTTGGACAACTGGCAGTCAGCGTCGACTGGGGCATGTAGAGACAAAATGATCGGAAGACCTGTGAGTAGTTTGACCTCGCCGACACGATGGTGAAGGTTTCAAGTCAATACGACCTATCGTTTTGGCGCCAACCTATAAATTAGCCATTTTGGTCCTTCGAATTTTGGACAACTCGCAGTCAGCGTTGACTGGGGCATGTAGAGACGAAATGATCGGAAGACCTGTGAGTAGTGTGACCTCGCCGACACGATGGTGAAGGTTTCAAGTCAATACGACCTATCCTTTTGGCGCCAACCTATAAATTAGCCATTTTGGTCCTTCGAAATACTGATTTTTTGAATTATTTCAATTATAGGTAATTGATAATTTTATTTGAATATTGTCTTAGACACAGTTTTTTATTCTGATTTAGATGGCGCCCATGAAATTTTAATATTGTTGAATTTAATGCTATTAATTTTTAATTTTAAGTTTAATTTTGCTGTAATTTCGACAGAAATTAAAATTTTGCAAAACGACGAGAAAACCTGTCCGCGGAATTTAATTGGCTTCCTATTAGCGAAGGTTTCAAGTCAAAATATTAATTAGGGTCGGAGAAAAGCTATAAAAACCAATTAAATTTTAAACGCCCCCTGGTGGCAATATAGGTGGAGTATAATTTTTTGAATTACTCATTTTGGGGGTTATTTGAGGCGTAGATACCGAATATCATAACCATTTTTCATATAAAAAATAGGTCGTAGCCATCACCCCGAAACTATATAAAGTGACTCTATATAGGTTTGGGAAATGTGAGATAATTTGTGTCATTCTTTGTTTAATTCAAGCTCTTTTTTAAAACGTGTTTGCTCATATCCCTGTGAAACAAATGATAAGATAAGCTGTTTGTAATATACTATTAATCTGACACGATTGAGACAACGGTAAAGAATAACTTGAAGGAGGTAGCAAAGTGTATAGAAATTTTCTTCCTACATATGTACATCTATTTCGATGAATGTGGTTTTTTCTTTGTATATACCTTGATATATTTGCATACCTCATAATACATAGCATTCTCCAATTCAAGTACTTTTTATTTCATCACATCCTCGTCGACATTATATAACATTCATTTGGTACTTGAATGGGAACTAACTGCTTAAAAAGTAGACAATAGTAGATAGTGGTACTCTGGAACTCAATCATTACAATACATCAGAATGAGTATATAGTACGAAATCTCACGAAAGCATTCTTGAAAGTATGAACTTATGTTTGTTGACTTAAAAACAACTATGGAATTTTCGTATTTTAAGCAAACACATATCATTTTCGCATTCTTAAATTTTATGTCCTCTTGCATCTTAAATATAAATTCCAGTCAATATTCCCAGACTTCAATTGCCAACAATTCAGTTGCTAAAATTGCTGCAGCATTTCAAACTGCCCTAACCACAGTTTACATTCTACATGAATTTCCCAACAAGTATATAAACTCAACGGTGGATCATTGGCACGATTCCGACTACCTTGCAAACACTTTTGGAGCAAGTGTTGGGATTCAAGCAACATTGGAATTCTACAATGAATTGACGTCATTCTGCAATTACTCCAAAGTACATTCACAGTCGACGCATGGGTTTGTTTCTACGCTTCTTGTTTCCACATTCCCGTTCACCTATCGAACAGATGAGGGCGATAATTCGCCTGATACACTTTCATCTAACATATACAAGCCCCTCAAAATATTTCCACCCATTTGGGACTTCACATTAATTTACAACGATACAAATGAGCAAAGGATAGTCCCTAATTTCCTGCTAGGATTTCTCGAGAACGCATCCGAATTTCAGCCATACGAGAATCCGCTATACGTGGAAATACCGGAAGCATTCCATAACTCAAGACTGCTTCTTCTCGTATCTACATTTCGCCTAAATTATGAATTGGAGACTATCGCTGTTTCTGACTTATTCGTTGGATGCTTCACATGCGGGAGAACGTATCTTTTGGATGATCCAACCGAGTCTGGAAACGTTAGCACCTTAAAACAAATCATCGCTCTGATCCCTATTGCAGTTTACAATATGGATATTAGGAACGGAATCAACTCACTTGAGAATCTGACTGGAGATTATGAAAAATTTAACGACTGTGAACGGTCAGAGAACGTGGTGAACACAGATGAATGTTCCACTTGGCACATGTTCAATAATGAACTACCATCAGAATCTGAATTTGGAGAATCTACCCAAGCACTCTGTACCAAGCTGATGTTCATGAAGTGGCAAAACAGCAGCTCGTATAACATGCGACGCGTTCTGGCAAGCTCACTAACCTATAACCATTTGGCTGATACAAACCTTGCAACCGGAGAATCTAACGGGATGATACAAATACCATTTGGTGCTACATTTGATGGCATTCGGTTCTCCGTGATCTTGGGAATCGAGGAGAGCACTAAGCAAATCAAGGTTACCCTGAGTGGAGGTTGGGTTTCAACTTTTGACAGAACCGTTTGGTTACTTCTGGGCCTATCGTGTTTCGTCACGGTAAACCTGCTGCGCGTTAGCACTGATGGTGTGAATGATTTTACCTTTAGATATTCTGGCTGGCTACAACGTTTTTGGAACAAGGAGATGGCGAGATGCGACGATTACGAAACAGGAAGAATTTCCTTCTTATCATGACCTGGTTGATGGCCTTGTTGATTTTGCGATTTTTTTATTCGTCCGAAATGTATTCAAACTTGACAAGCGTCCCAGAGCCGAAAGGAGTTCCGAACACAATTTCGGAAGTATTGGACAAGAGCAGCTATAAAAATTTTCCCATTTTTGCCGAATTTCAGTTGGTGGATGATCTTATAATGTTTCTCTATGTGGATCAGATATTTACTGGTAAAACGGACAAATTCGATAAGGTAGGCTTGACGTGAGGTAATTTGGAAAGAATTAAAATAATTGACGATTCGTTGGATGCGGTGGACATCATTACAAACATCTCAAAGGGTATGAAGATTCAATGCGTCCCAAACAAGAAAGAACGGTACGACGTGCTAAATAATATGGAAAATTGGACCAATGAGTTAGTTCCTGTTGGCGACAGGTTTGCCTTTTTACATTGGAGGGTGGGCTCAAGGATTTTTGACAACCCGAGATTCATAAAACCAACGATTGAAATATTTGGAAAGAGAAAAGTTGTGGAAAGCTGGAATGAGCCATCGCTTCTGCAGACATCAATCCTGTGGTTTGCGAGTAAGAGGCACTTTTTCTTGCAAAGATTCGAATACATGGTGGCTGCGCTAACGGAAAGCGGAATACTTCTGAAAATGATGTCCGAATTTGATTCGATATCGCTAAAGAAATCTATCAAGCTATTGTTGCAATCGTCTTGGCATCTGGACACGATTTTTAATGAGGAATGTAATGGGAATTGTAGCTTGAAACTGGAGGAATTTTGGATGGTGTTTTTGCTCTATGTTTACCTAATTGCGTGCTGCTCGCTTTTGTATGGGCTTGAGATTTTTCGAATGACATTTAGTTTTAGCTGGTACGTTTTCTGGATGGAACGATATCTTCACCTGGTTATTCATCACTGAAATATCCAATATGTTTGAACAGCTTAAGATAGTTTCAAAGATGATTAAATCTAAGCAGTAATTGTCCTTACACGATATTGATGGTTTTGTAAATAATAATATTACATTACATTCTGTAATATCGAAAAATATGACAAGATGGTACATAAACTCAAATCCGATTACTCACATTAATTAAAAGATTAGAAGCTTGCTGACTTGGAAATGAACGTATTGCATAACAGCAGCTTCCAGAAGATTCAGTTTCAGCTCACCTTCCTTTTTACTAGAAGTGCGTGCTACAGCTCTGTTCTGCACGTGTCCCTCACTGCGGCTCATCTTACATCACATAAATATCTTATTTTCACAGCTGTGCTTTGCAGGATTAAGCTGATCATCTGTATAACATTATGTCATTGCACTTCAACGACAGACGGCTTAGTAATTGACGATACTCAACTGTATTCATAGACCGAGAAAACTGTTTACTCTGTTTCAATAAGCCACCCAACAAACTTGTTTAGGTGCTCTTAGGAAGACATAGTTAAATCAGTAAAAAATCTAGATACATTTTTGTGTTAAAATTGCAACAAAGAAGGAAACAATTGTGAGAATCTTTTGTTTTTGAGCAGCCGTGACTTGATTGCTGAAGAAATGGAACACATTCCGGTTGTGGATTTATCTATAATATGTGGAGAAGCAGGTGTGAGTGATGTTGAGTTTGCTTCAATCGCGGCAGAAATATTTGACGCTCTGTCAAAAGTGGGATTTGTTTATCTCTCACATCACGGAATTGACCAAAACATTGTACTAATTTACTAGTATCATTTACTTTATCTTTGCAATGTATAACAGTGGCATTAATAATAATAGATTTTTTCGTTCAGATTAGTAATGCCTTCAGCGCGAGTAAAACTTTTTTCGAGCTGCCTCAAAATGTGAAGGACAAGAGCCTCATTGACACAAACGTGAGCTACAACGGCTACGCAAAACAGGGACTTGAGCAGTAATAAAAGTTAACTAATACTGGAATTTTATCTCATAATATCAATCATTTCCCTCTTTTACTATTTCACGTTGTTTAACCAGAAACTGCGGGATTAGAGAAACGTACGACATTTGTGGAAAGGGTCGATATTTTCCAGGACAATGTCAGGAATTTGGTCCTGCATTAGCAGCACTGGAAGAAGCCTGCAAGCCCGTTGTGAAACATTTACTTCGAGTTCTGGCGCTTTCATTGAAACTCGACGACAAGGACTACTTAATCTCCAGATTCACAAATTTGGATGATTTTAACGTGCCAAATTTCACAACTGTTAGATCAATTTACTACCCACCAGTGCCACCGAATATTCACCCTAATGCTATTCGCTGCGGAGAGCACACAGATTATGGCATGTGAGTACATTTCATTTTTCAGAAGGCCCCAATAATTTACAAAAATAATATATTTGGTGATGATATATTCTCTGTTCGAAAATCATTTTCAGAATTACTCTACTTTTCCAAGATGACATTGGAGGATTGGAGGTTGTATACCTTGGTCAAAATACTATTAAAAATGAGATTTGATAAAGTCAATAATCTTTCTCGTTTACCAATTGATAGGTGAAATCTGTGAGCGGAAAATGGATATCTGCAGTTCCAATTCCAGGAACTATACTCTTAAACACTGGTGATCTCCTGGAACGGTGGTCAGGAGGAAAATTTCCTGCAACGGTAAAAGTTTGCATAATGCCAATAAGTGACATTTTTCAGAAGCATCGAGATTTTATATACCTAATGGGAGCAGCCTTGACGCAGTCGATCTAGATATCGAATCAACTCATAGAGCATCAAAAGCGCGCGAAAGCATTTCATTCATGAATTTTTTACGCTGGTGTATTTTTGCCAAAAAAACGTAATGACTTGAGTTCATAGGAATGCAGATATCAGGTATGGGAACGTTCATATTACTATTTAAATTTGACCAACTCCCACCCACCAAAGACAAAATAGAGTGAACGCACATATATTTGACGTAGTGACATATCCCAAAGTTTCCATAATGTAACACCCACCTCTTGAGTATCGTAATTTGTGCACAGCCCCATCTTCTCTCGTCACCGTGTCGCTCGACTCGCACGAGGACGACGTCCACTCGCTTGGGGCTGTGCACAAATTACGATACTCAAGAGGTGGGTGTTACATTATGGAAACTTTGGGATATGTCACTACGTAAAATATATGTGCGTTCACTCTATTTTGTCTTTGGTGGGTGGGAGTTGGTCAAATTTAAATAGTAATATGAACGTTCCCATACCTGATATCCGCATTCCTATGAACTCAAGTCATTACGTTTTTTTGGCAAAAATACACCAGCGTAAAAAATTCATGAATGAAATGTTTTCGCGCGCTTTTGATGCTCTATGAGTTGATTCGATATCTAGATCGACTGCGTCAAGGCTGAATGGGAGCGTTTGGTAAAACAGATGCACCGAGTTTTAATTCCTGAAGCCGAAAGAAAGAAGGAAACGCATCGCCAGTCCATTGTGTATTTCGTACATCCTGATGAAAACGTAAAGATTGTTCCACTGGTGGGAAATTCAGAGAAATACAAAGTCGTCTCAGCCAAAGATCATGCCAACAGGAAGCTGGAAACATCCTATCCTGCATCTATTCCATGAAGGAGCAGTGTGCATGGTTACATGCATTATTTAGCATTACAGTTTTAAAAATTTAATTCGCTCGAGTTTACCAGTAAAATATTTTGTTTCAATCAAACTATCCGGAAATACTTGTCAGTTGTTAACAAGATATGTCATCATACCGTATTCGAATTATGCTCTTATAGGAACTTGTATAATCAGTTTGCAGTGTGTTACCCTGTAGCATCACGGTGGTACCCAGTAAAACCTAACTGTCGGGGAAGTGCATATTTGATGTGGGGCCTGTCGGAATGAAGAGGGACAAATTTTGAGTAAAAACAGGCATCAATACGACGTGCTTTATGTGCGTTTTACACATATCTTGCCAGTGTGTCCCACACAAACGGATACCCACTTCGTGCCCCCAAAGAGCCGACTGCAGGATATCTGTCGGAAAAGTGCGTACTTTTGGGTATGATGTACTAAGCATTTTCTCAGCGTAAAATGTGCATAAACACCATATATTTACTGATCCGAAACGCATAAGTCATAAGAGAATTACAAAGCCTACAATCGACGTATGGTTAGTATGAAGTGAACGAGGCGGGAATATGGGACAGCGTGCTTTGCTGGTTACTGGTTGACCGAAAAATGTTTTCTGTTTGTCCGTTTTACTCACCACCAATTACGTACTTGCGCCTTGCTGACATTCTCCGTTCAACTCTACAAAGTATTTTACTTTAATTTAATCCGATCACCGATCCAACTTACTCATCATGGCGAATCAAGCCTTGTCAAGAGAAAAAGTGGCTAGTACTCAAAACATTTATAGTATTGTGAAATTTACAAAAGAAAAGGGAGCAATATCACTGGTACCGTCAAAATGGATAAGTCAAGACGGAAAGCAATGCAAGTGGCCAAATGGACCAGCGTCGCGATTAATTAAGGCAGCCAAGACGCCAGATAATAATTGGATTAGTTTACCTGTCGCTGTGTGCGATGTTTGACCTGGTTGTACAGGTTTCGCAATAGCTTGGATATTAGACTGAAATTCTTAAAACACTGCCGTCTAGGCTAACCCTGATGTTAATCCCACGACACATGCAAAGTTCCTCAAAACTAACTGATGAATAGCCTCAAATGCCACGTTTAATAATTAAACAAATAAAAACTCCCTGATGAGCAGTTTAATTATATCACAACAGTTAATTTTATTAGTTAGGAACAATTAATTAATGAACATAAATTATAAGCTCAGGTCAGAGCACAAAAATCAATGAACAATAATTTTCACTCTTGCTTCTCAGAGGTTGAACAAGAATAATCGTAATGCAAGAATAATAATGGAGTCAAAAGTACAAGTCACTTCGCTGAAGGCGAGCAAGTGATAAAAGGTAAACGGACAAAATTGAACATAAATACATACTTGCTTTTCAGCTTAACAAAAAAATACATAAGATGATACAATGAAAATGCGAGCTCGACTTTCTAGAATGAACGCCAGCTGCAAGCTGCAATGAAAGGCGAGGGAAGTAGTCGTCTCACATTGCACCAAGTTCGCTGAAGGTTGGGTTAGAATGTTGGTTTAAGTTGGTTAAAGGTTGGGTTACAAGTTGGTTAAAAGTTGGTTAAATGTTGGTTAAATTGGTTAAACGTTGGTTAAATGGTGGTTAAAAGTTATTAAGGTTCAAATTAAGGGTACTTTAACCAATGCAATGAACAAAATACATATTTATACATATACAGAATATTTTACAAAGTAAATTAAAATTGTTATAGGGGCAATCTGATACTTTCCCCTTTAGCGTCAGGTTAAAATTATTCGCGAAGGAATTGGTAAGTAAACATGTAGGTTATTACCCTCCAGTAATTTGCATTCTCTTAATTATTGTGATAAATAATTACTATCGCAAGGCTATTTTAAAATTTATTTTTAATTAACGCAGAAGACTACGCAACTGGAAAGAAGAAGGAAAAGCAAGAAGAGGACAAGGAAGATACTACTGACGCGGAACCGCACTCCTCCTCCAAGTTTAGGACTAGATCTGAAAAAGCCGACTTGAGGAAGGCAAGGACTAATCGAAAGCAGTCGCATTTTGTTATTGCTGGAAAATCATCTGTCACAAGCGATGAAAGGGAAGATTTATCTGGGAGTGACGAATCAGACATACTTTCAAATTATCAGCCGTTGCCAAGCGATTCTGATGACAGTCTACTCAACAAGCTGAAAGGTATGGATGAGGTTACAACTCATTCTACATACATAATTATTTCCTATGATAATAATTTTAGTCAATGAATTTGCTTTATTTTTATTCTTCACAGGTAATCCAAGCAATGCCGGAGGACAGGACAATAGTTTGATTGTTTCAGATTTACCAGCGGAACACGGAAATTTAGCGGTAGAAAATCCCGAAGTCGGCATCATCGTCAGCTGCGCGGATATTGAAGCGATCAAGAAACGCCAAGAAAGTAATCAATGTTATATTTTTTATCATCCTCGTACTGTGATTTTACTGTATAATGCTATTAATCGTGCTAATGTTCACGCTAATAACAGTTTCTGTCATTTTTGTGCAGATCTGGAGAACACTGTTCTAAAAGCTGTAGCTGACATCAAAAGTGACATAAAAGAGATCCTGACAAAGTGCAATCAGTTGACTAGTATGAACCAGCAGACATTCTCGTCGAAGCTACCGTGGAACCTCCCCATTAAAACGATCGAAGCTCTGAAAGAGGTCGAGCAATGGCTACTTCTGGAGGCGAATTATAAAACTATGGTAATTTTTCGTAAACAAACTGACCAAAAGGTGCCCAAAAATGAAATCAAGCAATAATAGAAGATAATATCTTATAATATGTTATTGTAGGTAAATTATTGCTCAACCATCGGGGGAGACGACTTAGGCAAAATTGTGAGGAAAATATTAAGGACACTTATAGCACCAGAATTAGCGAAGTATATAAATTACGTTGGAGCAAACGCCAAAACTTCGTTTCGAAATCTAGTCTTGCACAATGTTGTCCTAGGTATGGTACTGTCAGTATATTTTTTATTAATTAACGGCTGATCGTTTCATTAAGACAATATGACTAAAAATAACGTTTCTGTTCAATTATTATAGAGTCAACCAGGGCTAACCAGGGATATCTTCAGGCAACCGAAGCAGCCATCCATCGGTAATTATGAATTGGTTTAGAAACGCTCGCGATTTAAAAGGCGGTCGAAAACTAAGGAAAAGGAATGTCGTCGTACAGCTCCAAACGGAGGCGAATCAGAAAGGAAGTGCAACACCTCAAGAGATCCGTGCTCCCGCCTCCGATGGAAACGCAGCAAACAAATAGCGTAGTTAAAACATTAGCAAGTGTATTAGAATGTGATTCAACTTATCACAGTGATTATGTTAATGCTAATGAATTTGCATCTAGTTCTAGTTCTAATGTAACTTACGAATGTAGTCATAACGATAGTGATAGTAATTCTAGTTCCAGTCACGATAGAGAGCTTTTATCAGTAAAACTAGGTAAATGGGCCATTCTAAATAATATAACTCATTGTGCAATTACTGATCTCTTAAAAGCTATATCCCCATATGTGTCCGAGCCCGTTCCTTTATGCGCGAAGTCACTTTTAAATACGCCACGAACTTTAAATATAGTAGAAATCGGCAGAGGAAAATATTACTTTTTTGGGATAGAAAAATATTTGGTTGAAGTTGTTCAGGCTAATTTAATTAATAATTTTCAGTTTCCTTTACAAAAACATATAAATGAAAATCTCTTAACACTAACTTTAAGTACGGATGGTATTCCAATTTGTAAAAGCTCCAATGTAACATTGTGGCCAATTTTGTTTCGGGTTGATCAAGCTATGAATGCTGGACCTTTTCCGTGTGCCATTTTTTGTGGTGGTAGTAAACCTTCCTCCATCTTACAATTTATGGAAAAGGTAGTGAGTGAGTTGTTCACGCTAACTACAAAAGGAATTGATATTGACGGTGTACATTTTAATGTTAAAATTAGTTGTGTTGTTGCCGATAGACCAGATAGAAGTTTTGTTAAATGCATAAAGGGCCATGGAGCGTATCACAGCTGTGAGCGTTGTGAAGATGAAGGTGAATATTTATTCAATAGAATTGTTTATTCCAAGAAACCAGGCGTACCACGTACAAATACTTCCTTTCGGGAAATGAGCGATAGTGACCACCACCTACCTAACTTAGTTTCACCTTTGACAGATTTAGATTTTGATATGATAACACAGTTTTCACTAGACTACATGCATTTGGTATTGTTAGGCGTAATGAAAAAGTTGTTATGTTTGTGGATTAGCGGTCCTCTGAGTTGTAGGCTTCAACATCGGTGTGTTAAAAAGTTGTCAGAGCATTTAGAATTATGCTCAACTATTTTTCCAAAGGAATGCCCAAGAAAACCTAGGAGTTTAAAAGATTTAAGTAGGTATAAGGCGCCAGAATTCCGTCAATTTTTATTATATACTGGGCCATGTGTACTTAGAGATGTGTTAGATAGACCTAAATATGATCATTTTTTGTTAATTCATTGCGCAATGAAGATTTTGTTATCAGATAAAGCTAATGACACCTTGTTAAACCAAGCAGCAGTTTGTTTGCTCAACAAATTTGTAGAGATATACGGGGAGCAGTTTGTAATTTTTAATGTACACAGTTTGTTACATTTAGCACAAGACGGGCTAAACTTTGATAATTTGGAAAATATCAGTGCCTTTCCTTTTGAAAATTATTTACAAAAACTAAAGAGATTAGTTAGAGGAAAGAGGCTACATCTTGAGCAGATTGTCAGGAGGATTTTAGAGATAAATTCATTTGCTTCCCTTGCATTAACCCGCAAAAAAGAACCGGTGGTTGCTGTGACAAATAGTAAAATAATTTTTAGGAATTTTTCAATTTTCCTCAAGTCTGGAAATAACTATTTTCTGGATAAGTGGGGAAGAATTTTAATGTTAAAATGTTTACCGGTAAATGAAAGCGATGATCTAGACTGTGAAATTGTTAAGGTTGATACTGTTAGTTGTTATCCAATAAACAGTTCTATTGTATGTGTTTACAGATTTGAACAGGTGAAAAGGCCTGTCAGTGTAAAGATAAGCTTGTTGAATGTTTTAGATAAATGTTTAATAGTCCCTACTAGTATAAATGGAAAAGCATTTTTTGTCATCGAATGAATTTTTGTTAATGGATGATGATTGTATCTTTTAAATAAAACATTTAACTACTGTTATGACTAGATTATTTTAATTATTTGTCACTAATTGTAGGAGCGCAGGCTCTGAATCTTCATAATCGATTCAATGCATAAAACCAATGGGAAGCATGTCCATGATAGACTATGATAATTTGATTATTACAAGGGGGATACGCTTATCTAAAATACGAAAAATATACACGTATTATGCATATTTTCGCTTCTGGTAGTTATGTGGATAAAACGCTTGGGCGGCCCTTCCACTTTATGCACTTTTCCTACTCCCTTGTTCCCCCATCGAATATGCATCTATCCGATAGTCTTGTTCCTATTGGGTAGAGAATACAATTTCACATGGGCACAGCTATTCTTTCTGACGTCATTCGCCTTCAGATTTTAAACACAAATTTGTGTTTTAAGATACAGTTTGTATTTGAAGCATTACCATTAAAGGGAGTAAATATGGGTACAATCCATGAGAAATTATCGCTGCCCAACAGCAATGTACGATTTCCAGAAGCCATGCCTTCGACAACACCCTTCCCATGTATAGTGAATGGTTATCATATATTTCCACGATAGCAATATGTGCCGTGTCACATCAGTGAATTCGCAAAACTCGAGCATCGCATTCCCAAGTTGTACTGTAATACTGTTTTGAAAAAGACGATTGCAAAAAATTGTCATAAATCCGGTAAAAATATACATAGAAAATAAAAATGCGTAAAAAGATAAGCAAGAGCTATTTAAATTATGTTGTATTTTCACATTTATTTTTTCGTAAATACATTACCGAATTTCTCTAAGATACATTTCGGTTATTTCCACAAGTTTCAAGTCATAGTTTCATAACATGCCACGTAAATGTTCTCATTAAAATCTGGAAACTACAGTTTACTTAATTGTAATGGTGCAAGAAACAGTGTATTTACAATACCGTGTACTTATCATATCGTCTAAAAGGGAACGTGAGTACCGAACAACTAAAATGAACAGAGAGGAGGCAAGCATTTTACAGATGAAGAACATGGAATGGGTTTTGCGATTTAATGCTTGACGTCATGAAGCTCACTAAATAAACAATATTAAACACTCCATACTTGTAATTAAATTATAATAAAGGACACACACGACATTTTATCATTTACAACATACCCTTAGTAATTATACCTATAATTATGGGAGGAAATTAATTCCATTCCCATAACCCAAATCAACTAACCTCAACCTACTTAAACACAAGCAATAGTTGAACAGTAAGGTCATTTGCAAAGTCAAGGCAATTCAGAGGCGTCAACCTGTCAATGAAATTTATCGATCCAAACTGAACTTTTATATGAGTGCAGCTCCGCAAGAACATTCTCAGAATCTTTAGATCCTTTCTACTCCCATCAAATCTGGTTCTAGCCAAATGCGCATTGATCAACCAGAAGCTTGTCTTGGACTGCACATATACCTGAGACATTCCTCCAAGCAGAACCATTACAAACAGACTGCAATTCAATGCCATATTTGCGAACATGCCCATATCCACAAAGTTGTCCCATGTCAGTGGTACCTTGACAATAAGGGCTGTGGACAACGACAGCAAGGTCACCGCGGCCACTGCCAAGGTTGCCAGTACCTTGTGAATGATTTGATTCATGAGAATGGCGAGGACCTGCAACGTTCGATATTTTTGTGACGAGATGTCCAGATCTGTCATCTGACTTCCGGTCGACATTTCCATGAATCTGAGCGAGAAAAAGTCATGAATTAAAAAGGTGTGCATGCACGCATGAAGAGTGTTATGATTTGAAATCTTACATTTCCAGATATTCTTTCATGGTAATAGTTCCAAGCATCATGACCCCGCAAGCGATCAGTCCCACAGCGTTCAATCCGAAAGACATTGTCCAGTGATTTACCATGAATACAAGTATCTTCAATGCTACCCGGCTGGAATCATACGTAAGCGTCCATAAGAATCCATGCTGCAAATGCCCTTGCAAATAGCATTCGGGTAATATCCAATAACCTATAATGCTGGCGCGGCAGGGATTCATCCAGTATAAGCAATATATGCAGGGTAGCGGGATCAGGATAAGTGTGTAGTAGCAAAAATAGGAAAAAATGACATTAAGGGAAGCTAGAAACGATATTTTCCGGCGATTCAGGATATACGTTTCCAAAATTGTACTGTGAAACTCAAGAAGCCCGTTAACATACAAGCACATTTCCGCAGCGCAGTCT
Organism: Sinella curviseta; assembly: GCA_004115045.4. Classification (NCBI taxonomy): domain Eukaryota; kingdom Metazoa; phylum Arthropoda; class Collembola; order Entomobryomorpha; family Entomobryidae; genus Sinella; species Sinella curviseta. The sequence continues at coordinate 29,854,002 of CM023199.3, read as the reverse complement.
TTGCAGATTTTTATCGAAGCTATGCCGCAGAGCGTGAACAGAATTGGTACTCCAAACAGAAATTTTTCCATCGAGTTATGCGAGCTGCTGGATTTAAATTTGAGCAAGCCCCCTACAATTAGCGTGCAAGTCAATATGAAATGCAGTAATGATTTTATTTCCAACTTTCGCGTAGCTATTGCAAAATTCCTGCATAATGTCAGCCGGGATTTTCCTTCATCCCAGCGAACCAGCACACTCCCGAGAGAAGCCCCTAGGCGACATATGTTTTTGAATAGTTTTACGTGGCGTGTCAGCATTTTGGAAGAATTGAGTTATTGGGAACAATTTTGTCCAATTAATTGAATGGCTGTTTTTACTTTCGAGTTTGTGAACGATCTAGCCTGAAATGTACCTGACTCAATGCTTTATACTGTCTTCAGAAAAGTTTGCGAACGTTCTAGCGGCGTCATATATTTGCAATATGTGTTATATGGAAACCTGATGTATATGTGGATTGCCTCTCAAGCGTAACATGAATCGGGTAACGAAAATTTGATGTACATTCGTATACATAACTGCAAAGATACCGTACGAAACCATATTGATAAATAAGGGGCGATTTTCGGGAAATAAATTAAAACTCACCTTCTTCATGTTATTTAGTGAAGATGAAAACTATTTTGTCCGCAAATTCCTTGCTTCCTCAGCACGTAAACTTTGTTTTCCACCAATCCGCCCAAAAACAGGATCATTACCATGCCGTCCATGGTATAATTTTCACTTTACATCTAGCATAGATATACTTGAGCACACCCTTTTGTTTTAAGTAAAATTTAAAATTGTTTTTCGAACGGAAATGCAAAGCATGTTCAATATGAAGATTCGGCATTGCATTTAATACATCTTGCGGGACCGCCTTATTTCAGAAAGTTTCGTCGGATAAAGCCATTTTCGTGTGGCTGCAAAATATTATATTTGCACGCCTCTAAAGTGTGCAAATCCTGAAATTAGATGCAGAAATGATAAATGGAAGTGACATGCAAGAGGATCTGCACGATATATGGTAGCAAAGCAAAGTAGTAATGTTCGTGCTAATTATAACCCGCCCCTTTTATTGTGCACAATATAACATCCAATAGAAAATATATCTCGAAAATTCGGTATGGGGCACGCTAAGAATAACGCGCTTGTTACCAGCATAGTTAAGTATCCTAAATGTATAAATACAGGTTCATGTCCGTACGAGAGACATGCTACTGAAATCATGAATAATAACACAGATGAGTTGAAATTAATATAAGGATGAAATGTAAAGGATAAAGCAAATGTCAGTGAGACTACCTACTGGATTAATGGCTATATTCCAACTTTATTTCCTTATAGTTTCGCTGTGGTCAACTGGAATGAGTATATACAGTAGTAAAGTGACCTCCAAATGTTCTTGTCCTTACTTGAATAGAGTTTTTGTGTTGGGCATTCGCCTTATTTCTACAACTCTCATGTTTCCAAGCTTAATGAAAATTATAAAAACGAGGGATAAAATTGAAAGTAGGGCTTTTCCTGACTTGTCCAAACAGTTTAAATGTCATCTAAAACCGAGTCCTCAAAATAAAAGCCGATTTCCAACTTTGCAAACAGGAAGTGGGATATTGAATACTGAAATACAAATTATCAATATTTATTATTATTTACAATATGACACGGCGTGCTTTGCACGGGTGCACTAAATCTATGACACGACAACATTATTGGCATATTATCTACAAACTAGCATAACGGCTATCATCTTGACGATAAACATCAATTATATTACATTTAGCCTTTCAACTAACGATTCTATTTAGATAAAAGCAAAAGCTGAACGGTAAGATTATTTGCAAAGTCAATGCAAGTTAGGGGCGTCCGCCTATCAATAAAATTTATCGATCCAAACTGGACTTTGATGTTACTGCAGCTTCTCATGAACTTTGTATCAATTTTGCGATTCCTTCTGTTAGCATCGCTTCCCATTGCCAAGTGCGCATTGATCAGCCTGAAGCTTGTTTTTGACTGTACGTACACCTGCGACATTCCGCCCAGCTGAACCATTAGGAACAAGCAGCAATTCACGGCCATGTTTGCGAACATGCTGAAATCCACAATGTTGTCCCAGGTCGCCGGTACTTTGACGACCATGGCATTGGTCAGAGAAAGCAGCATCACAGCCGCGACCACAAGGGTTGCTAGCGCCTTGTGAATGATTTGATTCATGACAATTGCTAGAACTTGTAATGTACGGTATTCCAGTAGCGAGTCATTAAGAGCTACCCTGTATCGACATGTGGACATTTCAAGAAATCTGAAAAAAGAGAAATGTGTCGTTCAGTGTCTTCAATATATTTATAATTACTTTAATAACTTACACTTCCAGATACTCGCGAATGGTCACCGTTCCCAGCATCATGATCCCACAAGCAATAAGTGCGACAGCGTTCAATCCGAAAGATATGGTCCAATGGTTTGCCAGAAACAGAAGTATCTTGAATATCGTTCTACCTGAGTCGGATGTAATTATCCACATGAGTCCTTGTTGATCTTGATCATCTGAGTAATTGCACTCAGGTAGCATCCAGTAGCCCATAATTCCAGCACGACAGGGATTCATCCAATAAAGGCAATATATGCAAGGTATAGGAATTAGAATCAGTGTGAAGTAGCAAAAGTAAGCAAATATAACGTTGAGACCCGCCAAGAATGAAATTTGTCGCCGCTTCAAGATACGCTTTTGGGGGACCCTTTCGGGAAAGTCGAGCAGACCGTTAATGTAGAGACATATGTCTGTGGCATATTCATTGCAGATTTTAACGGAAGCTAGTCCGCAGAGTGTGAATAGAATCGGTATTCCAAACAGAAATTTTTCCATCGAATTATGGGGGCCGATAGATTTTTGTACGGCAAATTTGAGGAGACCACCTACTATAAGATTGCAAGTGAGAATGGAATGTAGCAAATATTTTGTATCCAGTTTCTTCTGCTGGCGATCCGGATTCCTGCAGAGTACGAGCCGGGATTTTCTATTGTCCCAGCGAACCAGCACGCTGCCCAGGTTTGCAGATAAACGGCATATGTTTTTGAACAGTTTCAAGTGACTTGTCAGCATGTTTGCGGATTTATAATGAAAGTCACCGAACTCTTTTGTGGCCTAAGGCTAGATATTTTTAGTTCCTAGAAACCGCTTTTTGATGAACTTTTAGAAAGAAATGTATATGCTTATCTATGACGTAATAAGGGCAGTGCATATTTTCCTGAAACGAATTTGCTACCGGTGCTTCAAGGGCATTGTTTCGAACTTCAAGCGAAAGAAACACTGAAGAGGACTGTTACCTACCACGACGTGTTACCTACGACGCTATTAACGAATTGAAGTGTTGGCTGTTATACTCTCGAGGAGGAAAATTTGTTTACGCGGAGAAAAATAATTAACCAAAAGCATGTCCAAGAATTACCCTGCTTCGCGTTGACAAAAATTCGTTCACTATTAATTTCTTCAGCCCGCAACGACAAACAAAATGAAAATTCGTCGTCACATAGTATTACGAGCAACGCCTGAAACATTCATATTTGACTGGATTCATCTATTCGTTTATAATGCTGGCAACTTCGTATCGGATGCGAAGATTCATGTCAGCATAGATAGTGCCAACTTTGTTACAATACTCCAAATCACCGCACAATTGTGACAGATTTATCTCTGGTAGTAGGTTCAAGAATACGGTTTTGGTAACTAACTGTTGGAAACGTTCATGTTATTCTTGCACATACCTTAACTGGTATGCAACGGGCGATCAAATAAAGACGCAGCAGTGAACAACGTGCATAAATTTTGCCTCTTTCTTGTTCCGTACGTATATTTGATTAGTTCCATGTATGATTCTATCCCATCTAAATATCAGTTAGCAATAATTACGGCTTCGTTTATATAGCATAATTCTAATTTTTACCACCACTCAACGTGTCAATAACATTTGTTGCTTTGTATATCAAATTATTAACATAGTTTTTGTCGCACCGAATCATGTCGTAAGCAATATAAAGTTATAAATATTTAGGTACATTAAAATTAAAATACTCCTTTATTCGTTCAAAAACAGTTGAAAACCTGATATGTGCCAAACTGAAAGCATTACAAACTGTATATATATGTTCTTAATGGATAGTGGGACGTACATTATAACATTTGCTTAAGAAATTAAAAAATCAAGTAACATGGGAAAGGACGCGGCGTGACGTGTATTCTTCTCATGTGCTGGTTTACGACACAATATTTCTGAACAGGCAACAAGCTAGCATATAGTAAGCAATTTTTTATATTACCTAATTGCTTGCTTCCAAAAGGTGCTTTGGCAAGTTACATTAAGATGAAAATAAATCTATTTTCATCTCAAGGTCAGTAACTTGCCAAAAACTAACTATGACTACCTACTTAATGATTACCTTTGCTCGGCTCACTTCGGTCAGTTCATATGTGTACACCGTCGGAAAAGCAGCAGTTATATCTAACCTCACTCCCACTTGCTAAAAGTACCAACCTAGAAAAATAACCGGAAAAGCTCTTTTGCAATGTGGAATTCTGCCACGGCTCAACTAAGCAATGAGTGCTCAGTTGCAGTTTCCGCACTGCATTCGAACGGACATAAAATTGTTGCGGTGGCAAGAAGAAGTGTGAACAGGGCCTAGGAACTTGCAAGCACTCACGGGAACCCAAAAGTTCATAAATCCGACGTGGAACATGTAAAGGACCTTGAAATTGGTAAGTGTCTTGCGATACCACATTAAGGTATATGCCGATTAATCGTATCCTTTTTGTTTTTGGTTGAAGATGTTGTCAACATTGGAGTCATGTATCCCGCACATCTCCGCATCTACAAAATGGTTCAGGCAAGCACATTCTTTGCGAAAAGCCGCTTTGCATGAATCTCCGGGAAAGCAGAAGCTCCATGTCCTTTCGAAACTCTCCACAATACAGGCACGTCCAATGATTGGACTCCAATCATTCGTGAAAGATGCTTACCTTTTTCAGGCGAAATGATTCGAGATTGGGGTAGAGCTCCGTGTTGAGTTTGATGTATTTCAACTCTTTCATATTGGTTTCAGGATTTTTGGGGCATTATGCAATTAATTATGGAACTGTACTTTTTAAAGTTTCGATTAAAGAAGCGATAATACAGGAACAGATGTCACCCTCACATACTTGTGATTATTAACCGAATGTTAGAGTTCGTACTGCGTACCTACGTAGCTGATTAAATGAGATAAAGATAACGAACGACTCGTAGTGCCCCATACCAGTCGAAACGATTAAAAACTAGCACTATTACTGGACTATTCCATTTTAAACGAGATTGGGGTAAACCCAATTTATGAATCTTCCTCGAGATGAGGGCATTGTGAGACGTATGAGCATTACGCGCCAAAGTGGAGCTATTTTTGTGTTCTGTTTCACTACTTTGGAGGAGTTGACTCCGGAAATGCTAAAAAAAGTTTAATCTGTTGTTGAGTGTACCTAACCACTGATCTAACTACAGCTCCAATTTAATTTTGCAGTTGAGTTTAGAGCTACTCGTTTGAAAATAGATTACACCGAACCGAACTAACAGATTGCACTGTAATTAGTCGTCGCTTTTTAATTGACGGAACAACCTACATCCTTTTTTGAAATAATAGAAAGGCGCAAGGGTTGACAAGGAAGGTAACAAACAATATGAGTGCCAATTCCAGTGAACCGTCGCCATCCTCAGCATGTGTGATCCCCTGGGGGCAGAGGACGAGGTCAGCCGCACGGCGAAGAGAGCAGCAGGTCATGTTCGAGGTGCTCGACAATCCATCGGTATGGGTTTAATTAGTTAATTTAATTATATATGACATTAATGTTTTGTAATTATTATTATTTATTGATTTAATTGGCTGGATTGCATAATGTTCAATACGATAACAACTATTCTTTTTCGCTCTGTTCCTCATTTCAGCTGCGGGAGGAGATACTCAAACACGCCTTCATCGGAGGAGACGAGAAAGTGAACCGACGGGCCGCCTGCACTTTACGCTGTATCGACAAAAGCTGGAATGAGAGCGTTCTCAGGATCCTTTGGAAGGTTCACGAACCTCTGTACAAAGTCAGTCCGGGATTGGGAGGGAACTTGGAAACCTTCACCCAAACTTTTGCGGCGTCCTTCACCATCAACAATCCTCCTCCTCCCTTGAAACTTCAACGTTTTTCTCGCATAACTCTAGGGACCGATCTGCAAAGCTTCTCGAACTTTCTGGTCAGTTGTGGCCCTGCACTACTCCAACTGGGACTCGTGATTTACGACTATGGGGTACCGCTTCCAATTGTGCTGCCTCCGTGGTCGCTCGTTCGACTTAACAAACTGGAAATTATTGTTTCACTCGTTCGCCGAGCATTGTTGGCTACTGACCGGCAACCTGAATCCGAAGTGCCCGTTGAGGACAAAATCCCTACGCGCTTGGTCCAGTCCATATTCCGTGTCGCCACAGATTTGGCTGAACTCAGTCTTTCCGTTGATGAGTGGTCCAGTGGAGATCCCGTCGGTGTGTCAATGTTTGAGTCCATCAACTTCCCTCCCACTTTGGTTAAACTCAGACTCGAGATCGTTCTGAATTTGCAGCAGTCGAAGGACTTTGTCAACGCCCTTTTGAAGAATCCACTTCCAAAGGTGACCTCATTGACCTTTATTGTATGGGATGATGTCTTCGCGGAAGGGCTCTTATTTGGGATTATGGACAAGTGGAAAACTGGCTTGAAGAATTTGGTGATCTTTGCTAAGGAGTATGTAGGACCTCCCCGAATAGCAAGCACTATCCGTTTTCCGGTGATGGAGCAGTTGGAAGAGTTTTCCATATCTTCCGTGACCATCGAGTTGGGGTCTGGACTGCGAACGCTGGAGAGGTGCTTTCCAAAGCTGCGCAGGTTACGTCTCCGTCATCAATCTTTGGAGATGCTTCGGAAGTGGACTGAGTCCTCAAGATTTTCTGGAGTGACCAGTCTGGAACTGACCTTGGCTGATGGAAATTTTAACCCAGATGACGACCCCGAGGATCTTCTTGTGGGTGTCAATTTGGAAGCAATGCAGATGGTAAACCTTGCATTTCCCAACTTGCGCAAGTTGGGGCTGGGGATTTCCAAGAATGATCGAAGTGGACTGAGGTTCGTGTTCCAGGAAATGAGGCAACTGGAGGAGTTGAACCTTAAGGTGCTTGGCGACCCAACTGCGTGGACGACGGATCTCTGGGACTCCATGTTCACTGGCGTGACAGCTGAAATGGTTGGTTCAATCCTCGGGAGGGACCCGGGCTCACTGGAAAATAGGGAATTTCTTGTCCCAATTACCAACTTGAAAGGTATGTAAAGTATTTGTACGAATTATTAATTATGGCTTAACTTTTGAACTTAACGTAGCAAGACTTATTGCACGCGTTAACTAGTTGCTAGGAACATAGCCAAAACGCCGTAGCCTGTCGCAGCGTTTTCAATGACGAAAGTATTAAGTTTTCGGGAAAAACCTTAATTTTGCTCCATAAACTCTCAAAATTTTGAAAAAAGGCCTGCTGGCATATATAAATCACATATTGAGGAACGACCTAATGTAATTCTCAAATCATAATTCCAGCTAATTAAGTCGGCATGCTTTCTCAAAGTTGCTGCGACTTTTTTTGTCATTTAAAACAATGCAAAAATTGACGACCTAAAATGAGACATGCCCACGTTTGGAGTCAACGTACAAATTATGTTGAACTATCAATAGATAGAGCAGGAATTAAAGAATATGCGACAGAGGCTACTTTTTCAAAAAATTGTCCATAATTTTCAGAAAAAGGCATAGAAAGTTAAAAGTGATTTTTGCGTTGAGGTTGGAGGATACAATAAGAATGATAAGCCCTTATGGAGCAAAAATATCATGGTAACTAGCGCTTGTTACTAATAATGTTTTCGCCTTGTTCCAGCATATTTAGTTAACAGCGAGCACTTGCTATCGCCCAACAAAGAGAGCCTTAAATGGCTGAACAGTCTCTTCTGATTTTTTCAGAGCTTAAGAGCTTATCTCTGGAAGACGACATTGCCTTTTACATCCGCGATCATGACTTGGATGGAAGGTCCCTCATTTCTGACTTCATTTTTAATCACGCCTTTCTTAAGATGCCCAACCTTACCCACCTCCACTTTGAAGGCCCATTTATGGTAATTAGTTTAATGCAATATTCAAACCTCTTACCATTATAGTTAATTTGAATTTAAGCTAATTAGTTTATATGAACTTGTCAGGTCACGGAGGAAATGACTGCAAGGTGGATGAGCGAGGAACGCCGATCCCTTGTTTACAAGCCATTCTCGAACAGTATCCTCTATTGAGTTGTGGAGGACCATTCCCTTTTTATTTACAACAATTCAACAATTAATTATTTATGTCAATTGACTAGTGAATTAATTAATTAAAGTATTAATTGTATTGTCGTAATAGTTTACGTGTTTGAAAATAAATGTTTGTTTACAAAACAGATGTCAACTCATATAGGAAAGGCTCTATCTAATTCTAAATAATTAATTTAAATCACTCAAACCTGTTACAAAAAGCGCTTTATTTTTCACTGCAAATTACACAAAGTTTTTTTTCATTTGATTACCCAATTTTTGATAGTTAGTAAATGTGACACTGATCTGGGTTAGAAATAGAAACAAAGCAGACACATCTTTCCTCGCTCACTTCACCTGTGTACATCGTGGAGAAAGCAGCGAAAGTATTTAGTATTTAGCCTCTCTTTCATTTAACCAAAAACGACGATCCCTTGACGAGTTTTTTGGGGCAATATACGTCAAATGAGAATTAAATTATATTAATTGTGTAAATTAAAAAGCATTAGTATTCCATTATGTCGGAGTGAGAAAAAATTGGAGACATTCACTAATTAAATATTACAGAGTATTTACGCAGGAGCTAATAATGCGCTAAAGATTGTCTCATAGTGCCCCAGGCCCTCAAACACCATTAAAGACTAGACGTGTTAATGGGTTTCCTCTAATTTAAATAATTCCACGCCATTGTTTCGAAACCTGTTAGAACTTCTCCATTCATTCGGAGTCAGATCGGATTCAATGCAATAGCTTTTGGATGCCGTTGAGAAATACATGTGCCTTGAAGCTCATTTATTTGTTGTTGTTTGTTTGTTTGTTGTTGCACGTTCACGGTGTGACCAAATTACGAAACTTTAACTTTATTTAATTAAATAAGTAATAAGTAGTTTCACAATTTCGGAGGAGTTGACTCGAAGACTTTAAAAGTGTACTCTGGTTACTACTAACCTAAAGTTACTGCTCCATTACAATTTTCCAGGTGAGTTTACAGCTACTAGTTCGAAAATAGATTACACTGTACTGCTTAATATTTTCATACACTCGTAATGAATTTATTATTGCTCAGTTTAATTAGTGCCCGCTTTTTAAGTGACCTAACAGCCCACATCTTCTTTTTTTAAGTGATATAAAGGTGTAGGACGAAGAGGCGACAACGAAGGTGACAAAATGAGTGCCAACTACAGTGAACCGTCGTCGTCGTCATCAAGTGTGATCCCCTGGGGGCAGCGGACGAGGTCAACCACGCGGTGGAGGGAGCAGCAGCTCATGTTCGAGGTGCTCGACAATCCATCGGTAGGGATAATTAATTTAGTTATTTTTGTAATAATTATTATTTATTTAATTGACTAGATTCGATACGATTTTAAATATTTTCTTTCTTTTTTCCTCCGCCAGCTGCGGGAGGAGATAATCAAACGCGCCATCATCGGAGGAGGCAAGAATGTGGACCATCGAACCGCCTGCACCTTGCGTCTTGTGCAGAGTGGCTGGAACGATAGCGTCCTCAGGATCCTTTGGAAGGTCCATGAACCTCTGTACAAAGTCGTCCCAGAAATTGGAGGGAACTTGGGTGCCTTCACCAAGACATTTGCGGCGTCCTTCACCATCAGCAGACCTCCTCCTCCCTTGAAACTCGACTGCCCTCGAATATCTCAAGAGACGGATCTGGAAAGCTTCTCGAACTTTATGACTAGTTGTGGTGCTGCACTTCTGCACCTGGAACTCCTTATGTATGACTTTGGCGCCCTGCTGCCAGATAACCTTCCCGCGTGTTCGCTCCCACGTCTCCACAAATTGGGAATTTTTGTTGCACTCCGTCGTCGGGAATTGTTGGCTGCTGGAGAGCAACCGGAAGTTACAGTTCAAGATAGCATTCCTGTCTCCGTGATGAAGTCCATTTTACTTGCCGCCACAGCCTTGGCTGAACTAAATCTGTCCGTTGATGAATGGTCAAGTGGTGATCCTGCTGATGTGTCAGTGTTTGATTCCGTCACCTTTCCTCCCTCCTTGGTGAAAATCAAACTCGAGATTAACTTGAATATGCAGCAGTCAAAGGACTTTTTGAACGCTCTTTTGAAGAATCCACTCCCAAAGTTGACCTCGTTGACCTTTGAGTGGTACGATGCATTCTCGGAAGGGCTCTTGTTTGAAATTATGGACAAGTGGAAAACTGGCCTGAAGAATTTGGTGATCATCGGGAAGGAGTACGATGGACCACCTCGAAACGTCAGCACTTTCCGTTTTCCTGTGATGGAGGAATTGGAGGAGCTTTCAATCAGTTCGGTGACAATTGAGTTGGAGTCTGGCATGCGTTCGTTGGAGAGGTGCTTGCCAAAGTTGCACAGCTTATGTCTTCGCTATCAAACTCCCATGATGCTTCAAAAATGGACAGAATCTTCAAGGTTTTCTAATGTGACTAGTTTGGAATTGATTTTGGTTGACGGAAATTTTAACCCAGACGACGACCCGGATGATTTACTCGTGAGTGTCAACACGGAAACATTGCAGCTTGTCAATCTTGCATTTCCCAATTTACGCAAGTTGGGAATTGGGATCTCCATCAGTGACCCTAGTGGACTGAGGTACGTGTTCCAGGAAATGAGGCGGCTGGTGGCGCTTAAGCTAAAAGTTTTTGGCGAGTTATTTGAGAGGACGACGCATGTCTGGGACTCTGTACTCACTGGCGTTCCAAGGGAAAAGATTGCGTCATTCCGACGAAAGGGTCCAGCTTCACTGGAAAATGGGGATAGTCTTGTCTCAATTACGAACTTGCAAGGTATGTAGAATATGTACCATACGTATTAATTATGTCTTCAGCTAATTGTGAATTGGCTAAAGAATTAATCAGGTATCATCCATGATTTCTGCAGAGCTGAAGAGCTTATCTGTGGAAGATGACGCTTCCTTGAACGTTCATGCATATAACATCGGTCAAAGGTCCCTGATTTCCGACTTCATCTTTGATCACGCTTTCCTCAAGATGTCCAACCTGATCCATCTCCACTTTGAAGGTCCATTTAAGGTAATGTAATTAAATACTTCGATGTCTTGTGTTTGTAGTTAATCTTATTGTGAATTTTATTGAAGTTTTTAAGCTAATTAGTTTGATTTACTTTGCCAGGTTTCTGAGGAAATGACTGACAAGTGGATGAGCGAAGGCGGCCGCTCGCTTGTTTACCAGCGTTTATCCCGCACTGAACTCCACTGAGAGCTGGAGGGCTTTTACTTAAAAATTAAATTAATCTATGTCAATTATTTAGTCAACTTTGTTTTTGTCAGAATACTTTAATACAGAATACGCGTTCAGTATGTTTGAAAATAAACTTTTGTTTTAACAGTGAAAATGTATCTAGCTAATACTTTAATTTGTAAATACTTAAGTTGAATTGTAATCAAGATACACTTTTTTGTTTTTCAGGTGGTAATATTCATAACCGTAATAACACGAACAAATTACTCCTCGGCCTCCAGTTCTTAGCAATCTTTGGGGCTTCGTGAGAATCATGAGTAACCGTTACTGTCTTCTACTTTCTTCATTTTTCTCATGCAACTTTTCCACATGTAAATAATTTTATTTAACAAGCACGTATGTAAGTGTTCCACTTTAAATGCATATCCGATCTTTTGTTCAGAGTTGAGACCATGTCGCATAGTCACTCATGTGCAGCATCTACATACAAAAGGATCATGTAAAGCAGATATAATTAATTATGTATTTCAGACATTTAATTTTGTAATGCATTTGGGGCAATGGGCCCGTCTCGTTTGGCACACATGTCTTGTTGCATGTTTTTGCACTTTTTGTTGGTGGATGTGTTTTGGCATTGTGCAGTAAGCAAAAGGAAGCACAGCAACTATTTTCGGAAAACCACTTCGATGCATTTTGGAATTTCGACACCATCTCTATTATGTTAATTCCTTTGACTAAGGTAGACTTACTGGTAAAGTTTGGAACCGTTAGGTTCCCATTTACGAAGGTCAATACGTGTGCGAAAGTCTCATCAGGGAATTGTCTGCAGTCCAAACAGTTTTAAAGCTAGATCCAATATCTTTTTTACATTAAGATCAGAAAGAGAGAATCTATGTAGTAAATTACTGTTTTTCAAATTTCGTCTTAAAATTGGAGATTCTCATGTTGCCCCACACAAATTTGAAAAAATGGTTAGTACGACATGGACCCCGTCCTGGGCTATTACCCATGAAGTGTCCAAGCTAAAGGAAGTAATGAGGGTAAGGTAAGGGCACATGGTGCCAAGGAATTTCCTCTAACTAGGACGAAGACGCGGTGCCAGAGAAAAACCCACTACGTTGCATATATACCCTTGCTACGTTGTTAGATAAATTTATATTAACTAACTAGTAGCGGAAAAAACTCGCGACACAATTTTAGGCAGCTCGGGGATCGAACCCCGGATAGGTAAGGCACCGGCCTGATAACAACAGACTGCGCCACCTTGGCTGCCTTCGCCACTTCGATGAGATTGGCCTATTGAGTTTTGGGGTACTTTGAGAACTGATAGTTTTTAAGACGAAATTTGAAAAACTGAGAAATGTACTACCTAGATAATCTCTTTCTGATGTTAATGCAAAAAAAGATTTTGGATCTAGCTTTAAAGCTGTTGGCACTGCAGACAATTCCCTGAGGTGACTTTCACAAATGTATTGACCTCTGACCTCCGTACATAGGGACCTAACAGCTCCAAACTTTACCAGTAAGTCTACCTTAGTCGAAGGTATTATTCTAAGAAAAATGGAGTTCAAATTGCAATACATACCTGAAAATACCTACACAAAAGTTATTTAAGTAGGTATTTATATAGAATTCCAGAGGGATACCAGTGGCCTTGAATACGTATTTCAGGAAATGGGACGGTTGACTAAATTGAGCTTGAATATTGTTGGGGACACAATTTTGGAAAGCAAAGGTGGCTGGGACTCGATTCTGACTTGCGTTCTAACGGCAACTATTGCTGGGGCTAAGGCTGATCCGAATTTCTGGGAGAGGGAGCAGTTCCGCGAACCAAATGTTCTCGCAATTAAGAATTTACAAGGTTAGGAAATTATGCTTTAACTATTTCCTATACATACTAAACAAATGGATTTCACTGGAAATGTTAAATCCGGATGGAATTATTCGATAACTTATCTGTTAGAGCTGGCGTCACTTTTGCTAAAGGATCATCGCCGTTTCCGTCAGAATCCTTGCAAGATTTGAACCCTACCGGCAGAAATCCGTTCCAACTTGTTTCTACATTTACTTCCTCTTGAATTTGCGCTGAATACAATGCCGAATCTGGTGCATTTCCAGCGGAATAGCCCGTTTGATGTAATATGCGGATGTTTTAATGTGGTGTTTCATTGTGGGAAAATGTATACTTAGTATTTTCTGAATGACTAACTGATGCTACCGATGTCAAATATGGAAATTATTTTAAAATAGTTTTCACTATTATGATTTATTGCAGTTTTCACCGGAAACTCAACAGGTGATTGTAAAATGGAGACGGCAAAGGCGCCGGCTGGTGTACATCACCTCAGTTTCTGAACGTTACGCTGGGGTTGGCTGAATGATATATTCTTTCCAAGTGACCATGATGCGATTGTTGTATGAAAATTGATGGATATTTTATGTTTCGTATTTTTTGTTAATTATTCATTATCGTTTTTGTTAATTTTTTGTGCTTTATTGTGGTAATTTTTTATTAGGTAATATCAAAAATAATCACAATGATGAGTTGTTTGGTGTATTGTGACGTGATGCAAATACCTGGTGGTGCATTTATTTTGATAAATAAATTAAGTGAACAAAAAAAACAATGAATCATTTTGGCATTGCAAAACAGCTGGTTGTTTTTCGTGGCAAGGACATGGACGTTTTGAAATAAATAATGGTTATCTAATGAGTTTCACATTTGTGGTCCTTCTTAAACAAAATTTGCCTTCAAATTATGTTGGCTTCTGTAGCAGAATAAAACTGGAGCATACATTAGTGAGCCGAGTAAAGCAAAACAACCATGGAATTACACAAAACTTAAATTGCTCATCGTTATAAACGGCTTTATGAAAGGATCAATTTTCAAACTGAGCAATTCGGAAGTTCTGTCGGCAATCACATACGATTGAAGACCCTCTAGTTGCTCAATTTGGGCACACATGCGAAACGAAATAATTGATTGAATAAAAAGTCACATACCCGTGTGCATTTTCAATGATTGTGCAATGCGGAATCGGACGTCCTCTAGGTTGTAAACGATTTTATGTAGTTTATGTATATTGAACGGAATAACCCAATTGAGGAATTGACAATTGCCGAGCAAGATAGCTGCATCAAATTCCTGTCATTGGTTCACCTTATGTAAGGATTTATGATCCATATTTGCATAACATGTTCTCGATATCAATCCAAATTCCTTCGAGTTTTGACATTTTCGTTTTGATGTAAATGGAAATAATTTTTGAAACATTATGAAATTTTATGAAATTAGTTCATTTTCTGTCCCGCAAAAAGTAACAAATTGTTTCATAGGTAATAAAGTTAATTTCCTCCATCCGACTCCGGGACAGAAAATGAACTAATTTCATAATGTTGCGGAAGATATGACCATGCCTGGGTTTTTAATGTCAATTAGAGCGAATTACGATAATTGTTTGCAATGCGGTTTTATAGCTTTACAATTTTCCGAATATATACTATAGATTAATGCAGGGTTACAAAATATGTAGTAGCAACTATTTGTATGTCGTAATATCATTAAAGTGAAAAAGATTGCCTTCGTAATTGCTTACTTATTTCCGGACACATGTTTCCTTTTCATGCTCGTGGCCCTGAAGCTTTGAACAATTTTTAAGTAATTGACATCCTATCTATTAGAATATGAGAAGCAAACCTACAGCATTCATTTCATTCCACGGCCTGCGTTACAGAATGCGAAATATATTTGTCAGACATCTATCACACATGTGGTGACTAATGCAGTTTCGACTACCGTATAGACAAAAACCACCATAAAATTTTGTTCATGTTTGAACCATTTAACCTAATAATTAAATAGTTGGAAATAAAAACATACTGTTACAAAATGCACACCGTCAACACTCTTAGTAATCTCCGCATCCTAAAAATTCTCAAAGCTGGCGCCATTTATATAATTCAATGTTCTGAGCTACTACTTCTAACTATATTGGACCAACTCAGCCCGGTTCTCAAGAAGATGTGCTTAAAGGTACCAATCGTCTGGCAATCCAATGTTCACAGTGTCTCCATTGGAACAAATCACCCACGAAATATCTTGAGCGCACCTTGGAATCATTTTGCAACACTTACGCTCGTCGTTATTCTAGTAATGTCTGGAAAGCTTGGGTTAACATGGAAAGAACTGAAATCCTGGCGCATTTTGCTCTACAGTCTCATCGCTACTCTGGCCATTGCCACGGCGCTATTTTCTTACACGATGTCTTCGAAACGTGTTGAGATATCGCAGTTCTTTCAGATAATGAAACAACTTCGTGACGGTAATTGAAAAGAAAACTTTGTGGCTATTCCATTTTGCGGGTAGCGTAATAATTGTATTTGCATTGTTGTAGATTGCAAGATTACTCAGATAGATGACAAGATGGTCCTATCTGCAATACGCCACGCGTCCACTGGAATTGTGCTTGGTTTGATGGCCGCACCCATCATATTTGCCGTTGCAACAGTAGTAGTCAATGTCGACCCATTCATAATCCAAGACATTTGGCAGATTTCAAACTTGTAATACTGCTTTATCGGATTTTCAGCACTAGCTTGACTTTAACCGTGACCTGTTATATCGAGTCTACGCTGTGTTATACTTATTTGTGCAGAGTGTTCTTGTACTGCCGGGACTGCTTGTTCTGCATCGCGTTGCCACTTGCAATTCTATGTCAATTCTAAAACTGATGCTGATATATCGTCGTTTTGCAATTGGGGTGTTAATTTTGAATGACTACGGAAGCATTTTGCATCCTAGTATGGTCATTATTGATTTGATTTGATTTTATTGCTTAGTATCCTTCGGAATGCCCATGGATACCGGTTCAAAAAACATATTACATACAACATACAACAAGTACAAGAATTGCTTACAAATTCAATATCATAATAGATTACAATTTGAAACTGACATTAGTATGGTCATTATAGCGTATCTGGTTTGCCTATTCTCCGGTTCAGCTGTAGTGACTGGAGGTTCCAAAATGGAAATGTCGGTATTTGTTTATTTGGCGATTTTGTTTGCTTTTGTGCTTGTATTGAGCATAGCAATTTTTACAGTTTCTACTGTGGCAGACTTTTATGAATTGTCTTTGGGCTTTAGGTATATGAGATTGAGGCAATGCAGTTCTAAAGGTGGTACACTCAGAAAATCGATTGCGTCATGTCGGCCGATTAAAGTGTATATTGGCTATGTGGGATTCATAGATAAATCGTTTCTTTTCACCTATGTGCAGTCTATATTTGATGGTATCATCAATGTTATTATGGTTGTTGATGGGCATAAATTAGAATAAGTCCTGGCTTAAAAGTAGGTGTCAAAGGTTATTGCCGTGCCACGTAAGTCATAATTTTAGGACTAAATATCTTCCTCAGATTTCAACTGTTGATATGGGGAAGCGATGCTTTCAGCAACAGTATATTGAATGCCATACTAGAGCCATATGTACACAATTCCATTCTCATAATACTAGACTAGTCCCTGTATGTTAAGTGTAATTATTTTCTTTCCGCAAGATTACAATAAAATGATATTAAAGAATGAGAGTGCTCCTCAAACATCAACATCTTCATTCTGCATTTATTCTTGAAATGTACGCAAAGGTGACAAACCATTCGGTTGAAAAAAAGTTTAGATATACCTATCCTTTCTTGTTTGTTCGCCAAAGTATTCGGTAAGTATTTCTGTAAATACTAATTGATAATTTTCTAATATTTCTTGTTGATAATTTTATAGTATTTGTTATTGAAAATTTCAGTCTTACAGGTATAAATATGGAATGGATTCCTCAATTCGGCATCATCACTCATGTGCATTTGAAGAAACAATTTCAACAATATCAGAAATTGGAGTAAACTGATCCCTACATAAACATCTCCATTCTGAATATCGCGCTCATAGCTTTCACTTTAAACAATGGCCGAATATGTGTTAGATTGTGCACGATGCGTCTACTTGTTTAAATATTTTGACTCGGCACCCACCTAAATTAAGAGTGTGTGACAAATCGATAGGCCAATGCTTTTCTAGTTACAAATTTTTCAAGTTCGCATAGTAATTTTAAGAGTTCACTGACGCACTATCACGGAGTTTTGCTTTTGCGGTTTTGCAAGTGACCATACTCATAACATGAAATTTCCAGTAAGCTCAAATAATATCTAGCCACGACGAACCCTCTAATCATAAATCAGTCATGCGAGCAACAGGGTAGCTTGTTATTTTTCTGCATAACATTGTCTTCGTAATGAACAGCACAATGTTTTGTTCACAAACTTAGTTTAATATACATAGAAGTACATGTTTGCTTTAAAATATCTTCAAGTTTCAATAGAATACTTGTTTTATTAATCATGACTACTTCTTAAATATTTGGCACCGTAAGGTAGTACTTGTCACTTAAAACTATGCAGATGCTGTACACATGAGTAAGCACGCTAAGCATTTGTAAAGCACTATGTCAAATAAAGACGCTTTGATTACTCTTTGCCAACCAACACTCTTATTTACAAAATACATTCATGAAATTCCGGATTAAATTATTTCAATTACTCCAGTAAAAGTGAAGTAATACTCTTCACAGAAGTGTTGTCTACGTATAGAAGTGGAACTGGTTAAGTTGCCGTAACTGAACAAAGGTTATACAAAAGCTCAACGATTGAACTAAAAAGTAAGAAAATTTAGTCACACGTGACACAGTGGTCCGTTTGCATCTGAACTTTAATTTCGACATTTCTGGAATCTTAAATCATATTTGAAAAAAATGTTCCTGAACAAGTTTGTTATTCTATATCTAACATTTCTAGCTTTGCATATCGTCAGCTCAAAAATATCATTTTACTCGGAGATCCAAAAAATCTTAACCATTGGTCTCGAATATTTAAATACGTCCTGTGTCATATACTTACCAGAAGAGGTATCCAACAGTTTCGGAAATGTCACCAATTCCACAAATGTGTATCTGCCGAACAATTATTTATATCTAGCAAATGCGTTTTCAAATTATATACTCCTTCATACAAATGTATCATTTCTAAGTTCTGGGAGATCAGAGTTCATGAAGATATTCAATCCAATTAAATTTACTTATAAGTGTACTATTTACATTTCGATACCAGCGAGCACACTACCAATCATACCAATACAGTCTGCCAGTTCAAAAGAGACAAACAGTCATCATGATGTAACAAATCAAGCGTTTTCATCAGAATTACAATCAGCCATCAGTTTTGGTTTTCTCAGTGTAGCGCCGGATTTTATTTTTTCAATCGCGGTGCGGCAGTTAAGCTCCACTTATAAACAACAGTTTTTTGTGAAACAACCTGCAATATTTCATAACTCGGTATTAATAGTCTATTTATTAAATGAAGATGATTCTACGGAACCGAGAAGATTGTCAAGTTTATTGCTGGGATGCTTTCATTGTGAAAAATTCCGTCTGATTTCGTATTTGCGAATTAAGAACTTTGCTCAAGTTATGCGAGTAGTGACATTGGTTCCAATAGCAAATCTCGGTCCGGAACTGCTAAATTTTAATAAAAATAACGAAAAGCTAAACAATTTTGGACACCATGTACCTAGCGATATCTCAGGAAACATAGACTGTTACAAGAATGTGAAATCAATATCCAATTTAGTTCATCAGCATGAAAGCCAATGCGTCCTACAAATGTTCATGACGTGGCAAAACAGCAGCTCCAGGCAATTTCACCACCACATTTCTCGTAAACTGTTGTACTTTGACTTTGCCTTCTTTCGTGGGAACATGGATGCTTTGTCAAGCTGCTTGAAGTTGCCTTATGGAGCCAAGTTTGATGAATGGCGTTTCTCTGTAATTTTAGGGAAAGGTGAAAGTTCAGGTGGGATGGGAGTAGCATTAATTGTAAAATTGCTTTCCCCGTTTCACTACACAAACTGGATTTGCTTTGCAATCATCTTTTGTATACTAACCAAAGTACTATGGCTTGGTACATGCCCAATGGTATCGGTTTCAAACTGGGTATTCCATCTTGTCACGGAACTGTTGGAGAAGGCAGACTGTAATATCGCCCGGGTACGAAATTGGAAGACCTGGTTTTTAATATTATGCTGGATTTGGGGAACTTTCGTTCTACGAAATTTCTATACATCTTGTATGTACGCAAGTCTAACAAAAGCGCCGGGTCCGGAAAATATACCGTCAACTATAATAGAGCTGTTCAATCAAAGCGGCAAAAACCGTTTGCCGATTTTTGCTGAGTACTTCCTTGTGGCCCAGATTTATAGCTCATTCAAAGCAGATTATCCCTCAGAAAATGGTTTTCATAATATCATGAGGAGAACATTAAATAAAATTTACATTCTGGACGTCCTGTCGCAATCACAAGATCTAGTTGAAAACGCAACTACAGGAAACGATGTTCAATGTGTTCCAAATAATTTGACAGTGATCGAGTTTGGATGGGAAAAACTTGCAGAATCCTCACGTCAGCATTGCCGTACATCTGCAAGATTCGCACTACTAACCAATAAAATCGGGATAAAATATTCCGAAAGTCCCCGATTTATAAAGCCGCTGCTAGCCCTGTTTGGCAACAGGAAAATAGTCGAGCGGTTGAGTGAGCCACCGATTCTTCTCCAGCCCAGTTTGTGGGTCGCTGAGGACAAGTATATATTTTTACCAAAGTTTCAGCATTTATTGGCGGTATTCACGGAGAGTGGAATGCAAACAAAGTTAACGAATGCCATGGATACATCTGCACAAATGGCCGCTCTGGTAACCATGTCGAAGCAGAAAGAGCATCCCGTGCATAAATGGAATATTTTTACGCTTAGTGAGCAGATTATTTCTGGTGCATTCAACTACAATAGGGAGGAATGGAAGGCCATGACGTTTGAAGAGTATTGGATTGTCCATCTGCTCTACTTTTATTTGATCCTGCTCTGCGTTTGGGTAAATGCGGTGGAAGCTCTGGTTGGCGTTCTGTGTAATCTGTTAATGTTCAAGTTAATATTGAGTGCGTCGAGGATGACGCGTCTGAGAATACGAACATAAGGTTGCAAGTCAATTTTGGCAACTAGCGAATCATGATGGTATAGTCACATAGAATTGCCAAGGTGATACATACTCATTTGGTAACGGTAAGCAATGCCGACACAAGGAATTGCAGAATTGGGATAAAGTTCATGAAAACCTGCATTCGCATTACAGTTCATTTTTTGTAGTTAAATTTTATTGATAGGCTAAATCTGAAATAGGTAGTACAACCATGTTTCGCGCCTAACGATTTACAGTTTCGTCTTGTAAAGTGTTGGGTGTGTGGTTTTGTAATTCCATTGCTAATTTTAATCCTACGGTTTCTTAAGATGCATACCCCATGAAAATTCCGAACAGACGCAAAAGAAAATTTGTAGCTACACAATTTTCTTTTGAATTATCCTCAAATACGCCCATGAATATAATGACAGCAGAGTATGGGTTCGCGCGCACACCATGTAAAACGAGTTTAAGGTAAAATCGATGCGTCAATATTTTTTGATTATATATTCTTCTAACTAGATTTCCAAGTTTAAGGTTACACTTTCAATGATGTGCTGGCACGCCATTCGGCATCTTGAAGCCGTTATACAATAAAAATGAAGTTCCGAGTAACGGATTTTAATTTAGCCAAGGATCCTTGACAAATCGTCTAAGGTACTGCAGGTGATAGCGACAGCGTTTCTACTCATACTTATGCTTCAAAGTAGAAATTTTTATTAATCCAGAAGTACTTGTTTGTTACAAAATATCCTCAAGTTGTAATTTAATGCGTGTTTTATTAGTCGTGTTTGGTTTATTTTTTTCACAGTAAGATTGTACAAGTCGCTTAAAACTACGCACTCATGTACGCACGAATGAATACGCTAAGTGGATTTATAGAACTTTATGTCAAATAAAAATGTTTCAATCGCTCGACAAACCCTAAACATTCAATTAAAAAGTACATATAACAATACAGTTACAAGAAACACTACTTCAATTATTGCAGTAAAATTGAAGTAGGACTCTTCCGTGAAAAGTTGTGAACGAACGGAGGTGGAACTTTTTCAGTAGTCATGACTGAACAAAACATTTACGGACTTGTACGTGAAAAGTTTAACGACTGTACTAGAGAGAAAAAGCGCTCTACTGTGCGACGAGAGTTGTCAGTTTGAACCAGAATTCTTGATTTTACAAATTCTCGTATGCTACTTATAAGTTGATCATGTTTATCCCTAAGTTTGTTAGTATGTACGTGGCAATTCTAAATTTACACAGCGTCAGCTCAGGAATATCCTCTTTGAAGATTCAAAGTATCTTAAACGACATCGTTCTCGAATTTCCAATGAAATCCTGTGTCATATATTTACCAGAACAGTTATCCTCCATACTTGAAAAAGTAACCAATACTTATCAACCAAACGACAATATAGTTCTAACAAACCTATTTTCTAATTATATACTGCTGCATACAAATATATCATTTCTAAGTTCTGGGAGACCGACGTACACGAAAATATTCAGTCCAATAAAATTTTCATACATTTGTACTACTTACATTTCAATGCCAGGGACCACATTTGCAGCCATACCAAATAATTCTGAAAGTACAAACGAGGTGGATATATACTATAACCTAACTAATCACTTGTTGTCTTCAGATTTACAATCGGAGATGAATTTCCGGTTTCTAAGCGTAGCACCGGATTTTGTCTTTACATTAGCGGTGCTGCAATCCACTTCAATTTATAACCGCCAATTGTTCGTGGAGCAACCTGCAATATTCCATAGTTCGATATTAATACTGTATTTAGTAAACATAAGTCAAAATGAATTCGGGAAACCAAACCGATTATCGGGCTGGTTTCTCGGATGCTTTAATTGTGAAAAATCTAGTTTGGTTTCGACCCTTGGAATTACATCATTTGGTCGTCTAATGCGTATAGCGACATTGGTTCCTACTTCTGTTATCAAGAATGAGCTGGACAATTTGCTCAGAAGCGTTGAAAAGCTAAATAACTTTGGTCATACATTGCACAACGATGCTTCTCAAAACGTAGATTGTTACAAGAATATACAATCAATGTCAAATTTAGTAAGTCAGCCAGAAGAACGATGTGTTCTACAAATGTTCCTGAAATGGCAAAACAGTAGCTCTAATCAGTTTTACAGCCACATACTCGACAAAATGGTATACTTTGACTTTGGTTACTTTCTTGGCAACGTAGACCTCCTGTCCAGCTACGTAAAGTTGCCGATTGCAGCAAAATTTAATGAATGGCGTTACTCTGTTATTTTAGGAAAGGATGAAAGTTTAGATGGAATAGGAGTGGCGCTGATCTGGACATTGTTTTCCCCGTTTCACTATACCACCTGGATTTGCGTTGCTGGCACATTCTTTACTCTAACCACCATATTATGGCTCAGCACCTCCCATCAGGGCCAAATGATTTCCATTTCAAACTGGATATTACATCTTGTCACGGAACTGTTGGAAAAGGCGGACTGCAAGATCTACCGGCTAAGGAATTGGAAGAACTGGTTGCTAATATTGAATTGGATTTGGGCTACCTTGATTCTACGAAATTTCTATACATCATGTATGTACTCAAGTCTAACAAAGTCACCGGATCCTGAAAATATACCGTCAACAATAGTTGAGCTGTTCAATCAGAGCGATTTACCGATTTTTGCTGATTATTTTTTGACGGCCCAGATATACATGCACTTCAAAGCAAACTATCAATCAGATAATGGCTTTCAAAACATGCTGAATAAAACCTTGAATAAAATCTCTGTTTTCAATGTCTTGTCGCTGTCACAAGAAATTGTTGAAAATACAACTCGGGGAGTTGCTATTCAGTGTGTTCCAAATAGCTTGAAGTTAATGGCATTTGAATGGAAAGAAGTTGTAAATTCCTCACTTCAGTTTTGCAGTACATCTGGAAGATTTGCTCTACTAACCAACAGAATTGGGATTAAATTATCCGGAACTCCGAGATACATGAAGCCGCTGCTTGGCCTCTTCGGAGATAGACAAATAGTGGAACATTTGAATGCGCCGCCAATTCTTCTCCAGCCCAATTTGTGGATCCTTGAGGACAAGTACATCTTTCTAGCTAAGTTTCAGTATTTGTTGGCGGCATTGACGGAGAGTGGAATACATTCAATGTTAACGGATGCGATGGATGCATCTGCACAAAAGGCCGCTTTCGGAGCTATGTGGATGCACTACGACCATCAGATCCCAACCTGGAATATATTTACCATTAGCCAGCAGATTATTTCTGGTGCATTTAAATACAATAGAGAACAGTGGGCGGCCATGACATTTCAAGAGTTTTGGATTGTGAATCTGCTATATTTTTATTTAGTCATTATTTGTGTTTGGGTAAGTGCAGTGGAAGTACTGTTTCGTGCTGTATATAACCCTTCGATATTCAAGTTAAAATTGAGTACCTTGAGGATAACGTGGCGTAGAATATATATTTGCAAGTCAGCTTGTGTAAATAGATAAACATTGATATTGCACAATTCTGCTTCCGAATAAATTGCAAGGAAAAACAAATAACTTACAATTTGTTGCATGTGTAACGTTTATAAAATAAATAAACATAAGACCCCATTCTACATTGTCGTTGCTATTTGATGTGACTATCGAGTAATTTCAGGCACCCGTACCATTAACTATCTGATGTTTAGTATCTTAGCCATGAACTTCCCGTGTCGATATACAAGAAATCAGAACAACACACTGTTACTTTCTCCATTTACTGTGCATGAGCAAACTATTTTTATCTTATAATATTTGATATTTTTTAATTTTTACATAAGATTAAAATAATCGCTAATCATAAAAAGCCATGACTTTCAGCAATAATAATTTGAAATTTAACCCGGAATCGGTGTACAAGAATCCACTATTTTCCAAGAGCGTATTTCGATTAACTTGGAAAAATAGCAGTTCATCAAATTTCTATTTGCAACGACGCTATATTTATTTTCAGAACACAAATTGGGGAACACACATAAACACGTCTTTTCACCAAATTAGGGTTGAAATTGAAATATTACTTGCATATGTTCACATAATATATATGTATGTTTAGTTTATAAATGATTGAAAATGGGCAAACAATTGCTAAGGACAATTTCTGCAGCTGTCATGTGTACCTTAAATATATAAGATTTTAATAGTCTGTTCACTTCATCGTATTTAAATAATATTATAAATTTTGTAAAGGGATAGTCAGAACGCTTTACGAGTACAACATTTTCTACAGAGCATCATACATTGCCAAATGCATACATTACCTGTCGTGTCTCAATAATCGAGACTCTCAATTATTGATTGCATTCAATTATAACATCAAGCGTATGTAAGAACGCACAGTGATACATTTACAAATAAACAAACGACTCAAATTTTGTGAACATTTTTTACGTCGTGCCCTCCATTCTTCAAATTTAACAAAGCTGGATCTAACGTGCTTTGCTATATATACCATCAAGCAAGTTATAATCATATACGTTTTGACCACTCCAGTAACTACCTGAATAGCATATGTGTGAAGATTCTATTTATTCTCAAAATATCCCTTAGTTACAAATTCTTGGATGCTTATCTTCTGTTTAATTATATTCATCCCTTCCGTAAGTTTGACACATGTTCCGCTCTCTGTATGAGCAGCCATTATACTTTGAAATTGTTCGAGAAAGAAATAATTCTTTCTCCCAAACCACAAAATGGGCTTCCAAGAAATGTTGGTTCTTCTAAATTCTCGATAATCCTTCTCTGCGCAAATATTGCAAACATGGGCTTCATGAATTGTGCAGTGAAGAATTCCCTATTGCTTACTACATTATACAGCACCGCAAATCTGTTAATACTTGGACACATTTTCACCTCAGCGTCCCGATACATGAACTCCTTCCTCTCTGAATAAGACTTGCATTTTATCGGTGAGCTATTTGATACGCTAGCAATTACCTTTAATCTATTATAGTGAAATGTATTTATAACTGTCAGCCTGTCTAAAATTACATTTCCAAAATGCTCTGTAGATTTACCCAAGTCTCGTTCGGTCATGCTCAAAATTTCTAGCCGTTTCCCGAAATCTTCAGCCAGATGATAATCTGAATGAACTACAAAGTACAAGTGTTGAAACTTGAAACAACTCGTGAACCGATTTCGGAATGTTATCTGCATCTGCTGATTTGGTCAAGTCGGAGTACATATTTGAGGTATAGAAATTCCTTAATAGGATGTGCCCAAACATCCAAGTCAGCAATATGAAAATATTTTTCCTTTTTCTCCATTTGCGAAGCTCTCCGTCTCCCTGTTCAAAAACAACCGCCGTAAGCCAGAGACACAAACCGTGTTTGCCAATTGACCTGCTTGTAATTCTTAAGGCAACATACAATGTATCAATGGTGACAAATCCCACAATCCAAGTTGTCCAATTAAATGGCGCTAAAAGAAGAGAATACACGTCCGCTTTAATCCTTCGAGCGCCAAGTTGATACTCGTCTTTCCCCAAAACAACCGCAAAACGACACCGTCAATTAGCACCCCATGAGATAGAGCATTGTCATACTGGATTTAACCATTGACATACGAATTGTCAGCTGTATTTACAAATTTCAGTGTCCAGTACATGTACTGAAGTAGAAAGGTGGAGGAACTGTTCAGTTTACCAATACATATCTCAATCAGACATTCGTCCACCCTCACCATGGACGGTCCAAACTTTTCGGAGAGTGTCCTGAAAAATATTACAGTGCATATTGTGCCGTCATATTCTTCCCTCATATCTTGCTGCACCTGTATATATTTTTCCCCTTCCAATAGTTTTCACTTGGGTTGATCAGGTCCTGACCAGATCAGGACATTGTAGGGGCAATATGAGAATTTATTGTTTTTTTGTCGAAATGTGAAAAAGTAAGCAAAGCACAATGTAGACAATTAATTTCTGCTCTAGGTGCAAAAAATATTTTTGAAATATCTCCAATAGTATTGGCAGTAGAGGCGGCACCGTTTGAACACTTTTACCAAATGTGATGACCCCTGACCCCGTCTACAAAAACATTGAGTCTAGGAATTCAGTCAGTAAGTTTATGGTATGGCATTCTACTAAAATATGCAAACCACGAACTGATTCGATGAGTCCGTGATGGAGCGTTCCGGTTTGGTATATACCTGCTCTCCTATGGAATGTAAAGTGAATGGAAAATTGCTGGACAGAAATTAGGTTAGCAAGGTGCGAGCGAATAGTTGACAGAACGTCGAGACTTATTATATGATCTTCATGGATTTGTTGGTTTTTGTTATTCCTGGTGAATTCTTCTGAAAAATGAATGGTGCAAAACGATCTTCCAAACAATTCAATGGCTTCCTTGAAGTCCCTGGCGAGATCCAGATTATGCTCTAGCTCATTTGTATAACTCAAATGAAGCACATTAACCAAAATAAGTTACACAAGACAAAAAGATTTTCGTGGTAGAGTTCTAACGATGACCATTCTGGAAATAAATTATACTTTTAAAAATCAGTGCCTTAAGTACTTATTTAGAATATGCATACGTCAAGACAGCAGTTAGGCATTTTTGCGGCTTTCAAATGTTTTGATGTACACCGTTCAATTTGTGTAGTTAAATTTTCAAAGCCTATTAGAAGAGAATAACACTTGTTATCGGAGTAAATATTTCTGCTACAATTTGTCCCAACATAATTGGGAAGAAAACAGCTCGGACGATGTATCTCAAGTATTACTTGAATGGCGCTTTTTGTACTCAAACACCTTACGTCCCAACAAAGATTTTGTACCTTGATGCATTGTGATGTGTAAAATGCTAGACAACCTATGTACCATTAATATGTTGCTTGATGTGCCCATCAATATAAATTGGTAGACAACCAATTTAACCACCTTCAGGTTCTTTTAAAATTTTAGATTATTTAGATGATATGCAAGATCATTTAAGCGTTTGTCGGTCGAAAAAAACATTTTCAAAACACTGTACTTCTGACGGCTTTATATTTACATGTTGTGTGGGAAATGTGTTGACCGTTGGTACATTCCGTCGATCTATCCGAATATATATTAGGAATTACATCATATGGAGTAGACACCGAGGATTAAATATGACAATATGAATTGATGTCATTTCCAAATAGCGAAATGAGCATTTGAGCTAAAATTTTTGAGCATTGGGTATATTTTTCTGACATTGGTCCTCCTCATATCGTAATGAGCACATTCGAGTCATACGTTACAGTAATCTTGCTGCAATAATAATAATAATAATAATAATGAATCTTTATTGTCATAATGGTTCCCACATAACAAGTGGCATATTACACCATTGACTATTTACAGACAGTAGTTAGCTTAAACAGGTACAGTTTTATACTAGGAGTATTACACAAAAAAGTAATGCTGGACAATAAGTATTCTGAACAATAATTTCATAATATTGAATTGTTAGGCGAGTTTATACAAATTTAGAAAATAAACTAGGAATAGGTAGAGTTTACAACATTGTCAATGCAAGAAATAATATCATCAAGAAAGTCATCATCATAATACGTGGTTTCATCAATTTGCTTCGTTAGAATAAATGAATAGCATGCTTTTTTAAAACAATGTACCGAGTGCATATTATTTTTAACAAAAGCAGGTAGCTGCAACCGAAGCTTACTAGCATTGAATTTTAAAGAACATGATCCCCAGTTGGAGCTAGGCTTGAATGCTGGAGAAACATACGTGTTGCTACGTGTGACTAGACTTTTCTCATGGTTAAGGTCTACATAGTTGAAA
This sequence comes from Sinella curviseta, assembly GCA_004115045.4. NCBI lineage: Eukaryota > Metazoa > Arthropoda > Collembola > Entomobryomorpha > Entomobryidae > Sinella > Sinella curviseta. The sequence continues at coordinate 29,825,565 of CM023199.3, read as the reverse complement.
AAATAATCATTTTCATTATTTGAGCTAAACTTTTTGAGCATTGGGTATATTTGACTGACATTGGTCCTCCTCATATCGTAATGACCACATTCGAGTAATACGTTACAGTAATCTTGCAGTAATAATGAACATAGTTGTGAATTTAACTTTTCCGTTGAAATCCCTCTTCTTGCTTACTTGCTTTACTTTGATTGTATTTTCCTTAAACATGCCCTTGTGGGGGTGGGGGTGTCAAAAGTAAACAAGCAAGCAAAGAATGGACAAAGTCAGCAAAACATACATCATGCGATAAAAAAGATGGAATTGGAATTATTAAATAAGCAATACGTTAGATGCGGCAAAACCAACATCACTATAAACCGGTTGAGTTCGGATATGCTGTAACATAATTGTAATTACTTGGTAATGCGTTAGAAAATACCAACAGTCCTTAAGTGACTTTCACAATTTCGTTCAGCAATAGATAGTGATCATACAATATGGCTAGGTAAATATTCTGAATATGCTGGACTCTACATGATTGTATGAGCAAATAATTGGATGTTAAAAATTTAAATGGTTTCGAAAGAAGTCAACAAACTTCTAAACAGAAACCTAGTCAACATGAAATGTTAAGATCATGCAGTAAACACTTGATAACTTTACTGAATGCTGTTCATACATCACGACTATTGACCATAAGAAGAGGAAAACAATCAAGTAACTTTGTATTGAGCTGCACTAAAATATTGAACTTTTCAAGAGCTTCTAGTAAATACAAAAAATATCATTAAGTTGATGCGAAAGGTTTCAAATCAAATTAGGGCATTGTGTTTCAGCTTATCTCTAAATTCCATTCACAAGTCTACTTTCCAAATGCGTCTATTCTAATGATTGCGACGATCTTGCAGACACCTAAAACGATCGAATGGACTACTAAAAGGTTGCAATATTGACTTATATGAACTTTACGTAACGTGCATCACGACGTTTCACCAACTCCATGCTTAGAAACTTATTGAAACCTGTTCGAAATCGAATTTGGGGCCATTAGTTAACTTTCGAGGCCACAATGAAAAATGTGTATATTTTCCGGCTGTACTTACTGTTTTCAGGAATTTTTTTGCACCCCAGTTCAGTATTTGCTTCAGACGAATTCACGTTTTCTAATGACGTTACATCCAAAGCAGTTGGTTTACTTGAGAATTCGTCCTGTACCCTGTATTTTCCAAACTACCTTGTCGGTAGCAATGCTTCCATGTCACAAAAGGAAGACCAACTGGTGACACACGTTGACCATGACTGGTTGTCAAACGTTTGCTCTTTTCGCATTTGCATTCACAGCACGGTAGCATACTTAGTCGACCTCTCACTCATTCGTACCTATCGGAATATTTACAGAAGTACAAAATATTCGTCGCCTTGCTCCGTATATACATTTACGAGCCACGGCAAAGGAGAGTTGAAATCAAATCTCTCTCAAAACTACTACAGTCTGTCATCCTCTATCTTTTCTAACGAATGGATATACACTAAAAATTTGCACGGTAAATTGAAACTTGTTGGCCCTGAATTTATATTTTCAATTGTGGCGATACAACCATTAGTTAACGACATACACAGTATCCAGTTTTTTGCGGAAATGCCGGATACGCTGCTGAAGGCTCAGGTGATAGTACTTTTGATGAATAAACTGGAAAACAAACATTACAAAGAACATCCATTACAAAAGCAAGTACACTACCTTATTGGCTGCTTTTCATGTTGGAAGGTGGGATTGATTTCCGCGCTAAATATTAATATTAGAATATATACAAATATCGACAAGAAAGTGGATCGAGTAACTAGAATAGTTACATTTGTTCCAGTGCCTGGATCTGTGAATCTGACCTTCAACAATGTTAATCACATGCACGATTTGATCGTTGGCAATGACAAATTGAATAGTTTTGGAACACCGGTGGATAAGGAGTTAGAAGCTTTGCAGTGCAGAAAGTTTGTTATTTTCCGATTTCGCAAATTGCAAATCTCTGCTGCGGACGAATGTGTTAAATACTTATTCCTTTTGTGGCAGAACAGCAGTTCTGACTGGCTTTATAGTTACGCGTTCCGAGACATTATTAGCTACAAATCTTCAGCCTGCGTTGACGACGACGAAGCCGGAGGGTTTAAAGGACAAGCTCATTCCTGTAACCATGCTTTGCCATTTGGAGCCGAGTTTGATGGTTGGCGCTTTTCCGTCATTTTAGGGAAAGAAGAAAGCGGTGGGGTCTCTGGGCTGAAGGCAAATGTCGTCCAGTTTATAATATCTCCATTCACCTGGACGTCATGGGTTGCACTTGCGACAATATATATTGTAATAACAGTCATATTGCAGCTTAGTAGTCACTGCAAAGCTATAGGTAGCAGGATGCTTTGGCTAATGGCCGTCTCGGTGGAACAGGGAGATGGAGATATACGCCAGTGGAGAAATTGGAAAAACGCATGCCTTTTAATGACATGGCTGATGGGGTTGTTAGTTTTAAGGAACTTCTACACATCACAAGTGACTTTCTACTTGACAATAATTTCAGAACCTGAGGGGATTCCAGAAAGCGTGGCCAAATTATTTGACGTGGAATTGACACCAAACGTTTCGACCCTTGTGGAATACATCGAACTGCCTTCTCTTCTCAGTGAACTGAAACTGTGGAATCTAAGCCGTCATGAAAAGGAAGCGGATACGATGACGACTAAAAAGAGTCATTTTTCTGAGCAATTATTAAAACAGATTAATATTATAATGCTACGGGCTGACCGGTTTGGTATAGTGTCGAACATTTCCAAAGGACTGCCCATTCATTGTGAGACATATGGCAATATAAACCACTTTCTTACGGGCAGACGCGACAATAAAACAGGTTACTGCTCAACAGAAGAAAGGTTTGTTATTTTCTACAAGGTACTGTCGGAAAAGTCAAAAACGTTTAGTGCCGTGCTCATTAAACCAATGCTTGAAGTATTTGGGCATCGCAGAATTGTGGAGAATCTTAACGAGCCAACGTTTCTAACATTACCTAATTTGTGGTTTGCAAAATATAACAACATTCTTTTGCACAAGTTCCAATATTTGGTGGGTGCATTTGAGCAATCCGGAATTCTAGGGAAGCTGACAGAGGGACGTAAGACAGAAATTCAAAATCAATCCATTTACGAGGTAATGCAACGAGATAATTTCCAGACCTCCTGGACTTTGTACACGTATAGTAGTCAAGTAGTGGGGGGAACTTTTGTGAAAAGCTCCTTAAGTGCAGATTCGTTTGCTGCAGTGAAATCGGAAGATCTTTTGGTTGTCATGGTGCTTTATGTCATCATTGCTGGTTTCTGCGCTTTGGTCCTCTCCTCTGAATTTGCTATTTATTACAAGGAGAGTACACAAATTTATTTCGGTTTGTTTCTGAAATTTGCTTGCAGAACGAAGCGTAATTGCCACAATCTGCAGGACATTTGCAGATAATTGCTGCTAGCCATTGGGTCTTATTCATTAGAAATATGCAGGTCGTAGAAGAATGGAGTAGTTCGACTGTTATACGTTGAACGTTTTCTAAAATAACGATTTCCTATAATATTCTGAGAGAGTGCAGCGGCATGCATGCTTTATTCTGACGAATTCAGTATTTTGAAAATTTAGTCAAATGAATCTGCGTGGGACACTATTCAAACTGACTTACTGTTCCGTTCTGCTCTGACTTCAGAATGATTAGTATTGTCCTGACAATGTAATTTAGTCCTACGTAGTAAATGTTACCATAAAATCCTGAGCTATACAATATTGCAATTATGAGATATACGCACATGTTGTCTAGAACTTGTGTTTATATAGTCAACAGCTGCCTTGGTGAATGCATCTGTTTAAAAGGATGTTCTTGCAATAAATATTTTTCGGAGTCCTTCAGAACGACAGACCGAAATGTATCATTGGAGCATGCGTTTTCAGAAATTTTGTGAAGCAATTTTTTGTTGGATATTGTAGAGCCAGTTGGGTGGAATGTACGTACATAAGCGGAAAAAGTACAAAAACTGTGGTGGATAACGTGCAATCAGTGTAGTAATTTTATTGCGTGCACATGTGCGAGAATGACGTTCGCTTCCAACTATGTTTAACGACACCGCTTCTACTTCAGTAATAGCGTAATCAGCAAACTTAAACAATTATTCATACTATGAATTTCATAGTAATCTGTAGTGACGCGCAATCTAGTTTTAGGAGAGTTGTAAGTAATTATAAAATGGAATTGTGTGAAGTAATTACATTTCGTTCACTTATCACTTGTGGTATCATAACGAATTTAGACTGTGGTACCTTATGCACCAACCTTATGCCCTTCAACAAATGTGTTCCATTATGAGTTTCCATAATATTAAATGTTCACTTCACTTCAATTTTATCTAAGCTCGCCAATGTCATGTCTTACAGGTTACGTATTAGACGTTATATTGTTTATATCTTGTTTATCCAGATGGTATAAGTTCCTTCTGTGGAAAACAAAAACAATATATTGCAATTAAAAGTCGAATAGGCTTTCATTGTTATATGGCACATCCATTTCTATTCTATACATACCATTGTCTAAATTTCTCACATAATTTCTTCGTGAGTTCGATGAAAATATTGATTTGCGGTCTAGTTGATTAAATGAGTATTGGAAAGGTTGAGTACGCAGCATGTAACTAGGTGACACTATCAGTCCAGTAATGTCTAACGGTAAATTATTAAAGTAACACTCGAGTGATCTTCTCATTGCAACCACATTAATTTAATTTCCAATAATTCGTGTCTAATAAAACTAAAATGTCACGAAACCCATTTGTAGCTTTGGCATTGGCATATGCCATCTGAGTTCCTGTTAGTGCTGAAATACTAAACGGACATATTTTCAGTCAAAATTTGTTACCTAAACAAATCAGCACAATGTTTACTTATTTCCTGCTTCATTTTCTCATTTTACATGTTCCGGCTACATCAAACTTGCCATCGTCAATTTCCCCGTTCTTTTATAAAACATCAGGAAATAGCGTTAGTGCTCAAACATTTAATAAAGTAATGTCTACACTTAGACGCGCTTCTTGCACTATCCATGTTGGCATTGTAAACGAGAACGTCACTGATTTTATTCAGGCGAACAACATTGCAGGATCCTGCCAAACGTGTGCTAAATTACAATATATAGTCCATACTTTGAAGCCGTCATTATTCAGAAAGATTTTCAGCTTGAAAAGGCATTCCTACGTATGTACCGTGTACGTCCCCGTATTACATCCATACCATGTTGGGAATTTTGATAAGGCAAAGGAGTTCTTGGAGAATAAACTCAGATCAAAAAATATATTTGATTTAACAGATAACATTTTTTCGTCATTATGGAATGATAACAAACGGACCAACAAGATGCTGCAGACAATTTGTCCTGATTTTATACTGTCATCTGTAAAGAAATGGGGTGGTTCTGATTTCAATGTCAAGTTCATTGTTGAACTTCCAGAATTATTACATAGCGCAAAACTTTTAGTCTTCGTGAGGCATTTCCCAAAACCGTCAAATATTTCGGGTGCCATGTTGGTGAAGAGTTACTGGCATATAAGTTGCTTTACCTGTCAAAAATATTCTGAATTCACGTGGCATGAGCATATCAAAGTTGAAACTCTTCCTAGAATCGTCATCTTAATTCAAATGCACTTAAACGATGTTGATGCTCTCGCAGTTAACTTGTCCTTCCTCCGCACACTTGGCGAACCGCCTAAACTGAACAATTTTGGAACGTCACCCAAGCAGGTTGTAGACGAGTGTGGAACATGTGCCGCAAATATCCTCAAATCGGTTATAAAACTGCCATTTTTTCCAGTGTATTCGTGTTTAATGCACATATTCTACTCAAAACAAAGCATAACCTTTCCCATGTTTCACCTTAAGCTAACTTCCGCTTTTAAGTACCTTGATATTGGGTTTTTCGGGACCGTAACAAATCATGGTTCCAGATTTGCAAACATTCCGCTTTCGGTAGGCGCCGGGTACGATGGCTTGCGGTTTTATGATATCACCATTCTCCTCTGTTGTATGGGCTGCACTTTTAGTCTGCGCCATTATAACATCGGTAGTTTTGACGGCGTGTAAATGTGATACTTCTGAACATTTCTCTTGGTTATTCTGGTTGACAGCCGTGCTTGTTGAACATGGGGACGCGGATATGAGGGTATGCAGAAATTGAATGAACTCACATCTCATTTTACTGTGGCTATTCGGTACCCTTGTCATCAGAAACTTCTACACTTCAAAAGTCTATTCCGATTTGGCCAAGTCGTATGAGCCGCAGAATGTCCCTCTCACAAAGGAAGAACTCTTTCGACAATCTGACTCTAATGGGTTTCCTATCCTGGGAGATAACAAAATGGCAGATCGCGTTAGTGTACATGTACATACTATATTGGCGTTCGCAAACTTGACCAAGCAGGTGTTGGTACAACGGCTTTGGATAAAAATGCAGATAGTTTTGTCGGGACTAAATACGCATTTGATAGTTGGCAATGTTTCCGATGGCATTCCGATCCATTGTATTAACAGTTCTGCGAGATCCGATGCCCGAGAGAATGGAGTTCGTTTGAAAAGTTTACCCGGAAGTTGTGAAACGGCTTGCAGATTCGCGTTTGTTGACAACGTTATGGGTCCGAAAAATTGGTTTAGTCCCAAATTTCTCAAGCCTCAGCTTGAGATGTTTGGAGGTCGGAAATTGGTGGAAAACTTGAACGAGCCTGTGTTTCTTGGGATGCCCCTTTTGTGGTTTGCAATACAGAGGTATTTTTTCTGAGAAAGTTTGAGAGTACTGTGGCTGCTATTACGGAAAGTGGCATACTTGTGCAGCTAGGAGTAGGATTCGATACGGCGCAGCAGAAAAAATTCATTGAAGAGGTTATGTATCGTGGGAAATTTAATACTACCTGAATATTATATACGTTCAGTAGAATGGCTGTAACGGGAACACTTCAGAATCATTTTGCTGTGAATGAATCGTTATACATGGAATTTAAAGGTTTTGTACGGGTTATACTGCTTTTAGCTTGCATGATTATTTGCTGTAGCGTGGTGTTCCTATTTGAGATTTTAGTGTCAGTTGGTGCACTTATAATATATAAAGTCGGCACAAAACACAATCCGGGTGGGTTACAAATATAACTCGGGTGTAAATAGTTGTAGAATCTGCAGCAAGTGGCGCAGCGTTTTCGCAACGTATAGGATCACCAACATTGTAAACCAGGCAAGCTCATTTGTTAAAATAAAATAAAATGCATTTGTAATAGTTGTACGATATTAAACTTGAAGAAATGTATAACATAAAGCAATCACATATTTGCATTTAAATATTCGCCTGTTGTTAGTTCGTCACTAACAAATTTGCTCATGTGTCCCATAGTCATATTATCAGTACGTGATATCACATCATTGAATATATGGATTTAACCCAATCAAGGGCATTGACTGTCGAACGTGACCATTAACATAGACTACAGAGTATCCGAGTATTTTATCTCGCCAAGTATTTAATGATTCATACCAGATGATTTACGTACTCGATGTGCTCAAAAAGGTGTTGGACTGGAACTGACGATTCACATCTCCAGAAATTAAGGTGAAGATATCTCAAGAACACATTTTCAGCAATCTGGATTAATCGTGCAAAAAGAGCTGGCAATATCGCACGCTCAAATTAAGTCTTCGGTCATTAGTCACGCAATGTCATCTTCATAAAAGATTCTTAACAGCATTTGCAATTTGAATGTTGGACATATCCTAGACAGTTTATTGGACCGTATCAGCGATTTTCCAAAATTTGCAATACAAAACAATACTTGCATATATTGTCAACTCCCAGAGTACTAAACTAACAATATGAGTTAGTATATTTAATTAAATTGTTCATGAAAATATTTGAGCGTCGCGCTCAAACAATCTTTTGCAACAATCCGTTTATTCACGCACCACGCTAGTAGCCTTGTGTCGGCTTATATTAAGTACTTGATGGGGCATACCATCGTGAGATTAATGGGACAGCTCTACGAACCTTGTACTTTTGCAGTTGATCGCGCCGACATAGGTCATAACTCAACCGCAACTCATCATACACTATCCACCATGACTGGCCATTATCTGAAAACTGTTTGTTTGTTTCTATATTTTTCTCAGAAAATCTGCTTTGTCATATCAATACCTACATTACCTGCACCCAATGCATATTTTGATGTTCAAACCACCTTCTTTAAAACACTTCATATGTTCAGTAGTCTTTCCTGCACGATTCATTTTCCCAAAGAAAAGCCTTCCAAGAAAACCAATAGGCCATCCCCTGTCCCTAACGATTTGATCTCCCTAGATAGCGACTTGTTAGCACAGTCATGCTTTGGTTGCCCCAGCATTCACTCAACATCCACTGAATCCGCCAATTTCACCTTGTTTAAAAGAGTTGAGAAAATATTCAAGTCCTTAAAATTCACACAATTTTGCTTCGTTTATCTTTTCAACCTTCCTCAAAACGCAGGAATAGATAACAAGCAGTCATCAGCAGTCTTTCACAGTATTACCAATCAAATATTTTCTGGTCCATGGACAAACATTCGTGACAAAGCTCAGTATTGCATACAGAGGAGTGCCCCTGATTTTATAGCGGCGTTCGTCATATCTTACAGGAATGCCCTTTTCGCTGAACTTCCCAACGTTTTTCACAACTCAAAGCTGATCATATTCCTGTGCGACATCCAAATTAGCGAAAACTTTGAAAAGAAGGAAAAATGTCAATTAATGTTGAGCTGCGTCACATGTGAGAAGTCAAGAATAGTATCACAGTACAACCTAGAGTCATATAACAGAGAACGGCTGGCGCGGATTGTAAGCTTGGTTCAACTTTCTGGAAAATCTCCAGAATCCATCGACGACCTTGGTAGAATCTGGAAGAGTGTTGAAGCGAACCGTCTGAACGATTTCGGAAATGGAACTCCCGTAAATAAGGGAGAAGCGCAAGAATGTGCTAGCCAATTGTTGAAAGCCGCCCGACCTCCACAAGACATCCAAGCATTTGACGACGCGAAATGCATTAAGCACATGTTCTTCGACTGGCAAAATTCAAGCACTGCTTTACACCGATTAATGCAAACTGACATTGGTTCTATGGAATCCCCGATCTTTACTCGGAAAATACCTGGAGATAAAATTGGATATACCTATTATCCTCTCTCGTACGGCGTTAAACTGGACGGTTTTAGATTCACGGTCATCTTGGGGTTTGACGAGACGAAACGTCCCACAGGAACTGACATCATGCTGGTCATGATATCGCCTATCACTTGGTTCTCCTGGATGGTGCTAGTCTCTATTGTCGTCACCATATCGCTTTTACTTAGATGGACAACCACTGTCAAAAATGCCAATTGGATGTACTGGATGATGTCCATAGTTTTCGAACAGGGGGAGTCGGACATGCATGGTCGCCAAAAGTGGAAGAGTGTCCTCATAATGTTGGGCTGGATGGTTGGAACGGTAATCCTCAGAAACTTTTACACATCCGTCATGACATCTCTGATGACTTTGGCTCCAGATCCAGAAAACATTCCGGTGTCAATTCCGGATATCTTCAACAAGTCGGATTGTGAGGAGAAGATTGATCTTTCGGTATATTCGGAATTTTTTCTCACCATAAAGTCCCTTCAGTTACAGATGGAGAGCCTAAATGAAACGAGGCGTTTAACCGGTATGAAGCATTGGAGGCAACCATGTTCAAATCGAAGTATTGATGAGCTCGTCTGGAATGGAATTAAAGTAATTGATATCAGTGATAAGGTGAACGATACAGTGATGCGGGTGATGAATGGGCTGCCGCTGTCGCATAAGCCGGCTGACAACGTAGTTCTGACCATGCAAGATGATGACATAATGCCGCCAAAGAACGGCTCAACACAAGAAAGGTTTGCTATGATATATTCGTTAATTGGTATGCGATATAAATTTAGTCCCCGATTTGTCATACCAATGCTGGGGGTATTTTCCAAGAGAAAAATTGTGGAAGATGCAAATCAACCTGTTTACCTGAGTCAGCCGATCTTGTGGGGAGTGCGCAAGAAATATTCGTTTCTGGACAAATTTCAGTACATACTGGCAGCTATGACGGAGAGCGGAATTGGCGCCACGTTTGCTAGAGGACACGACATGATTGAGCAGATGACGGCGCTAAAAGAGGTCAATGAAGCAGGGACTTTGGAAAATAAATGCAATTTGTATACGTACGGTGATCACGTGATCAGTAGAAAGCTGGGAAGTGAGGATGACGAAGGCAGTGAATTTGTTGCTGCCAAAGTTCAAGATATATTGGTGGCACTGGTAATATACGCCAGAATGATCATGCTTTGCGTATTGGTACAAGTTGTGGAAAGTTTATTCGTTGTGATCAGATATTACGTGCGGACATGCATGTTTTCCATGTAAATACGGATTTATTAAATATTTGGTGTGAATGGGTAACAACTTTGGAATGCTTTTGTTTGCTTGTTGGAGCATTAAGTGTTAAGAATGCATGACTGTGTATCGTTGGCAATATTATAGATTTACATTGCACACAATTTGGTAGATAATCTCTAAATAGTATCTGAGTGGAGTTGAAATTTGCCAGATATGTGAATTAGAAATTATGTTGAAGTTAAATGTTAACACGCTCGTTCTTTGCAACCACGTATTCAAGATATTTAAGTTATTCTTTAAATAATGTTCAATGTGTGGCTTAACTAAAAAGTAATGATACATAAAAAACTGGAAGTAATTAAGTCGAGTACATTTACTGCAACATGAAAATCCATTACCGAACCTTAAACACTGCCAGTCGCCTATACAATTCAATTTGCATCTATTTTCCCATAAGAATTAGGGATATGGCCTGATTAATTGAAAAGTCCAAAAACACCAAAGGCGTTGCGTCATCGAAATAGTTGTCTCCAAAGTGTATTTTCACTCTTCGCAATGACGTCCAGTATTTCCTTGCCAATTTTCGGGGTTTGATGCCTAAATGCTGCACGTTAAGAAATTCAGTAAGTTTGGATGACTTTCTTAATGCAGCGCTAAAAGAGCAAATTTTCTTGGCCCAATGAAATGAAAAGATAACTTCCACTGCTGATACTACAAATATATTTATCGCCAGCAGACGCATTGTGAAATCCAGATCGTCAAATTGGGTAAATAGGGCGTATGCTGAGAAGAAGAATCCGGACGTCGAGACAATTATCCCGGAGGGAATAATGAATACCGAATTGGCATCGTTGAAGCTTCTGACTAGGACTTGAATTTCCCGATATAATTGTATATTGTTCAGAAAATCCTTCTCGTTTCTTAGCTTATGAATATTGCTATAATAAATCAAGTTCACAAATTAGTTAGCTGGAAATTGAAGGTGTGAAAATTATTATAGTTTTTATTACTCAATACCTCTGGAAGATGGCCAGCAATGTGTATATTGAAAACGTTCCCATCAGAAGCCCAACCGAAAAATTGATTATATTCATGTTGGAGTAAATTCTCCAGACGGTGTACGTATACCAGAAACTTAACCCTCTTTCAATCAATGCGATCATCCATCCAAGGGTGACATTTTCTGTACAGTTCATGGCCACCTGAAACAGTCCTTCAGGGCCTACCACAAAGGATGGAAGCACCCTTCCGTAAAATCGGGGATGCATTGTGCAAATTATTCCGAAAAATATCGCTATGCAGCCGTAGTTATTTCGAATGACCCTGGCGCCTTCAACAATCAACCTTAATCCCACAATTTGCTGACTTCCGTTTCGAGAATATCGACGAACCAACGCCAGTAGTTGATTCATCGTGGCCGCATATTCTGATGACATTTGGCGATGACTATATGTGGGTCCTATCATTACGGCAAATCCGAGTACGTGGAAAGTGCTTATGCAATTTCCTAGCAAACTGCTAGGCTCAAACAGTACCGTGTATAGGCCGTTGAGGGACACAAGGAGCAGGAAAAATATGTGAACTTTCCAGTCGCCGCGTTCGACAAAGACGGGATTTTGTTTTATGTCGCAGTAGGTATGTGGTTTACCGTCTTTCGGGGAAACAACTGTGTAGGGATAGGATAAAGATATTAGGTTCCCCTTATAAATCGAGGCTACACTCTGATGAACAGAGATTTCCATCGAGTATTCTTTCTTCATGTTTCTCTTCTTGGAATGTGCTGTTCTGAAGCACTGCAACAAATATCAGACTGGGAAACTACTAATTCGATCGGCGGAACCACTAATGGTCGCCATTGGTACCTGTGAAATGAAATGATTCAAGTAAATATTTCAAAGCAGCAAAAATGTTTTCTGTAGCATACATTGAATTTTAGAGTTTTATTTAGAACACATCTGGCAGCATATACACTAAGCAATTGATAATTCAGGAAATGCTGTCGTAATTTACAGAAAACATGGTGTTGGTATATGTGAGGCTTGGTCGAACAGCTGCCAAAACTGCCCGAAATAATTAAACAACATGTTACTAAATATTGCAGCAATATTTTTTCGTTGAACCCTACTGAATTACTGGGTATTAAATTTATCTTAGCGATTCACACTATGAAGTTTTACAATCAGAATTGTTTATATTGAAGAAAGCAAACATTTCTGTTGCGCGTTTTCCTTAACTCGCTTTTCATATATCAAACTTCACCACATACTATTCCCAAGTAGGCATGTATCATTAAAATGCATACGCGAGAATGCCAGTAATAAAATATAATTTAGTACCGAGAGGGTCCCAAATATACTAAATTAATCAAAGCTTGGATTCATGGGGATTGTTCACAGAAAAAGATAGAATTAACAAAATTTGAAATGTACACATAAATTATATACATTATAGTCGGAAATAGCTTCGTAGATTCTTCGCCAAAAATTCATGTTGAACATAGTAATATGCGCGCTGTATTGAGCAGGGATTGGGAAATCTATGTACGTATTAGCCCATATAACCTGGTATTAAAAAGCACCCAAATAAAGAGGATCCGCAAGTTCTCTGAAGGTTCCGAAAATACTGAGTACTGATACCCCCAAAAGAGGACCACATTATTTCGTTCATAAAACATTCGTTCTCTTCATTGCTTGATTGTCACGTTATCTCAATTTCGAGTACCGGAAAAGTACCTATTGGTCTGGTATTCCCCCACTCGCTTGAAATAGGTGGGAAAACTGGAGTGCTGCGATATTATGGCATGTTTATTCCCAATTTCTCTTTCTTGTCACACCATAACAGCAGCAAAATGCCGAGCATAGGTAAACATCAAATAAGTAGAAGTGCAAAGCGGAGAATTCATCAGCGATTAAAACGATTAAATTATGTAGTTAATTCTGACATACCTACACGTGTACATGACATCAGAGTCGAAAGCAATAAGAGGAATCAACCTACTATTGATTACGCACCAGACATTTTACTCATAAACCCTGCACCAGCTGTTATCAACAGCGAGTCTCGGGTGCAGAGTCAAGAGTCAAGTTTAAGTGAAAAAGAATTAGTTGGATCATTAAGTGATTGGGCCGAATCAAATAAAATACATGGAACCGCAATAACTTCCTTACTAAAAGTTCTCAGGAGGCATCACTGCTTCCAAAACCTTCCAAAAGACTCAAGAACACTCAGAAAAACTCCCAGAGATATTACGATTTATGAAGTTGAGCCAGGACAGTATTGTCATTTCCCCTTAGCGGAATCAATTATAAGATTTTACAATTACTACGAGTGCAAATCGGACGAAATTAGTGTACAGTTGAACGTCGATGGATTGCCCATTTCTAAAAGTAGTTCTCAGCAGTTCTGGCCAGTTCTAGGCCATATCGTAAATATTCCTTCATCAAAGCCATTTATTATCGGTTTGTACTTTGGGAATGATAAGCCTAAATCTTCAAACTCTCTTTTGCGATTGGCAGTGAATGATTTCTTAACTTCAAATTTGATATTTATTGGGGACCGTCAAGTCAGTGTAAATGTCCACAGTGTAGTTTGTGACGCTCCAGCCAGATCGTTTCTGCTAAACGTCAAAGGTCACACGGGCTATTTTGCTTGTCACAAGTGCAACATTGAAGGAGAATACTTCAATAGACGTATGACCTTTCCCGGAACATGTAAAATCTTACGCACAGATCAAACATTTCGACAAAAGCTACACGAAGATTTTCATTTGCAAATTGACACAGAACTTCTCAGACTTCCGTTGAATCTAGTTACCCAAGTGCCACTAGACTATCAACATTTAGTGTGCCTTGGAGCTACAAGGAAAATTATCAATTTATGGGTACGAGGGAAGCTAAACAAGTTTCGCTTTCAAAACAAAGACACGCTTCTCCTTTCTCAAAACTTAATTACTCTTAAGCAGTTCTTTCCGAAAGAATTTCCAAGAAAGCCCAGGAGTCTACAGCATTTAAAGAATTGGAAAGCTACTGAATACAGGACATTTTTATTGTACGCTGGACCAATTGCATTGCAATCAATATTGCCAAAAAGTTATTATGAACATTTTATGTGCCTACACGTAGCAATTCGAATATTATGTTGTGATGAATTGCAAACAAAGTACATTAACTATGCAGAAGAACTTCTCGTGTATTTCGTAGATGCATTCGCAACGTTATATGGCCAAGAACAGGTTTCCTATAATATTCACAATTTGCGCCACTTATCTGCTGATAGTCGTAAATTTGGCACACTAGATAAGTTCAGTACCTTCAAATTTGAGAACTACCTGGGGGAAATCAAAGGACTGCTTAAATCAGGGAATAGACCTTTGGAGCAAGTTTACAACCGAGTTTCAGAATCAAGTGCCAAATATTCAAATGGTACAGTTGGAAATCGTCAGAAAGAAGAATTTAATATAACGATAAGCCGAGGTGACAATGCATGTGAACTTCTCGATGGCTCTGTGTATTTAGTTGAGTGTATCAGTGAAAATAACGAACAGTTGCTTTTTGAGGGGAAAAAGTTAATTAATCCTAGTCCATTGTATGAAGTGCCTTGTAGTTCTGAACTTCTAGGAATACGAACTTTCTCCCAAATCGGATGTTCCGAATTAATCGACGTGTCACAAGTGAAAAGGAAAGTCATAGTATTTAACTTTAAAAACCGCCTGACGAGTATACCGCTCCTGCATCTCAATTAAAATGTTCTGCATTGCTGAGTTTACTGTACAATTTGGCAATCAAGAAATTAAAGAAGTAGCAGTTGTACACTCCACTTGGTTCCAAGGAACGGCAAAATGCTTCTTTCCGCCTTTCTGGCGAAATAAACTAAAATTGTGTAATGCAATTAAAAATGGAGCTGTCCCGGACCCTACCTCATGGACCCTTTATGAAGCAAAATGTGTCGGTAATCGCTCTTTTGGTGAGTAATTAAGTTTATTCTTGTGAACTATTGCTATACTATTTTTATATCATTCGCCGGTATTTTATCATGAAGCTGACCTCGTCATAATACGTATTTTGTTTCATTTCTTTAGACACATACGAAGGTGCCCAGGCAAAACTTTCGGTAGCGGAAGAAAACTCGGAGTTGTCATCTGATAATTACAACGGTAGATTCAGAAAGCGTCCAAAACCGGCAGCAAAGGATAACATTGACAATTCGGATTCAAGTGGAGACGAACCGGTTCAGCATAAACGTGGACGCGGATTCGTTAAGATTTCTTCGCAGGCGCCGCTTCCTCCAACAATCCCTATACCTCCAGCTCCAATATTGCCTCCTCCTCCTCCTCATCAACCAACACTAGTGGCTGTAGCAAATCTTTATGATACTCAGGTGATCGTTATGATAAATAAACTTAATTATTTTATGTTATTAATTATTGTAAAATAATAACAATGATTCATTTGTTAATGGCTCTCGTTTATCTGTATGCTTGTCAGTAGGAAAAAGCAAGTGACATAATGGAATTTGAATGTAGTCCTTCCGAGTCTGTTAACCGCTCAACGTTTGTTAATTCCTCTCCATTGTTTCTACAATCCAACTCATCATATGAGCCAACTGGCCCTTTTGGATTAAGGGAACCGCGTAATGATTTTATTCCACCTGTGGAAACAACTGGATTTGGCTCCACCTGCCACACCTCGGCCCTTAAAAATCTACAAGAAACTCCTAAATCTACTGATCATGGAGGTATAAATTTTAAAGAAAAATGTTCACTTCAATTTTATTTATATAATGTACAGTGAAAACTAAAAACGATCTTTTTGTAGGTTTGCGGGAGGCCGTGAACAGGATTGAGCGAAACCAAGAAATTTTGACTGAAAAAGTTAATATGCTTTTGGATATGATGAGGACGTTCACGCAGTACAAAAGTGCACAGCAGATGAATCCGGATATCCAAATACGGCTTCCTTTAACTAGTGTTCAAGAGTTTAAGCAATTAAACGGAAGGCTGATAGCAGACCGAAACTTGCAACAAGACCTGGTAATTCAAGTTTGTCATTCAATCGAGCAATCTATTTAATTTATTATCCAACGATTAGCAATAATTTGCCATGCGTTATATTATTTCTTCAATAGATCATGATGTTGGCAACTAAAGGTGGAAACACCCCGAATCAAATCGCTCATCACATCACGAAAAGTTTGATGACAGATGACTTGATGCTTAACTTCACCATGAAAGGTCAAACTGGAAAGGAAGCCTTTAAAAATTACGTTTTTCTAGACTGCATTTGTGGTAATCTCAACTCTTATTATGATTAATTTTTGGATAATAATTGCAGCTTATATAATAATAATAATCTTTCACATAGCCTTTGTTAAATCATAACCATCATAATTTGTTAAATTTTTATCGTAATCAAGGTGCTGTCCGCAAGCAACCAAAGGGTTCGGTTTCCACTGACTATGAGATAAAGAAGGCTGTGGAGTATTGGTTAAAACGGGCATCTAAACGTATTAATGAACGGTATGAAACCACTCCTTGATCCAAATTATGTATGCTGGGTGATTTAACTTTAACTTAAAGACTGAGTTTTAATTGCCGGATTTGTTTTTGTAGGAATAAAAATGGACCCCCACCAGCAAACTCGACAGTTATTTCTGGAAACAATGACTTGGCTGAGTAGATTTAAGAAATATAATTTATAAATATTTAAAGTTTTAAGTATCCCGGGCCTTTGTACTATTCATAAATACACATGGATTAGGTTAATATTTGATTGTTGAGTATTAAAACGGAAAAATGGCTTTAATTCTGTAATTGCAATGTTTTCATTGTCCTTTTTGGCACAAAATAATGCATTCAAAAGAGCCCGCTTAAAACTCCGAACTGGTATTTGCCACCTAATGGCACCCGAAAGAGCACCTGTTTAGTATCAAACCTGTATAAAATTTACGTACTTTTCACTCAGTGTTTAAGGTTTTATTCAGTGCTCGGTACTCGTTCGAGGTGTACCAGTGGTACTGAATTAGACCTGGTCTTTTTTTGACAATGCCTTCTGAAAAGTCCTAGTCTGTTTGGGGCCAAAACAGTATTTCGTTGAAAACGTGCGGTACTTCGGGAACCTCGGGAACTCATATAAACTTAAACGGATCCTTCTTTTGGTAATATGGGAGGTTGTAGATTACAAGTTTGATAACCACGGTTTTAAATGTTTAGCCTGCCAGGAAAGACTAGCAAACATGCTGTGACAATCTCACACCTACCTGACGTCTGAATTTGTGAGTGTACAAAAATTTGCGTAGTGTCGTGTATTAAATATTTTAAATTCTTGTAATGGTATCATTGTGATTATATGATAAACATGAGCATGAGAGGGTGAATGATTTCAAGCATGTATTAATGTGAATAACTTAATGCCGGATTTTTAAGTACATTAAGTACAATCATGGAACACTATCAAACGAGCGAAGAACTGAGTCGGCTTACCGGTTTTACGCAGTTTATTTTTCATCTTGAATAAGGGTGTTTGCGCTTCAGCATCCATACACGAACTTATTAACGCCTTGTAATAAATAATTAACTAGCATTTATACTGACAGTCAAGTATAATAAAAAATTGGATAAAAGTGATCCAGTGTTGTTGCATGGAAGGCTCCAATCAGTACACATACCTACGCTTATCTTTGTCTTATAAGCGTCTCATTTGACTGTGAAAAAGAACGACGGCATTTGTGGCATTGCATAATTATTATTTTGTAAACTTTAAAGCACAATTGGATTATGTGATATGAATACATTATGAAAATTATAGTAGATGCTATCAGTTATACGATATAAATTAGATGTTGAGCATTTTGTTTCTGTATCATGATTCCACTACGCCACCTTCATGTTCGAAAGCTAATGAAATAAACCAATCAGGACACGATGGTGATACTATCGTTTTACAGGTGAGTTATATGGACCGACTGCTATAAATATTTGATAAGTGCTTCAGTCTCATACAATACCTGAACACTTGCGATTTCATAAGCATATCAAAAATCAACATTTCCCTTAAAATGAAAATTATATAGCGCATTTGACGGATGAAAGTGAAAAAGTTTCCAAAGATGTTACATAATAATCGGAATTATGTAGCAAGGAAACAATAAAGCATGTTATAAATAAATCCGATAATGAGTTTACGTGATTTAAGAAATGCATATGAATATCACACTATTTAAATCACATGGTATGGATTTGTCGGTAATTTACAAATCAAAATAGCAAATGTTGGTAATTTTCGAATTTTATATTCGCACAGAGTTCATAAGCGTTTCTTAGTTAAGCTGCAACAAGAAATCGAAAGAAAGAAATGTTTTTACAGGGCCAAATGCTACAATTAATTACCGTAGTAATTGGTAAATGCATAGCGCTCACTGGTAATGATTTTGGTAACGAAAGCTCAATTGTGCAACATCAACAACTGACTGTACAATAATGGCAGGTGGAAAAGCAACACAGTTCATATGGTGACAACGTAGCAATGACTATAAACGTGTGGCTAACATATGTAGCCATTTATTTTAGAGACCTCAGAAATCCAATGCATTTAACTTCAAGTGTTAAACACTACCAATTTTTTGTTCACAAATTCCACTAACTACAGTATTTACTAGGCAATTGTAAATCGATTGTGTAAAACCGTACACGGGAAACATGCGTAAGCAAATCACGAATTACATGAGTAGAAGAAATTAATAACTGCTAAAAGTTATACGAACTGACAATGGTCCGTTTTAGTGGGCTCCGTTTAAACGATGTTTAAACAAACGTGCAAACGGGGTGAATTTAACGATAAAAATCTGGATACTTGCTTCAAATTACTCGAAGACACATAGTCCAAAAAATACGATGGCACCTAACAAAACCATATTTTATACGGACTCGAAACAAGGTTGGTGGTACAATCGTTGGGATCAGACGTTCTTAACTCTTTGATTGGAAAGAAAGATATGATTCTCAATTCAGATGCTAAGAAGGCCCTGTTAATTAAGTCAACCAAAGACCATCATTTTTGTCACGTCCAGAGATGTTGGTAGTCATTGTACTTCACTTGTCATTCTAGAAAGCAAATACAGTTTTCATTTCTCATCGGGCCCCCTTTTACAGTCTTGCAACGTATAACCATGAAGCTGTTTACATCTTTCTTTCTCGCTGTAGTGGTAACGATTTTTATATCTGGCGTAAGTATGATAGAATGTGGTTAGTACAAGTTTTGTGATCAAATTAACGGCAAATGGTCCGTATTTTTTAGTTGGCCTCTGCCGCACAGCAACCGTCGAGCGCCCTAAAGCGGGTTAAAACCATGAACACCAAACGCTTTACCTTATATGAATTTAAGTTCAGGACCACGGTTGCATCAATGATGACTCTGGATCATTCCACTTATAAGTTACTCATTCGATCAATCAAAAGCTTAGGCATGCAAATTCTTGCTTCTTTCTAATAAATCCACTTTAGTGTTTCAATAAAATACGTTTGACATATAATTTCCTGCAATAATTGTCATAACGTTCCTTATTTTACAAGCTATCGGACCGGGCTAACTTAATGCGTGTCAACGTTTACAATATCCACGAAATTTAATTTGTACCATTTGTTCTTGAAACGAATTGTCGTATTCGGCTTCTTACAAAATTAATTGGCCTCAAGATTTTCTATAATTTAGTGACTAGTGTAGCAATAGTATAATTGGGAAAAGAATGGGTTCGCATTTTTACTTCGCACTGCATGGTCTTTACAAAGTAGCTGGTGTATACACAGCTCGTTTTGACTTCGTTATTTTCAATTGTGCGAAGCACACATCTTTGTAAACTCCGTCATGTAATTTGGTTGATAAAAAAAAATTTATCCAGATCATTCTGCAGCATCGGAAATGTCGCTGTTATCAGTCAAGTCGTACAGGATGCATCTGACCACAAAGCCTTTTTTAAACTATTATATTGACTATTTTGCGGAACATGATTAGTCTAGTGTCACCAATTGTACGCTGTCAATATCGGGTACGCCGTTGAAGAGAATCTTCAGCGAAAAAATCAAATCCACATTCCCACAGGAAGTGGTAACATACAATTGAAATGTATTATATTCCACGTAAAGCAATTGTGTGCAACACGAGCAAGGAATATACATGCTGGCAAATGGTGTCTGAGCTTACTCTGGCTGCGAATACTACAAGTAGATAGGATCTTTTTGCGAGATCCCCGGTTTTTTGTGGTAAATGCGTTGTATGTCAAACGGATGTTATAGCATTTCCTTTGTACTTTGAAATGTGCGCATTTATAAATCTCGTCGTTTGTGAAACCGACATATAGCAAAGTATTAGACTCCGTAAGAGGCTCCGGCTACTTAGAAATCAGCACATTAGACTGGCATTATTTCGGCCACACTGGAGATTATTTATCAGTTATAATCAATACTTCTGTTGACGAAACAAGAGAAACCCATTTCGTTGATTTCATCCAAAATGAAATTCCAGCCGTTTCTAGCTGAACCTTCCGGGCCATCGTTGGTGAAACTACTGATAATCGTCGGACTAAGAATAACAGATGGACACGTTCCTATAAATTCGTCCGTACGAACAATAAAAAATAATATATTTTTACAGTACAATTTATCGCAGAATATCTGTAGAATGATTCATCAAACTTTTTAGTCACCATCATGCGTATTTTGCCGACAAGATCGTTTGGGTGTTGACTTTGTGGCCTTGTTATCAATAGAAGACTACATAGCCGCCCGCTACAATGTATCCGACTTGATGCCGTTTGTCTCAAAGATTTCCACAGAATTCAAGATCATCACCTGTCCATTCATTGAAAGCTTGGGTAATTAACATGAGAACCTTGTTAAGAAAATCATTATCTTGCCAAAAAATATATTTACATATTTTGCTAGACACCAGCGTGAGATTTGTACCAGAAGCAGTTGCAACCTGGAACGCCAACATAACCAAATTATCAAATGAAACTGGAAAGGGGTTTGGATGGACGTCATGTTGGACCCAGCATCGGTAAACTTGGAGGAATTCCTTTATGACCTTCAAGTTGTGATTTATACGGCCAATGAGATTCATCCTGGTACGGTAAGAACATTAATATTCCCTAGCGCTATGGGCCAATGCGATTCGGAATATTTTTACGGCGCATTCACCGTATTGAACGAAGTATTTCCTAGAACTATGTTCAAACTGGCCGTGGAATGGAATCCACAAGCCTTTGTTAACCAAATGAAAGGCGAGTCATTTGTTCTCGCCGCACAAATTGAAGAAAGCTTTCATCTTATCGACTATATTATATTTATCGACTTTTTGCATGATAACGCCATTTACTTTACTCCGATCGAAGATCTGCTACAACCCCAAATAGATCTCGTTATGACATGCGTCCAGTTTATTAAAGAACACACCAGCTCTAACATATCCTTTGGAGTTTCAGGCGGCATGACTGACACAGCAGATAATGGATTAATCGTGTATTCAAGATTCGTTCAGATATTGAAGCAATTTGTAAGTTGGGGTTAATCCGCAAATATGACTGTACTATTGTACCACGCGTTTGATTTGCCTAGTATCTACAATTTGGAGTATTTGACCTCCGGATGGTGGCGACTTGTTGAAAATATTTCATACAGCTCAACAGCAGAATATGTTTTTGAAGATAAGTTGACAGTTGCGGAGAGAGAAAAGGAAAAAAACTCCAGAGAATCTCATTTCCCTAATTGAAAAGGACTTGCAATTTGACAGGGAGAAGGTTGCTGTCAGCTTCAATCCAGCGTTAACTCCAGTTAGCGCAAAGAAGCAGCACCGCTTCAACTTCTCGTCAGTACCTGTGCTACTGGATACAATTGCAACAAAATTTAAGACTGCATCAGTTTGCCATTTAGGTAATATTTGGAGATCGCTAAACCCGCTTGTGTTTGCTAAATACAACAAGATCGCAATATCCCCCCTGAAGTTTTTCTATACTCTTAATTTATCCGATGAAAACGAGGTTGAGTTTACAGCAGAGAAAATTCTACAAGCAAATCAAATGTATCCCAGTACCGTTATCAAAATCCACCTCGTCTGCTGTCAAAACACGACAAACTCGTCCATCGATAGTTTCCGGTCGAAGCTGAAACAGAATGGCTCGGAAAGTTTAGTTAAAATTGGCGCCCTGGAGCCAATAGGATTATGTGCAGGAGGAGACGACTGGATACTTTTCGGGAAGCTGGAGCGACTTCTGCAGGCGGTCGACTTTGTCTACTTCAGCTACACGCCTGGTTCGCCACATCACGTCAGCTACAAGTTTGGTGTCGATAGGGTTTTGGCGCAGACAATTACGTTATTTGAAAGCTGTAAACGAAGAATCGGGAATATACTTCCTGAAATTAAGGTGGGGTTTGAGACAGGGTTTCCGGATACACTGAAGTCAAGAGAGGAAGACTACGTCTCATTGGTGCTATTTTGGAAGGAGATCAATGCATGGGCGACAAGAACAAACACAAACGTAAGTACAGCATTACAAATAGTGTAATTACAATTATCACTTTGTCTATCATTGCGTCTACTTAATATCCAGGTAATTATGGACGGGGCATTTGATGCATCGTATTCACATGACGAGGACGCCGTATTTAGCCATTTGGGATGGTGGAAGGTTAGCGAGAACCGCGTGTCAGGCGATGAACTTGTAATTGAAGAGAAACGAAATGGTGAGCTAAACAAAATAAGCTTCTAAACTGGATAAAAGGTGTGGAATTGAAAACATATTCTAATTGTTTTGATTTGTTGTTGCTTTATATTTAAGTTGCATTGAAGAGATATCAACTTTCCACATCTATTGATAATCCCGCTATAGATACCGGCGGTTTATCTGTAATTGTACCGATAACAGCATTAACTTCCATTATTTCGGTTACCTTGCTGACAGTATTGATCCTTGTGTACAGATATAAATTAAAGGTGTCTAAAGGCAATACAGGTATCAGTTATGCGTCGCAGTTACAATTGAAAAAAGATGACATCGTTGTCCTACCTGACACTTCATTCAACATGGCGTCAAGTACCCTCATTGGAACCGGCAATTTTGGAGCCGTGTACAAATGCTACATGGCTCAGCTAGAATCTGAGGTAGCAGTAAAAATCGTCTCCAATGACGTCCAGATGGAGGCTACGGAAAGGTCCATTGCTATAAAAAGCCTTTTGTCCGAAATAATGAGTCATGTAGGTCGTCATGAAAATATATCGCGAATTTTGGGAGTGTGTCCAGAAGGAAATTTGTTTCTTGTGACGGAATACTGCGTGCATTCCTCCGTGTTGTCGTATCTACGATCTGAATGAAACCGTTTCGTCAATGTATGAACTGTTACAATTTTGCATGGAAATTTCAAATGGGATGAGCTATCTGGAGACAAAGGGTGTTGTCCATGGGGATTTATCGGCAAGGAATGTTTTACTAAATTCTGTCAAAAGCTGTAAGATTTGCGACTTTGGATTGTCCAGGAAATTGGAAAGGTATGAAAAATACATGAAGAACGGGGAGGAGCCACTTCCGTGGAGATGGATGGCACTTGAGTCACTGACACAAATGGAGTTTAGTGCGAAATCGGATGTGTGGTCGATGGGGGTTACGTTCTGGGAGGTGTTTAGTTTGGGTAAATGTCCGTTCCCTACAATGAAGTGGAATGAAGAATTTTGCACAAGTCTTGCTGATGGACTTAGATTGGAGAAACCGGCATTGGCAGAAGATGACTTGTAAGTATTATGATTTTAGAGAAAATATTCAGTTTTTATATACCTAAACCATTTGTTAAATGTTATGCATTTTTGCACTCGGCAGTTACGAGATTATGCAGTCCTGTTGGGAAACAGAGAGCAAATGTCGACCTTCAGCAAAAGAGATTTCTGAGCAGATATTGGAACTAAAGAAGAGCGAGTACGTGAAAATGTAGAAAACCCCGATGTTTGTTCTCACTCCTCTAATCACTTCTCGCTCCTCCTCCTCGAGGCGGTTTGTGGTCAAGTGCATTTCTTGTCTAAAAATCAATTAATGATGGGCGTCGTAGCTTTCCTGTTTTCTTTGATTTACTTTTCCAATAAATTTTAGAGTACACTCACTTTTACTAATAGTCTGTTTTAATGAAGAACGCCGTATTCACAGAACAAGTATTTCAACGATATTAAGCAATAGTACGTTTCCCATTTTAAATATAAATAAACTGAAATTTAGTAAAACTAGTAGAAGCATTCTTTACGCACACGTTTGATTTGATGAACGTGTTTGTACACAAATTATAAAATATGTCGCCATCGTTGCCATCATCTAAAATGTAACAAAAACGTCACAATAAAAAGTTCTTTAAATCTTTCCATAAAAACATCACGCCGGAAATAAACGAACACTTACACTTGCCAATACGCCGTACGTCATTGGGAACACGTTGCTCGCTTTGATGGACACGGAATTGTAGTTGAGTTGATCCAGCACGACTCCCACATCCCAAGGTGGGTAAACCGACATTCGATTCGATGTCACCATCAGCCAATTTTTAAGATCACCCACCTTGTGATTTGCATCCACCATTAAAAACAAACTGATTCCGCTGTTGACAAAATAAAATATCAATTCCAACTTTGCAGACAAATCCGAGTATCCTCCATCTCCCGCGAAAACGTGTTCCATTCCAAACGCCAGGTAAAGTACAGATTCGAATACCAAACAGGTCACCATATGGCCGATTATTACGTTCGCATGATCAGTTAGTTGACGGATGCTGGAAAACCCGTTTTCAATTTCAGCCCACGTCACATTAGACTCCAATGAAGCGTTATGATTATTTCCTTTCAAAAAGTCTGAAAATGACCTTGCCACGCTTCGGAATGCCAATAACATAAAGAGCAGCAAAACACTTTTGTAGGAGCCCAACAGACTTACATACACGAAGCAAATTATTGCGACTATATTTGCCTTCCCAGTCCCGTTTGTGAGATTGGCTTGAGTGAGTCCGGAGTTGACGGCAAAGGCAATGTAAACACAGCATATTGCTCGCAGACAATATTTATGTTTCCATAACTTCAAATTTACTTTCATCTGTTCACCCACATTATGAAGCAACATAACAAGATTTGTCAATTTGCTCTGATCCAACCAAAGGAATTTTACCACTACAGCTATGTATACGTTGGAAACGAAACTCAATGTGTACTCTACGTACGTTATGAGTGTGCTTGTGTCTTCTGTCCAATTCCGCCTCGATGCCCATAAATAATACGAAAAACTCACAAATGTGAAGGATCCAGAAATAACCTTTTGCGGAATATATTGTAAACATTTTACTGACACAGCATACTTTGCGGATTCTCTATTTCTAACCGCAATGCGGAATGGGGACACGAGAAGAAAATGAAATACTTCCAAGGGAATTAGTACACTATTTATCATCATATCGGGTTTCACAGGAGGTTTAGTCGTTGCGATAATGACAAATGTGATATAATGTTGCTTATTAGTGGCTATTAGTGGAATGTCAAGGGAGAACTAATGTTGAAATTTTTCAACAACTTCATTAAGGCGCTGCCACCAAAAACTATATAACTAGTGCGTGCAGTGAATTACTAAATTAAGTGATATGAATAATTGATATTTACATAAGCAGCAGATTTACAGTCTGCCCAAAATTGAAATGGAGTAAATTGAGTGGCACGAAACTATCAAAATAATTGCTCGATCCAATATTAACCTTCAAAATCTGCAACGATTTTACATATCGCCTAGCAACTCCACTTCTCATGACAGCCCCATTCCTTTTAATTAACTGTAAACATTCTTTAGATTTTTCATACACCTGACCTTTTGCACTTCCTTCACTTTCAACGGTCAGAAGACCTGTATCGAATGCCAATATGATGAACATTAGCAGCTCGGAAATACCAAGGCTCCTCGAAAGGGCCACCATGCAGTACAAACTCATTATAAAAACGTAGGAACATAAAGCCATAGAACTGAACGTCAACGAGCCTTGATGAATGCTATTATATACTTTCAGCAGTATTTGAATTTGCCGCCATACTCCAACCACAGGACGAATATCTTGACCATGTGAAAGTACTGCAGCTCTGTTGAATATCCGGAGGTAATTGAGAATGCAGTATGCGTGCTGCATTGTATATACAGTGTACTCCAAACAGCAGTTTCCAAAAGAGAACAGCACAATCCATGAAGCAAACGTTGCCGAGAAGAATTCAAACACGGCTGCTAATTTTCCATCCAAAGAAAAAATGTTAATGTCTGGTTCACATTGAGGGAAAAACGGAAAGCCAAGGTTAGTGGATAAGCAGGGTGTCGACAAGCAGAGTAGCCAGAAGATAAGAACGACAGTTGGCAGTGTGCACATTGAGAGAAGAATGTAGAAACGGAATCTAAAACCAAATCCTTCCTTGGCTTCCGCTGGAATCCAGCTTGTCGCTAAGACGCCAAAACAATTGTATATTACGTTATGCTATTTAAATGTAGCCTGTTTAGTAAATCAATATTGGCTTACGGTTATTTCTTCGTTCGAAAGAAATGAGAGAGCAATATAAGTCAGCCATTTCGTTTCTCTGTTCATGTATTTGAAATAAAATTGGAACGTGTAATGAAATGCTAACCTGAAAAAGACAAGACTTCACTGCTTCTGTTAATGTGAGTCGTTGTGAGAAAATTATAAACTGCAACCAAGCAATAATGTTGTAGAAAAGGGTCAACTGTGACTTTCGATAGAAATATTTTTGAACTCGGGTTGACACGACAATTAGCGGATTGGAATAACTCTGGGATGGGGTATGGATTATTGTAGTTAATAAACCAAATAGTTTGAGATTCAGTTGGGTTAGAGTGGATAGTTTTTGTGCTAGCAACATTTCTCCTTATTATTTGTCTTGATGCGGGAGGATTTATTGTATATTTCTCACAGGAACAAAGTAGCCTAGATTTTCAGCCAGACAGAGTATGCTCACGGACAAAATATTACTGGCGACTGTGAGATTACGATTATTTTTGCACATTCTCATCAAACAGGCACAAAATTTGTGCGCATTACTAGTCATTTTGCAAATGTTCAAATATACTGAATGCTGACAGCATGCTACTGCTGTGGGGTGCTAAATAATCCATGAACATCACCAAAACGATCATGATAGGGACAACACTCTGAAATGGAATGCCCATGCTTATTAATTATATAGGCTGAGGTTCGTCGGGTAACATGATCAGCATTTGAACTAATGCAAATGAAGGCTTGTAATAAGGCGTTTACATTAATGTATGAACAACCATTTCGACTTCAAAATTTAGCATGTACATTTGAATCAGATAAATACTCCACATTCGTAACTTTGAAATATAGTTGAGATCTGTGTAATTGGAAGTATTTATGTAAGAAGTGAGCTATTGAATTATTAATCATTTGGCAATACCCGTATTATATCGAGTTAAGTTATATCAATACCCGTTATAACGACTGCCGGAGCGAAATATGATCAAGATAGCAAAAAGACGGAGAACTTAAATGCCTATATTTAATTATGAATGCATATGTTGGCCGACGTCCCTCTGTCTTAGTAGCGTGATCAATATGAACGAAGTTCATGAGCTATTTTTGTAACGCTTGGGTTTATTGACGACTGAATATAGAGTCGTAGGGGTTTCTAAATATACGCTGTGGGAAGCTTTTGGATACTGATATAGTTAAAACGGGTTTACTGCGGTGTTGTAAAAGGATATTGCATTAATATTAAAATATATGCGGTACAAGTTTACAGGATAATTCTAAGTCGTAGTTGCAAACATAGAATAATGACAGGCTGTGGGGACATGTATCCCATTCACAGTCATTCCGTTTCCATGTTCGAAATGAAAACCAGTGTTGTGGTCAAAGTAGCACACATTTAAAGAAGATGCTTAATGATATCCACACATGTTTAGTAATGATGTATCAATAAATTTCACCTTATAACCAACATGTTTTAGTTAATACTACAAGTAGGTAATAACTTTTACACTATTATGCATAACAGCTTTCGCTGAAACACAATGTCGTAATCGTAATAAAAACTAAAGCAATAGAAGCAAATAAATAATAATCCAGTTCCGTTGCTGATATATTTCAGTGACGCTAATGACATAGCATATTAGATGTTTGATTTGAGAGTCACAAAAATGTTCATGTGTCGATGTTCAATTCTCACCCAGATAGAGTGCCGACTGAATAACCAAGTACATATTATTGGTAAAAGAAGACAATATATATACGCATAATCCACAATAGTTTAATTCTCTGAAGCACCTTGAAATTTTAGTCCTCAATTCGTGAAACTTCATTGCATGTGAATAATATAAAACAATAGGCAATTACCATTGAATTTGTACATGTGTGTGTATAAACAATTACTGGCAAATTGCCAATGAAAAAATAAACGAAATTCACTCACTATATAAACATCATGCACACAATCACTCCCTAAAGTTTGCAATGAATAATTACGTAACTGCAATGATGATGTCACCAATTTGGATTCCGGTGAATTTCGAGTGAAGCAAGAAAAAAACGTAATAAAGTTGTGCAAGAAATCTCAACGTTATTCATTATGAAAAATTTTATGGATTCCTTCGTGAAACTTTGTAACTAGACGAAATGTAATGATAAATGGATGTCGGCTCAGCATGACTATTGTGCCCAGGACCGAAATGGGAATGTCGTGGCGAATCAAATTCAAATGTACGATCTAAATGCAAATCTTTCAGTAGTCATGTATCCACCATAATGATAAATATATTTTTAACACGTTTATCCTCATTCACAAGTGAGTACCAAGTTAAAAGTTAAATGACCACAGTAGTTTCCATAATTGTATTCTTTCATTTTAATTTGTACAATGAATGATTCGGGGCTGATAAATTACGGCTTCTATAATACAACGAACATATAGTTCAGGAAATGCTATTTGAATCCAGGGGAATGCCCGGCATTTCATTTATCAATTTTTGGTAAACTTCATTTAACTCTGGGAACAATACCTTTGGCAAGTTTGGAGGTCCTGGGTTCATTGACATGAAAGTATCTTAAGACAAGTAGTGTCAAATCATAAAGAAAGGTGTCGTCTTCATTAAAAATCAAATTTGGCGATTTTGACAAGTTATCACAAATCATTCCATCAGCTCCATGAATCAAGTCGCACTAGACAAATTCAAAGTTACTCCACAGAAAATATATTGTAACATTTTATATCACCAAATGGAAAACTGTCAGGAAGGCATCCCACCATGAAATGGATACGGGGATGCGGAAATATTTCCTGGGCAAAGTTCATTCATTCACTATGCCATGCAACCAACGTTATTAAGTGATTAGAACAATTAATGTTTTCAAGTAGCATGCACGTGCTGAAATACATCTGTTTCAACGTGTTTAATCCATTGTCTTGCACTTTGTTTCTCTGCTGAATGAAAAATTCCCGTGCGTAGGAGGAAAGTCTGCATTGTATGGCTCACTCTATCAGCATCAAGAATAACATCACAAATTCACAAAGTACTCAGAGTCGAGAACATTTTGCAATTGGTGCAAAATATTGGCGTTATTGGTACAACAAAAATACATTGGAATCTTTTATTTACTTTTCTTACAATGATGACATTACGTTTAAACTGTACAAAATAACATTAGTAGTAGGGTGAAAGTAAAATTACCGTAGTAGTTAACTGTGGGCATTTGGTAACATGGTAAGAAGAACAAAATTAGTGATACGGACATGCTTCGATATTAGTATTAGTACTTATAGATTTTGTCCGTGTGGAATTTGCCTAGAATTGAGTGTTACGTTATTAGCCGATTGGCATGGATATTATTAACATCTCTGCGAGTTCCTGCATTCGTGTTATCATTTTTCATTTCAGCACTTGATTTTCATTTCTCACATTTATTCCTTTCATAATTGGTATTTGTGTAAATTATTACTACATTGAAGGGAATTACATATAAGAACGTTTGAATATTTCCACAGTAAAATAATAGTAAAACTTATAGTGATTACAAATATTAACAGTATCGAAAACATTTCAGCGCCGGTGAAATTCGTATTATACTTATGTATACATGGTTTGTACCTGAATCTGGTAAAGAAATATTAAACATCATTTGTTCACTCATTATTGCTCAACGACAGAGACGTTGAAGGTCGCATTAACGTAAGAATGTTATGTTGCTTGCAGTAGTTATTATTTTTCCCTTAACAAGTACATTTACGATGACGCAAGTTATATGCATGGCTTGGGATGAATAAATACGGTAGCGTGTTCGTGAATTTAAAATTGATCAAATGTATGTAGATTCTGACTGATGATAGACGTAGCCTGACCATTTCCGCCATGCCAGAAACAAATGGAATATTTTATCATTTACTGAGGAGGTACATATATTCCATCTATGATTCAGCAAGCTTCTCGAACATAATTTGGTACTGGATGTTGAAGTTGATGTTAACACTCTTGTTGACCTGGTCAAGTGGAAAATGTATGGTACCGTCATTTTTTAATCACACACAATTTTAAAATGACAAAACATCACACAACAGCGGTCCAACCAACAACAAAACTAACTGAAATAACCTGACATGAGTTCGACACACCGTTTACATCAGCAATATATTGACCGTTTGAGCTATATTGAAGTGGAGCAAATTTAGCGGGATCAAACTATCGCAATAATTGCTCGACCCAACGTTAACTTTCAAAATCTGTAATGATTTTATATATCGTCGCCCAATCTTGCTTTTCATAATGGCGCCATTCAACCTAACCAACTGCAAGCACTTTGTAGACGTTTCATAAACCTGGCCCTTTGCACTTCCCTCACTTTCAACTGTAAACAGAACACAATCGAAAGCCAGCATCGAGAACATAATCATCTCAGGAATGCCAAGACTTTTAGAAAAAGACACGATACTGTATAAGCTCATCACCAACACGAAGGAGCACAAAGTCATCATGCTGAAAACCATGACGCCCTGCTGAAGATCATTAAAAACCTTTAACAGTATTTGAATTTGCCACCATATTTTAACTACCGGCTGAAT
This sequence comes from Sinella curviseta, assembly GCA_004115045.4. Lineage (NCBI taxonomy): Eukaryota > Metazoa > Arthropoda > Collembola > Entomobryomorpha > Entomobryidae > Sinella > Sinella curviseta. The sequence goes on along the minus strand of CM023199.3, from coordinate 29,793,984 downwards.
ACTTCTCCCGCGTGCAATCCCAGCTCTTTTGATGAATATCCGTAGATAATTTAGAATGCAGTAAGCATGTAGCATTGAGTAAACAGCACCTTCCAGAATACAGGTTGCTAATGAGAATATTGCAATCCATGAAGCAAAAGAACTTGACAAGCGTCGCTAGTTGTCCAGGTAAGGAAACTGTTATGGTCTCCATTTGACATTGAGGGTACAGCGGAAAGCCCAGATTTACGGATAAACATGGAGTGGATAAACAAGAAAGCCAGAAGATAAGTACGATTATTGGCAGCGTTATTATGATGACTGGCATATAGAAAGGGAATCTGAAGCCAAATCCTTTCCTTGCCTCCAATGGAATCCAGCATTTGCCTTGTTACAAAATAAAATGTTAAATACGGTCCTACTTCTTGTATAAATACTAGATGGTTTTCAGCTTACCATTATTTCTTCGTTCGAATGATATGCATGAGCAAAATTGCATGTCCAAGTCGTCTCTTTGTTTATAGGTTTGAAACAAAATGATGACATGGATCGAAATGGAACCTTGGAAGAAAATGGACCTTGCAATTTCGGATAAATTGAGTCGATGTGAAAAAAGAATAATTGCAGCCAAGTTACAATAATAAACAATAGGGAAAATTGTGACTTCAGATAAAAGTATTTTTGAGCCCGGACAGAAACAACAACAAGCGGTTTGAAATAATTGTGGGAGGATTCATGAATTACTATGCTAAATTTACAAAACAGCTTGAAATTCAATTGAGCTACAGTTAACAAATTTTGCGCCACCAACATGGTTTGTAGTTACTTTCTTTGAAGATTTGAAATCGATAAAGTTTCTTTGAAAACTATAAGTCGGCCGTATGGATCACTACAATTTAAACAAACACAAATTGCGTCAGACAGTTTCGTGCTGAAAATATCTTACCACCTTAAGAAAATGCTGGCTTGTCAACTACTCGCATTGAACTGGCAAGTGAAGAAGTACGAAAATGTACAGTCCAATTAAAAATGCAGGAGCGCTCTCCGCCGAAACCAAATAATATGAAATAAAGTATGATATAGTTATCTACTCATCGCTTCAAAGTATTAAGATTGGAAGTACGTAATGGAAGTACGGACTATTAATCATTTGGTATAGCCCGTAATGTGTCGACTTGAACAGGATTATTATTTAATCAATGTATAAATAGATGATACTCGAAGTGAAAGATGGTCAAGATAACAAAACGAAATACGAAGGCGCTGAAGTATACGGAATTTATTATAGGTGGATGAACGCTCTTTTGCGTTAGTTGAACCGTAGGCCCGAAGTGTTATTAGGACCATATTTAGCAGTGCTATTAATCTGATATTAAAAATAAGCCAGCATATTGAAAATCAACAGTTTATTATAAATACATATTATAATTTAGACGCCGAAAAATCTTACGGTAGAATTCGCTGAAATTAAGTATACAGGGACAACTTGATGCGTAGATTCCGAATCCGCAATAAAAAGTGCGGACCCTCCCTCGTCCGGCGGAGCTACGGTCGAAAAACCAGATGAGGGGTGGGAAAATGTCCGAAATTTTTATTGTTGATTCAGATAGAGAATAAAAAGCTGAACAAATTTTGTGAAAGAACCACCTATCAATTCCTCAACCCCTGACTGCGACATCCCTTCAAAGATTATAATTTTTAAATGACCGTGTCGGGGAAAATTATTAAGAGAAATTGATTGGTACTTTGGTTTTATGGAAACCTTCAGCGTTTTGCATAAAAGGTATCCAGAAAAAGCACTTTTTTCGAGTCCCCCGCGTCTAGGGTTTCTCAATTTACGGTAACTGGGTGTGTCCGGTGACGGACATTCATCCCCCTGGCTTTCGAACATCCTTTATGCATGCTGCCTTGCCATGTAAGCTTGGTTGTTGTGCAGCAAAAAGCTGGAAGTTGTTGACTTTCACGCTCGCCTAATAGATACGTATGTGCGCATACTAACTAATGCATGGCTTGAAATAGTAGAATTTAAATATATGTATATTGATCGTAAATATATTTCCGTATGCTGCACTCTCATGTAGGCTGCTACTTTATTGTAACCTGGCTCCCGCCCGTGTAACGGGTGCCGGGGACCGGCCGTGCCGGTTCTAGTTTTATTTACAAAATAAGCTCTCTATATTTATGCGAATTATTTGGTATGACCAGGCGTATGCATATTTACTACATTCTATCAACAGTGGTTTCATATATGTATACCTAAGCAAATAATTCGAATTCATTATGTGGCCATGGTTATATTATTATATGTAATTAATTTTGTGGTTACAGTATGTAACATGAATACAATTATTACTTAATTTGTGATTCCAAAACTTCCTAACCAAGCTAAACGTATATCACTATTCGCATAAACAACCAACTTCATATTAACGCATGGTTTTTGTAAAACTAGTTGATCAGTAATATAATCATATTCTGTATGATCTACCTCGTTATGAAATTGTTATACATAGATTCCACAAATGCATATGCTTACATGAAGCCATTAATAAAACTGGTATATTTACTCACCAGCAGCAGTTGCACTGTGAGGCGAATTGCAAAATCGATGCAATTCAAATGAGTCAACCCTTCAACCAAATTTAGTTCGCCAAACCGAACCTAGCTGTAAGAGCAGCTTTTGAAGAACTTACGCTGAATTTTTAAATCCCTTTTACTGTCACAACCTGTGAGTGACAAGTGTCTACGTATTTGCATGAAGCCGTTGATGCACTTCACGTACACCTGAGACATTCCTCCAATCACGACAATTAGAAATAACATGGCATTTATCGCTTGCCTTTATTCATTACAATTCTGAGCACCTGAAATGAATTGTACTGCAGTGATACAGAAATGCTTGTCGTCGCTCCACTGGTGTAGGAGTCTTGAAAAAAATACAAGACTAGTAAACTTTTTGTGCTATTTATAAATGCTTTTTCGCAATTTGGATCACTTAAATCGGAGATTACGGTTGCAATAATGTACCACGAGTGTAAAAGCTGAATTGCTATATTAAATTATATGGAACAGAAAGGGTAATGGGGGAAAGGTTATGCCGTTTACCTATTACTACATACGAGTACAACCAGTTCACTAACGCTTCAATCCACTATTGCTGTAGGCAAAGGAATCGCCGCGCTTACTGTTACCAATTTGTTGAAATGTTTTTCAATCGTAATTTAGGACGACCAAATATTAAATCGAATCAGTGTCCTTATTAAGGACAGGCTTTCCAGTCTATATAAATTAAGAATAAATAATCTGAATAAGTGCTATTGCATAAGCAACAGATTTACAGTTTGGCCAAAATTGAAATTGAGCAGATTGAGTGGCACGAAACTATCAAAATAATTGCTCGATCCAATATTAACCTTCAAGGTTGGTAACGATTTAACGTATCGCTGAGCAACTCTACTTCTCATGACGTCCCCATTCATTCGAACTAACTGCAGACATTCTTTAGATTTTTCGTAAACCTGACCTTTTGCACTTCCTTCACTCTCAACTGTAAGAAAACCAGTATTCATTACCATCACCGTGAACATAAGCAACTCAAAAATTCCAAGGTTCCCAGAAAAGGACACGATGCAATACAAACTCATGATAAAAAGGAAGGAACATAAAGTCATGGAACTGAATGTCAAAGCGCCTTGATGAACGTCATTGAACCTCGTCAACAGAATTTGAATTTGCCGCCATATGAACAAGACAGGTTGAATATCGCCACCACGTGAAATTGAGGCCGATCTGTTGAACAGTCTAAGATAATTGAGAATGCAGTAAGCATGCAGCATTGTGTATATGGTGTACTCTAAACAGCAGTTTCCACAAGAGAACAGCACAATCCATGAAGCAAACGTTGCCGAGATGAACTCAAACACGATTGCTAATTTTCCATCAAATACAAATAGCCTGGTATCTGGCTCACATTGAGAGAACATGGGAAATCCGAGGTTCATGGATAAACAAGGTGTCGACAAGCAGAGTTGCCAGAAGATAAGCAGGACACTCGGTAATGAGCACGATGACAGAAGAATATAGTAAGGAAGTCTAAACCCAAATCCTCTCTTGGCATTAGCGGGATACCAATTGCCTCCTTAAATGTCAAACCAGATAAAAATTAGTTCATGTGATAGCTAGTTTCTTAAGAAAATTATTTTTTTAACTTACTGTTATTTCTTTGTTCGAAACAAATGAGAGAGCAAAATAACTCGGCCAGTTCATGTCTCCGTTCATGTATTTGGAATACAATTGGAACGTGTAATGAAATGCAGACCTGGAACAGGTACGACTTGACAATTTCAGATAATGTCAGTCGGTGTCAGAACAAGAAAAACTGCAGCCAGGCTACAATGTTGTAGATAAGTAATAATTGGGATTTTAGATAGAAACGTTTTTGAACACCGCCTGATGCTACAACCAGCTGTTTTGAATGACTCCGGGATGGGACATGGATTACTGTGGTTAATAAACCAAAGAGTTTTAAGTTCAGTTGGGTTAAAGTGGATAGCTTTAGGGCCAGTAGCATTATTCCAAATTAATTGGTTTGTGACGTGAAAGGTTTACTGTATAAGTTACTCACGGAAACAATATGACTGACGACAGTGGAACTAGTCCGACTATTTTTTCCTCGCTCTCATCAAACGAATGATAGATGAGAAATCCATGAAATTTGTGCGGATTTTTAACCATTTTTCAACTGTTCAAATATTCTGAATGCTGACAGCCTGCTGCGGCTATGGGTTACTAATTATTGCATGTACATCGCCAAAACGATCATGATAGCGAGAGCACTTCGAAATGATATGTCAATGCTTATAAATTATGACCGCTGAAGTTGTTTGGGTAACTGGATCGGTATATGCACTAATGCCACTGGGGTATGTACAATTGAATCAGGTAAACCTTGACGTATATTTGAGATCTAAAAAATTAAAATGTTTATATGAAAAGTGAGCAATTGAATCATTAATCATGTTTTCGAGGCCAGTATTGTATCGAGTTGGTAATGGTAAATTTGGCCACCAAGCGATGAATAATTTCTTTCCCGTAGCAAAATAAGATCAAATAACAAAAACACGGAGGAATTAAATGCCTGCATTAATTAATCATACGTAAGTTGGCTGACGTCCCTCTCGCCTTAGTGGCGTGATCAATATGAACAAAGTTCATGAAGTATTTATGTAACACTTGAAGTTATTGATGACTGAATATGGAGAGAGATTGGGGTTTGTAGTTATAGGCTGTATGTAGCCGTAAGATAATGGTATAAGGGTTACTGCATTCCATGCCAGTTAGTTACAATGTATTCCTAAATTTCAAGCCAGAACCAGAATGCTGTAATTTAGAACTATAATAATTTGCGTTTAAGCGACTACAAACTCTTGATTTAACTACAGCGTAAAGCCAAATTTCTAGTACGTAGCAACGTTCTAGGAGAGCCCACATTTTCTGAAGTCTTCGTATCAAACGGATAGTATACATGGCATTTCCTCTACTTTGAAATGTCTGTACATGCAAATTGATTTGTCATTGAAACCGACGAACAACACTATAGTTTGACATTATTTCGACAACACTGTATACTATGTATCAATCTTAATCAATACTTCTGTTGACGATACAAGAGGAACCCATGTCGTTGGTTTCATCCGTAAAATGATATTCCAGCCATTTCTAGTTGCTGAACCTGTCATACCATCGTTAATATATACATACATGATACACGTAGTGAACGATGGTAAAGATAAAAAAATAATACGAAGTTGCATTCGGAATATATTCCACGTGGAAAGTCGCTCTTTTGTAATAGTTAAACGACCCATGTGGAATTGTAATATTTTTGGTTTAATTTGTAATTAATGGCGAGTGGCGATATACGTAGAGTCAATGGAATTTAAAAATTGAGACCGTAAGTTTTGGTGAGATAAAAACTTCCAGTATGTTCTTTTTATGAGTGAACCGTTTTTCTGATGAAAATCCAAAAATTATTGGCGATGAATATATAGGACATAAAGTTACTATGACATAAATAGAATACTTCGGTTTTCTCAAATGGCTTGTATTATAGAATATTTACGCAAAAATTATAAGCGAATTGAATTTTGAATTATGGCAGGATATATTTTGGTAAGTACGAATGTGCGATTGCATATGATCAATGATCATATGTTTGAACAGTCCATAGACACCGCATTATATAGATCATAAGACCATTTGAGTGAGTGTATATTATACGATTTCCAAAGTGAAGTGATTATATTGTTACAAATAATTCATTTTGTGAATGTCGTCTTTGGTATAAACTCTGTTATTACATTATTTATTATTGATATAAACGGTCTAAGCAATTTTGTTTTTATATATATGTTTGTAATCATCCAACTTTAAACATGACATTTGCATATTAGTTAACTAGTTAAATAATTATATTGCTTATCATTTATCAAATGCTACAATTGGTTAGAGTTTCTACAAATCTAAGTATTCGCAGCTTCCGAGAACCCTCATTTGAATTGCCAAGTATGTTTTACAAACACAGTGTCATGTTGTCAAGTGCCTATTTATATGCATGAAAAAGGTTTTGTACTGAATGTACACCTGGGACATTCCTCTAAATCACAACAATTAAAAACACATGCGTTTATGCAGAACATGAACAACATGGTGAAAGCTACTACAGTCTTCTGCGTCAGCGGAACCTTGATAATCATCGTCGTTGTGAAGGATAATGCCACAGTTCCAACGACACTTAAATTTGCGAGTACTTTGAGATAAATACCATTCATTAGGACTCCATGCACCTGCAGAGTTCTGTACTGCTGTGAGGTGCATCAACTTTTGATCCGACCCATGATCAATGATTGCTGGAAGCTAAAACAAAAGATGTAGCAGTAAGTAGAACTACTACTTCAAATACTTGAAAATTTTGAATACACTACATTCGTAATGAAAATTATCGCACAATTCTAACCTTGGATTACGTGTATTCCCTCCAACTATCACGCTACCCAGTTTCTCCGCTCGACAAGATATTTGGCCAAATAAATCTAAATGGCGGGTCAACATTATAAACGTAGTTTAACCTTAACGGACATGTGAAATTTATGCAGAATGATCTCAGTACTTCCAATTGAACCATATGGATAATCGTATTAGTTATTTGTGTCAATTTTACAAGCTCTGTTTTAACTACTGAAGGACAACTAGTGTCAGAATTGAAGACTGAACGGAGCGCCTAAGTTTAGGAAGCTCCACAAATACTGATATAATTGTGCAAGTTTCCCATTGTCTTTTGGTGGTTATTTGTGCTTACGGCTTATTCTACATATTTGCATGCTGCATGTGCTTAATTAGAATGTTGTTTCAGGCATATACCCATGCCCGTGAAAGGGGTATCCTTAACGGCCATGTGAAGTACGTCTTTCTACTTTCGCAAACTTGAGAAATGCGTTGCGCAATCGAATTCTCTAAAATTAGTTTGATTGTCAATCCTATCCTTCGTAAGGGGTGTTCCCAAGGTTTACTTTCCACACGTTATGTTTTAACTGGAACTTGTACGTTTATTCAAGCTATATACATATATGCAAGTGCTACATTTCCACATGTATAGATTGATGAAGATTAGGTAATGTAATTCATAAAATGTGTAATTGTATAATAGAATCAATTAAAAATACATTAAATTTACATCTAACTACATTTATCCCTTATGGTCACTCACAGCAAAGTTGAAGATCTGAACTTAGATTCTTGGCAGTTTATTTCAAAGCGGTGCAAGTAAGTATTCGTGTACGTAATAATTATAAAGATGTACTTATATTAGTGGCGTCATGCCGAAATACTATATGTACATTTGTTTACATTAATACATAATATTGTAGGATAGCTTATATCAACAACTGACAAGCTTAATTAAATATTAAATTAAGCAGTACTAAATATGACGTGTAAACGCGGGAAAAGGCGAGTATGCAAGCAGAAGCAGCAAACGCTCAATTAGAGAAAAATTCCAGATAGTGACACGCTAAACAATACTCACCCAAAGTTACGAACAAACCACAAAATAACTTACAAGTTGTGTTTCACACGGAATCGGAAAAAGCTTTACATCAACAATAAATTTACCGTTTGAGAAATATTAAAGTTAAGCAAATTTAGTGGCATCAAACTATCGCAATAATTGCCTGACCCAATGTTAATTTTCAAAATTTGTAATGATGTTATACATCGTCGACCAACTATACTTTTCATAACGTCCCCATTCAACCTCAACAAGCGCAGATACATTTTAGACATTTCATAAACCTGACCCTTTGCACTTCCCTCACTTTCTACCGTGAGCACAACACACTCGAAGGCAAGTATCGAAAACATAATTAGCTCATGAAAGGCAAGACTGTTAGAAAACGATACAAGGCAATACAAACTCATAACCATAACGAAGGAGCACAAACCCATCATGCTGGTAATCAAAACACCTTGATGAAGATTATTATAAACCTTCAACAATATTTGAATTTGCCACCATATTTTAACAACTGGCTGAATATCTTCTCCACGTGCAACCTCAGCTGCTTTGTTGAATATCCGGAGATAATTGAGAATGCAATACTCATGGAGCATTGAGTAAACAAGGCATTCCACCATGGCACCTGCCAAGATAAATAAAAAAATCCACGAAGCAAATGTTGCCGATGAGAATCTAAAAAGTGTCGCCAGGCTAGCAGCCCGAGATACAATCTTGGGCCCCATTTGACATTGTGGATACAGATGAAACCCCAGGTTCAACGAGAAACACGGTGTCGACAAGCAGATTAGCCAGAATATGGTGAATATAATTGGCAATGTCAGCATGACGAGTGGTATATAGAAAGGAAATCTGAAGCCAAATCCCTTCTTCGTCTCCTGCGGAATCCAGTTTGACTCTTCAAAAAAGATAGTGTGTAAGTTCATGCTTGGCTTCCTGTATAAGTTAAAGGTAATAAGAAAATTTTAGCTAACCATTGTTTCTTCGTTCGAATGATACGTATGAACAAAATAGCTCGGCCAATTCGCTTCGTTGTCTATAGGTTTGAAACACAATTACAATATGTATCGAAATGCAACCTTGGAAAAATATGGACCTGGCAATTTCGGATAAATTGAGTCGATGGATGAAAAGTAACAATTGCAACCAAGTTATAATAACAAAGATTAGGGCTACTTGTGACTTCAGATAAAAGTATTTTTGGGCCCATCCGGAAACAACAAGCAGCGGTTTGGAATAATTTTTTGATGGTTCATGAATTACTGTAGTGATTATGCCAAACAGCTTGAAGTTCATTTGAGCTAACTTCAAAATATTTTGCGCCACCAACATGGTTTTGTTGCAACTTATTTGAACCCTTGAAATGGAAACGTTTATTTGAAAACTATTAGGGACCGTCTGGATCACTCTAATTTAAACAAGCACAAATTGCGTCTGACATCGCCATACGAAAATGTATGATGGTCAACCACTCGCTAGGAACTGACATGTGGGAAGGTACAAAATTGCAGAAGTTAATTTAAAATGCAAGAACTCTCTCTCTTCATTGAAATTAAATATGCAGCAAGCATGACATGGTTATCCTCTCATGGCAGCATATTATTAAGATGGGAAATACGTGTTTTGGACGATTAAGCATTTCGTTGAGCCCGTATTGTGTCGAGTTGAATATGATTATTTCATTGGTATATGAATATATGATACACGGAGCGAAAGATGGAAAAATACCGAAAAATTAATACGAAGCAGCAGAAGTCTACGGAATTTATTATACGTGGATGGAAGCTCTTGTTAGTTGAAGGACCAATATGAGGAATGGTGTGTGGGTCTTTGCTCGACTTGCAATTATTGATGAGTTAAGATATACAGTCGGATAGAATTTTAAAATAGAGACAATAAGATCAGATTAGATAAGAACTAAATATATGTCCCGCACAAAGGCGAACCATTTCCATGAAGAATATCCACAAATTGCTACCAACTAATAAATGGGATGTGGCCAAAACTTCGGTTTGTTCGGATTGCTTTCATTATTAAACATGTATAAAACTATAAGCACAAAGCATTTTGAGTATTTGGATAGTGCTAGTTTTAGACTTTAATGATGACCGCATACGCGGTTGCTTTGTCAGATTTCATATTGGCTGGAAATGAATAGAACATGCACATTAAGTCAGGAAAAGTCTTCTATCCAAGTTGGATAAGTGCCACCAAACTGCTTGTTAAGTACTGCAATGAACATTAGAGAAAGGCAACTTTATTTTAACAAACTCATAGTTTAGAAGTTTTGGAACATACCTTATATCTACATATTTCAAATGCTGATGGTCATGACGTTTAAATAAGCAGTATGTGGTGGCGTGATATTACCTACGGTTGATTTTCTACCAACAATAAACATTTCATACCCAAAACGACAGATGGTTAAGATATGTAATAAAACGACGGTGACAAGAAAAACCTTCGTAATTATTCGAACTAGTGTACGTATACTGCTGCCCCTTTCTGGCAGCTAAGTTATCCATATGAACAAAAGCACAAATGAATAATTAGGTTAGTCCAGAAATGATTGATGATGAGGGACCATAGCGAGCCGAGTTAACACCATATGTTTAGATCTGATAAACGTTCTGGGAATAGCTGCCCTTCTTAAATTCCGACGAAGTTGGATATAGTTATGCTGATATCATATGTTCAGGTTGCTCGGACCGGCATGGTATGGTTTTCGTATTAAAATGGATAGGAATTAAAAAATTTATGAGAACAGAAAATAGGGAGCTGTACTTGAAGCTTAGATATGGTACAAATGTGGTTGAACATACGCAGTACTAATAGGAAAAATCTTTACGGGCAGAATAGCCTACGGAATTTGTTGTGCGTGCATGGACGCTCTTCTGTTTTACTTGAACGATCAATATGAGGAATGGTTTGTGAGACTTTTTGTCGGACTTTTAATTATTGATGAGCGACGATATAATGTCGGATGTCATTTTAAAATAGAGCCAGTAGGTTCAGATCAGATAAAAGCTCCATGTATGTTCCGCGCGAATGCGATCCATTTCTCCGAAGAATATCCGAAAATTGCTGACAACGAATAAATCGGGTGTAGGCACAACGTTGGTTTGTTCAAATTTCCTGCATTATAAAACATTTTAAGTATTAGTATAGTTTTAAACTTTAATCATGAGGCAAAGGCGAACGCTTTGTCAGCTTGTATATCGACACTAAATGCATACAACGAGTACAGGAGAAGCCTTCCATCAAACCAAGCAGCTTATTAAGTTATACAATGTACAGTAGAGAAGGGAAGCTTTCTTTTAGCCCATTATTCAACAGTGCTAAAAATAAGACAGTAAATACTCCGGCAAATTGTAGCTCGATAGATTATTATATATGAATTAGATACTAGTTTCATTTATGTAAACTTTTAGAAATGTCAAGGTACATGCATACAGATTGTATTCTACAAACAGTGATTGCATATATAAGAAATTAATTACACTTAATTATGTAGTCGGGCTTACATTTTTCCAAGTAATTAATTTGTATGATTATGGTATGTAGCATGAAAACAATTATTACATCATATTTAATTGTCAGAATTGCTAAGGCAAGGCAGGAACCGCAATAGTAAATAATGTGATGAAAAACGTCTTTCCAAACAACATTATTTACTTACAAGAAGTAGCTGTAAGGTAATATTGTTTGCAAAATCCAAACAATTTAATGGAGTCAACCTGTCGGCAAAATTAATTGATCCGAACTGGACTTTGATGTGAGTACAGCTTTTGAGGAACCTCATTTGAATTGCCAAGTCTCTTTTACTAACACCATGTGATGCTCTCAAGTGACTATTTATATGCATGAAACATGTTATGGACTGAATGTACACCTGGGACATTCCCCTAATCACAACAATTAGAATGAGATACGCCTCTATGCCCATTATGATCAACATGGTGAAATCCACAACAGCCTTATACGTCATCGGAACCTTGATTATCATTGTGGTCGTAAAGGATTCTGTTGCAATTCCAACGACAATTAAATTTGCGAGTACCTTGTGGGTAATACCACTCATTAGAACTTAAAGCACCTGTAAGGTTCGGTATAACTTTGAAGCGGAGGACATTGTCAGTAGTCCCATGATAACAAAGGAAACTAAAACAAACCACAGGGCCATAAAATAACATTTCTACTTCAAATACAATGTTTCAGTTACCCATGCCTATTTATTACTGATTGTTTAAAATTTCACCTTTGTAACCAGAAAGCTGTAATCAATTTCTACAAGTAGGTAATAACCTTTCCATTATGTATGATAGCTTTCTCTGAAACTCATTGTCATAATGATAATAAAAACTAAAGTAAACTAGATTTTGTAAAAAACATAAAAATGTAGCACTTTAGCAAACACTATTGTCGAAAAGCTAGAGCACAAAAACGAAAAAGTTTCGTAGCGCCTTTACTGTCAAACGGTGACCTTTGACATCCAAATGATCTCGGATCTATGCGTTATATTCATGGACGATTCGAATGATATGCAACTTGCCATATGTTCCCATTAAAAAAATGACCTTGTAACGGTTTCTAACGGTTGCCGTTTCCCTACAGGGTTGAGCATCAATGGGGCCCGTCCCAATGAGCATTGGAGCCCATTGCAAAAAACAGAATTCAAAAATTCGTCTCCGTTCAAAAGATATCGCGTGGACGGACGAACGGACGGAACAGACACACAGAACGAAATTATAAGTTAGCACTAAAGTGCTACCTAATAAAGTGCTACCTAATAAAGTGCCACCTAACAATGAGCAATTTCTATTGAATAGGTAGGTATGCATGTCTCTATAAAAATATTGGCAAAATGCCAATGATAAAATAAATGAAATTTACCCTCTATATAAACATCGTGCACACATTCACTTTCCACAATTTGCAACGACTGATGACGAAGCTGCAATGATTAAGTTTCCAATTACGATGCCGGTGAAATTCGAGTGAAGCAGAAAAAACGTGACTAAACGCGGCAAGTTATCCATTAAAAATAGTTTTATGGATTCCTTCGTGGGGCTTTTTAACTAAAAGAAATGTAATGATAAATGATATACGGCTTAGCATGATTGTCTGCTGTGTCCATGTGAAGTCTGAAATTAAAACGATGTAGAGAATTAAACATAACATACATTCGAAATACAGTTCTTTCAGTGGCCATACTTCCACCATACTGAGCAATGTAGTTTAACATGATTTTTCCCATCCACATTTGGGTCGGTAAATAACTTTAATAGTTAAGATTCAATATCATTTATAAAGTGGAGCACATTCAAGAAAAATATCTTGTTGAATTTTAAATTGAAAAATACAAAATTGCCAGGAAAGCTTCCCGCCTGGTAGTAAATAATGGGATAGGGAAATTTTTCTCAAGCAAATTTCACCATGTCTTTGGAAATGTCGCTGGAGTACAGTTGGGAATCCTTGGATTCGGTATTGGTTCAAACGAATTGGTTGTCACAAATACTAGGGTCGCAGCTGTAATCCAGAAGGTTTCCTTATGTAAACTTCCATGGCATTTGTTGACAAAAATTAAGTTGGCCTTGTCGGCAACACTCTTGTTTTTGTCGTAGCCCTCCGCGCCAACACGTACGTTACAATTTTATGACAGGTGATTGCGTAACTAGTAATGTGCGTACGTGAAACAGCTTCCACCAAATGAGGAGGACAGAACAAGTGACAAGATGATTTGATTTGATTCCGTCTCGAGTAGAGCAACAATTTCGACGATATTGGTATATAATAAAACGAACTTGCAAAAACAAAATGACAGAAAAACAAACTAAATCAGGATAAATCTGACATAACTTCAACACAAAGTTTACATCAGTAATAGGTTTACCTTTTGGGCAATATTGAAATGGAGCAAATTTAGCGGCATCAAACTATCACAATAATTGCCTGACCCAATATTCACTTTCAAAATCTGTAATGACTTTATACATCGTCGTCCAACTTTGCTTTTCATAATACCGCCATTCAACCTAACCAATTGCAGGCATTCCTTAGACGTTTCATAAACCTGACCTTTTGCACTCCCCTCACTTTCCACCGTGAACAGAGCGCAATCGAAAGCCAGCATCGTGAACATGATGAGTTCAGGAATGCCAAGACTTTTAGAAAAAGACACAATACTGTATAAGCTCATGACCAACAGGAAAGAGAACAAAGCCATCATGCTGAATACCATGACGCCTTGCTGAAGATTATTAAACACCTTTAAAAGTATTTGAATTTGCCACCATATTTTAACGACAGGCAGAATATTCCTCCCGCGCGCCATCCCAGCTCTTTTGATGAATATGCGGAGATAATTGAGAATGCAGTAAGCATGTAGCATTGAGTAAACAGCACCTTCCAAAATGCAGCTTGCTGATGAGAATATCACAATCCATGAGGCAAAAGTTGCTGATAAGAGTTTAACAAGTGTCGCAAGTTGTACAGGCAAATAAACTGTTCCGGTCTCCATTTGACATTGAGGGTACAACGGAAAGGCCAGATTTACGGATAAACATGGAGTCGATAAACAAGAAAGCCAGAATATAAGTGCCATAATTGGCAGTGTTATTATGATGACTGGCATATAGAAAGGGAATCTGAAGCCAAATCCTTTCCTTGCCTCCAGTGGAATCCAGTTTTTCCCTGGTCAAAAAATAAAATGTTTAAATAAAGTTCTACTTCTTGCATAAATATTATATGCCTTTGGCTTACCGTTATTTCTTCGTTCGAATGATATGCATGAGCAAAATAGCTCGGCCAAATCCTCTCTTTGTTTATACGTTTGAAACAAAATGATAACTTGTATCGAAATGCAACCTTGAAAACAAACGGACCTGACAATTTCGGATAAATCGAGTCGACGGGAAAAAAGAATAATTGGAGCCAAGTTACAATAATAAATAATAGGGATAATTGTGACTTTAGATAAAAGTATTTTTGAGCCCGGTCGGAAACTACAACAAGCGGTTTGGAATAATTATGGGATGATTCATGTAT
Source organism: Sinella curviseta (assembly GCA_004115045.4). Classification (NCBI taxonomy): domain Eukaryota; kingdom Metazoa; phylum Arthropoda; class Collembola; order Entomobryomorpha; family Entomobryidae; genus Sinella; species Sinella curviseta. Next base: position 29,778,887 of record CM023199.3, on the reverse strand, counting down.
CACTGTAGTGAATTTGCCGAACAGCTTAAAGTTCAATTGCGCTAACGTTAGCAAGTTTTGCGCCACCAACATTGTAGTTTTTTTGTTTGGACACTTGAAATGGAAAAAAAATCTTTGACTACTACATGCACCGGCCGTTTGGATCACTCTTATTTAAACAAGCGCAAATTGCGAATGGCAGTTCCATGCTGGAAATCTCTTACCACCTTAAGAAAATACAGATCTGTCAACTACTTGCTTTGAACTGACAAGTGGTTAAGTACGAAAATGTACAGTTGAATTCAAAATGCCAGCACTCTAACCGTTGCAATTAAATATGTCGCACGTATGGCATTGTTATCTACTCATAGCCTCAAAGTATTAAATAGGCAAATGCGTGGTGGAAATAGGGACTATTAATCTTTTAGTAGAGCCCGTAATACATCGAATTGAAATGGTTATTATTTCATATAGTATATGAATTTATAAAACGCGAAGTGGAAGTTGATAACAAAAAGTGATACGAAGCTGCCGAAGCCTATGGAATTTATTATATGTAGATGGACACTTTGTTTTGTACGTTGAACGACCAATATGAGGAATATTGTGTGAGACTAGACGTAGAAGGCCCGTTGAAATCAACGGGCTCTAGCAGCTTATGTCCTGGTGGAAAACTTGGAAACCACATTTTAAAATGTTAATATTCTATAAATAACGACTTTCCCCCATGGGGTACGACTTTCCCCTCTGAGGCACGACTTTCCCCCCTGTGGCACGACTTTCCCCCCTGTGGCACGACTTTCCCCCTGTGGCACGACTTTCCCCCCTGTGGCACGACTTTCCCCCCTGGAGCTCGACTTTCTCCCCGGAAGCTCGACTTTTCCCCCTGGGGCTCGACTTTCCCCCTTGGGGCACGAATTTCTCCCCTGGGGCACGACTTTCCCCCCTGTGGCACAACTTTCCCCCCTGGAGCTCGACTTTCTCCCCTGGGGTACGACTTTCCCCCTTCGGGCACGACTTTCCCCCCTGGGGCTCGACTTTCCCCCTTCGGGCACGAATTTCCCCCCTGGGGCACGACTTTCCCCCTTCGGGCACGAATTTCCCCCCTGGGGTACGACTTTCCCCCCTGTGGCACGGTGGTATTCATGTATGTATACATAGAGAAACGAAATAGTATGTTTGGTAGTAGTCATAAAGCGAAAAATTGTTTGCGGGAATTATGATTCATGATAATTGACTTTTGTTCTTAGTTTTATTATTTTTTCTATTTTAATTGGCGAAAAAACGGTGAAGGGTTAGCTTTCAAAAGGTTAAAATGCGATTCGAATGTTCTATGAGACTTGGGCATTAGTAGAAACGAATAATTATTTGAAACGAATCGGTAGTTTCCTCAAAAAAGGGAGCAGTAGCGATGCAGTGTTGTTCAATTTTTTCATATTCTGCTCATTTTCAACGGACGATAAAACTGTTAAAGATTGGTTTTCAAACGTTCAAAATGCGATTTGCATGGACTACGAATCTTGGTCTTTCATAAAAAGAAAAAACATTTTCAAAGGAATTGGTCGTTTTCTTTAAAAAGGGAGCAGTAGGTGTCGACTTTTTGGATTACGAAACGCTTGGGATTTTGTATATATAGATGTTTTTGTTTGATTTGCGATTATTGATGAGTCCGTTATGGACTCGGATGAAATTTAAAAATAGAGACAGTAAATTCAGATCAGATAAGAACTTCATGTATGTTTTGCACAAAGGCGAACCATTTCCCCGAAGAATATAAGAAAATTGCTGCCAACGAATAAATTGGATTTAGGCGAAATTCCGGTTTGTAAAAATTGCTTGCATTATAAAACGTATAGAAAAAATATCAGCGATAAGAGTTTTGAGAATTCGTATAGTATTTATATGTACGTATGAAAGTACTTATGAAATCTCTTCTTACAGTAATTGGCAATATGAGCTGCCATCTTACTCTCACAATTTTCCAGAATTAAACAGATTATTATTGACACGTGCACAAAAGTGGACGCAGATTCTACGGTTTGTATAACTGCTGTATAAGTTGTTATAACTTGTTGGTGTCAGCACTTAATAGATATTCTTATTCTAACCATTTACACTTTAATAATGACGGGAAACGTGAACGCTTTATCTGATTGCATATAGGCTGGAAATGAATAGATCGCGTATATTAAATCAGAAGAAGCCTTCTGTCCATCCAAACTGCTTATTAATTGCTGTAATGTATACTAGAGAAGAGAAGCTTCTTTTTGCCCTTTATTGAGAAGTGCCAAATGTGAGAAACTCCCGCAAATTAAAATTATATGGTTTATTTTATTTACATTGGAAACTAGTTTCATTTATGTAACCTCTTTGGTATGACAAGGTGTATACATATGGATTATATTCTACCAACAGCAGTGGATGCATAGGTATATAAGAAAATAATTCAGCCTAGCCATGCTGTCGGAGTTATATTATTCCAAGTAATTAATTTTGTTGTCATAGTATGTAGCTGGGAAAAAAAGTTGCATCGTTTTTATTTGTCAGTATTGCTTAGTAGACATCAGTTTATTAATGTTTGTAAAAATATATCCTATCACAACACTTTCACCAGCCTGGTGCTTCGAATGCCTTCCGTACTTAACAGAACATCTTGCCGATATTCACGATCCACCGATTTTTAATTTATATACAGATATAATGTTGGACATACAAATGTGTATACTTATTTACATCTATTTTATTTATAACACTTGCTAATATCCATTGAGATACGGGCTTAATTTGAGCTTTTAATATTCATCTACTTCGTTAAGAAAAGTTTAATGCTAAGTGTGTGACACTATTGCACAACCAAATTCTCTGAGAACCTTTAAAGTAAATGATTTTATGAAAAGCACATTTCCAAACATCTTTATTTACTTACAAGCAGTAGCTGTAGTGTAAGATTATTTGCAAAATCCAAACATTTTAAGGAAGTCAATCTGTCAACAAAATTAATTGATCCGAACTGGACTATGATGTGTGTGCAACTTTTGAGGAACCTCATTTGAATTGCCAAGTCTCTTTTACTGCCACCGTGAGATGTTGCCAAGTGTCTATTTATATGCATGAAACAGGTTTTCGACTGCGCGTACACCTGAGACATTCCTCCAATCACAACAACTAGAAACAGATATCCGTTTGTGCCCATCATGGCCAACATGGTGAAATCCACAACAGCTTCCCACGTCAGCGGAACCTTTATAATCATCGTCGTTGGGAAGGATACTGTTGCAATTCCAACGACAATTACACTTGCGAGCAATTTGTGGGTAATACAATTCATTAGAACTCCATGCACCTGTAAGGTTCTGTACTGCAGTGAAGAAGAGGAGCTTCTTATTTGTCCCATGCCGAATGTTTCCTGGAAGCTAAAACAAAACACAGGACTATTATTAGCACTACTCCTGCAAGTACTTGAAAGTATTGAATACCTACATTTCCAAATATTCTCGCATCGTGATGGTTCCTAGCGTCATGATCCCACAGCACATGAGCCCAACAGCGCTTGCTCCAAGCAACAACGTCCAGTGGAAAAGGAGAAACAGAAATGCTTTCAAAACTAAATTAAACAGGTTTAATCCTTGGACAGAGGAAAACTTTGCTTCATAGACATAGCATTCTGGCAGCATCCAGTAGCCCAGAATTCGCGCCCGGCAAGGATTGTGCCAATCGAGTATATATATATATATGAATGGTAAAGCTAGATTCACACTGACGTCTGTACGACACAAGTTGTTCCAACTATTTGTAGTGTCATCAATCCCCTGCAACAACCGCCAAAGTCAACCTGAGCGTTCACACATGCTTTAACAAAAGCTGCAAATTCAATTCACTGCATATAAACATGCTGGCACAGCAAACCGCTGAAGTTGATGTGAACAGAAACTACAGCAACTTTAGGCGGACTGATTGTGATTATCATGTTAAATAACTTGCAAATCACAGTAATTAAATGAATTTGTCTGGATTTTTTACTTGCTTAAAGTTGCTGAAAGGGATTTCACATTTCAACATTGATATATTTTTGGTAGCGAGAAACACGTGGCATTTATCCGACGTCAATTTTAATCATTGTATAAAAATAATCTACTTACGTAATATAATTCATGATTAATGATTAATTATGTCCAAAACAATCCTGTCGAAAGGAATTTAAATAAATCGCTAATTAAACGACACGTTGTGATTATATTATGTAGATTGTGTATACAGGTAATTAATTGATAATTCCCGTTGTGTCTGGCAGAGAAAGGATTTCTACGATAAATTAAAATAGTTTCTAGTTTAGTTATTTACTAAAATGATGAATACTAAAAATCCTAATAAATTTGAAGCTCAGTACAACGTCCAGTCGACTGGAAAATAATTAAAACGTACTTCATAAATATAGTCTACAGTAGTCCCGTTCGAATTCCTATACTATTAACCAAGAAAATCCTCAATGCACGATCTTTGTTTTGCAGACCATCGAAAATCCCAATTTTAACATTACGATTGTATTGCGTCAGTATTTCCCGAATGTATAGCAATGATATGTCCCGAATACACAGCACCGACATATCCCGAATACATAGCAAGCTACCAGCGGGCCTTTTTGTTGTACGGACGACAGAAAGTTGTATCTCCTGGACAAACAGACAAAATACCGTCTGCACAGACGTTTTTGTTGAAGTACAACCTATTACTGCATGTCGATGTGAACGGGCCGACAACTTGCAGCTGCAACACTTTCCTGCAGCAGCGGCTGAAAAAGTTGTGCCAACATTTTGTTGACACTACAAATAGTGTGTGTGAACAGTTTGTGCAGAAGTTGTACGTATTTTTGTTGGCACAACTAGAGTTGCATGTTTGGTGTGAATGGGGCTTAACGGTACCACGATAATCGTGATATAAGTCGCGTAAGAAAACAATATGTTAAGTGACGTACATACAAGCAAATATATGTTGCGTATTCTTTGCAAATGCTAACGGATACAACTCCAGCGACTTTGAATAGAATTGGCAGTGCGAATAACCCTTCCGAATGGTTATTTTTTCTTGGATTCGCTTGAGACAGTTTATGCACGCCACCCACAATGAGAATGAAAGTTAGAAAAGTATAGAGCAAGAACTTTGGTTGGAGCTTCCGCTTCTCGCAACCGAAATTACCACACAATTCTAATCGAGAATTACGTTTGTTCCATCGCAGTATTACGCTACCCAATTTCTCATCTCCACAACAGAGTTGGCCGAATAATTTCAAATGACGCGTTAACATTTTACTGGCTTTAATAGAGAAGAAGTTCAATTTAGTGTTTAATTTATGAAAGTGTTATAAAATCTACTTGTAATAACTGCGGGTCAGAGTGATAAAATTACACTGGCTATGTGGAAAGAAGTACTAATATGATGATGTAGTTTCCCAACATCTACTCGTTTTCATATTTATATCAACAGCTTACCAGACCGTGTAATGCTTAACTATCAGTTATTCGGGCCAGGGATAAACTCGTTAATATATCTACTTTAATTAACTGGCTTGTGTGAAGTACGTCCTGGTGCTTTTGTAAACATGTGAATTGGGTTTTACCAACGACTTTTGGGAAATACATTTTGCATGACAATCCTTTCCCTTGTAGTGGGAGTATCCCAGGCCTTACTTCAACAAATTATGTTTTGACGTTAAATTGCTTAAATGCACACATCCGCGTTTTCCACATTGTCGCTGATACTCTAAAGACTCTCGTGGAAGAAGTTTTGAAGAATCTCGTACTATAATTGCAGATGTTTTGCGTTTTCTGGGCACACAAGTTGCTACAGTGGAATAACTTTTCGCTATTGACTTGGTATTTCCAGGATCGGAAAGGTGACGTCAACGTTTTTGGGAAAATTTCTTCTGAGTAAATGGAAAAATAGAAACAGTTGAAATACACTTATTCTCAAAATTTCAGTCCTGTAGTGTGTATATTTTAGAAAATATCGACATTTTTGTTTCATCAAAAACAAGAAAAAGTTTGCAAGTTATGGAGGTCACAGTTCTTGAGATAGAAATCTGAGATTTTGCATAGACGGAGATAACTAAAATAGAAAATATGCGATTTTCTTATTCTCCTTAAATTTTGTTGTTTAAAAAAGTTTTCATCAAAAGTTTGTTAATTTTAACATTATTGTGCAATTCCCACACTCCGACGCCAAATATGTAATACTGGACCACAAAGCCGAATTACGCGACAATCACTGCATTTTAAAGTAGAAATGTCAGAAAAATGATATAATTTTAAGTCCTTTTAAAACATATGGAAATTGTTGCGATTTTTCTTACCTATAAACAACTTTCACAATTAAAAAATCGCATATTTTCTATTTTAGGTAACTACGTGTATGCAAAATCTCAGATTTCTATCTCATAAACTGTGACCTCTATAACTTGCAAACTTTTTGTCATTTTTGATAAGACAAAAATGTTCATATTTTCTCAAATATGTAAGCTACAGTACTGAAACTTTGAGAATAAGTATTACTCAACCGTTTCGATTTTTCCATTAACTCATACCAAACTTTTAAAAATATGTTGACGTCATCTTTCCGATCCTGAAAATATTACATCTATTGTTTTTCAGCTCTAGCATTGGTATCATTTACGGCACAATGAATTGATTATATGGAGTTAGAAACCATTTGAACCACAAAGTTCGTGTTCTCACAGTTAAGTAGCATGATATGTTAATTATGTCCATATCGTCTGAAAGTACACATGCAAACATCGTCTAGCTAGAATATTTGTCTATTTGAATATTTTCACTGTCACGATAATTTTATGGTGGGAGTTATAGTGGCGTATGTACTTGAGGATGTAATTGAGAGCTTATAATGTTCCCGAGTAAATGAGTCTGAGACTATAATGAGTCTGTTCCCAGTTAAATGATTTTGGCGACAAAGACCAAGATTTTAGTTAGACTATCTACAATTAAAGTAGACATTCAAGCTCAGTCCTAGACTTGTGAGTATAGACTGATTTTATTGAATTTTCATGATGGCTTATATACTACTACATTACAAGGTCAAATAATAACACTGTTCATAATCATACATAACGTTGATACAACGTTGACAAATAATATATAATAATCAAGGTTAAGGTTTTTGGCTTATTGATAAACATTTAAAATCATAACATGAAAACTAAAATATTTATGTAGGTATTCAAACATCATAATAATTATATTTAACTAGCGCTGGACATCATAACATTTCGCTAGGTATGTACATTTATTGTGTAACGCATGATCTCATCATTGTATTGCGATTACATACTAAAGCTCAAGAGATGCTTGCTCTTGCGAGCAGAGCACAAGAACTGCACATAATATTATTCTCGGCATAATAATAATTAGGTATTTATCTTATAGGTATATTTTACATGATGAATTTCGTCACATCACTGTAAATTATAGTTATACTAGATTATCAGTACAACTATTAGTGATGTCAAGCACATTCCATCACAGGTGGATTTTATATGATTACATGTATAAATATGCATGTACATGTTCATGTGCCTATAACTTTTCGACGCCAAAGACGTTTGAAATTTTGAAACTATAGACTTCGTGGAATTGTTAATAATCAGATGTTCAAACGGTCATACTCAACGAAAGACACGCTGAGTGTTGTACTGCCGGTTCTATGCTTTTCCCCCTACCCGCAATTGTTTTGTACAATGGAGAACACACTTATGACGATGTAAGTAGAGTGTGAGAGAGTGTAATTAATGGATTTGATGTATTGCATTAGAGAATTTAAAATTATACAAAGGAATGTATGTACGTTCCATCTGAGTTGCTAACCGAATTTTATTATTACAATCTGAATACTGAATCATAATCCTTTAAATCCGAATGCATTGGCGGACACAACTACGGCAAAAACTTGGTTTCAATTTTCCACATAACCTGTTGTATTGCATTTATTCATGTTTTAAATACATAATTTCAACCTTACCACATGTATCAGATCTATGAAAAGTATGTAACGATATCACTTATAGTGACTATTCAACCAACTTTGATTGTGTTTGTAGTTTTATGTGGTTAATGGCTTATTTCAGTAAATGGTTATTTCGTTGAGATACTTCGTAACACAAGGTCTACTACTATCTACTATGTAACCGCTTATAAATACATCGTTGCTAAGTTTGTATCCCAAAATTGCTACCCTTACAAAATAATTAAATTAATTAGCAGAATCTATCTTATTTCTTGACTAGAACAAGCGTCTTTATCTAACAAACTTTAGGTGAAAACAATAATCCAAGAAGCAAATGTTGCCGAAAAGAATCTAAACATTGTCACCACTGCGGATGGCCGGGATATAAAGTTAGGTCCCAGTTGACATTGTGGGTACAGCGGAAAGCCAAGGTTCATTAACAAACACGGTGTCGACCAGCATGTTAGCCAGAAAATAATCACGATAATTGGCAGTGTCAACATGATGAGTGGTATATAGAGAGGGACTCTGAAGCCAAATCCTTTCCTGGCTTCCTGCGGAATCCAGTTTTGTCCTTTTCTATATCAAATGCTAAAATTAAATACTACATCTTGGCGAATAAAAAGATAATGTAAGCTTACCGTTATTTCTTCGTTCGAATAATCCGCATGAGCCAAATAGCTCAGCCAAATCGTTTCTTTGTTTATAGGTTTGAAATAAAATTGCAATATGCAGTGAAATGGAATCTTGGAAAAACGTGGACCTGGCGATTTCGGATAAAGTGAGCTGATGGGAGAAAAATAACAACTGCAACCAAGTTACAATAATAAAGATTAGGGCTAGCTGATTTAAATAAAAATTTTAAATAAAAATATTCCTGAACTCGGCTGGAAACAACAACCAGCGGTTTGAATAATTCTGGGACGATTCATGAATCACTAGTGAATTTACCAAACAGCTTAAAGTTCAGTTTAACTAAAGCTAACAACCTTTGACCATCAGCATTATTTGCTTTTCCTTTATTTGGACCCTTGAAATGAAAACAATATACTTTTCGTTAGACGATTCAAGGCGGAAAACTGGATTTCTCCAATTTAAACACACACAGATTACGTTTGATTGATATATGCAGGGGATGTTTTGCCGCGTTTTAAGAATATCTGTTTCCATACTATGTTTTCTTCGACCTGACTAGCGAGGAAGTACGAAAATTTACCTCTGTGTAAAAATACTAACGTTCTCCCCATTGAAATTAAATGTGTAACAAATATGCACAAGGTCATTACTAATAGCCGTAAAGGATTAAGACGGGAAATACGTAGTTGGGTTATTAATCATATGGCCTAGCTCGTTCTTCCGAATTGAATATAATTACTATTTCACTAATGTGCACATATCACAAACACGTAGCAAAATATGATCAATATAACAAACAAAAATACGAAGCTGATGGTTATATAATTCATTATACTTGGATGGGCTCTCTGTTGTGCTACATGAATGATCAATATCTACAATGATATTTTAAGACTTTTTGTTAGGCTAGCAATTATTGATGAGTGACCGTAAGGATTCGGATGAAATTCAAAAATGGACACCGTAAGTTCAGATTACATAAATAAAAACTACGGGCTTGTTCTTCAAAAAGGCGAACAATTTCACCGATGAATATATGAAACTTCTCGGCGACGAATACGTCTGATGTAGCGATTTTGATACGGGCAAAACTTTGGCTTAATCAGATGGCTTGTATTATACAACTTTATACAAAAATATAATATGCGCATAGAATTTAGAGTAATGACAGGATATTGTTGAATAAATATGTATATGCGTTGTGGGTAGGACAACCTGTCCAAAGAGTTCATAGTAACACTAGATGCTACGTTATAATCACGTTTCGCACATTTAAATACAGTGCGGATTAGAAAAGCACATGAGCGGATGCAAAATGTACGATTTATATAATGAGATAATTTATTACATGTACTTCATTTTGTGACAATGAAATTTGGCATAAAATAGTTCAGTACATTATTATTAAATTGGTATCAATAGCTGAAGCTAGTCCTTTATAAAGCATTGTGAATAAGAACTAGACTTTAAACCTGGTTTTGAATCATAGTTCATTAGTAAAATAATAGTATTCAGTATCATCTATCAATTACTTACATATTCTACGAATGTAATTACTAAGACAATGTTGAAGCAGTTCTATTTACTTACGAGTAATAGTTGAACGGTAAGGCTATTTGCAAAATCGATGCAATTTAAAGGAGTGAGACTGTCAACAAAATTGATTGATCCAAACCGAACCTTGATATGCGCGCAGCTTTCGAGGAATTTGCTTTGAATTTTTAAATCCCTTTTACTGCTGCAACGTGTTATTGACAGGTGCCTTTGTATTTGCATGAAGTTGGTGTTTGACTGCACGTAAACCTGGGACATTCCTCCAATCAGAACAATTAGAAATAAAATTGCGTCTATGGCCTGCATTGTGAACATGCAGGAATCAAGCATTGTCTTCCATGTCAACGGCACCTTGATCATCAGGGTCATTGATAATGACAGCGTTACAATTCCAGCGACAATTAAATTTGCGAGTACCTTCCGAATGATGCTGTTCATTAGAACTCCGAGTACCTACAAAGTTCTGTACTGAAGCGACGCGGCGTAGCTTGTCGTATGGCCACTTATGTAGGTTTCCTGAAATCTAAGAGCAAATACAGGGCTAATTTTGAACAACGTTTTTAAGCACTTGGATAACTTACATTTCCAAATATTCTCGCATCGTGACAGTTCCGAACGTCATGATTCCACTGGCCATGAGAGCAACAGCATTCGCCCCGAAGGACCACGTCCAGTGGAAAACGAGAAACACAAGTAATTTGAGCACATATTTACATACAATGGATTTCTGGAGCCATGTTAATCTTGAATCAGGACTATAGCATTCTGGTATAATCCAATAGCCCAAAATACCTGCCCGGCATAGATTGCCCCAATGTAGGAAATATATAAACGGAATTGGGAGCACAACAATTGTTATGTAACTGGCGTAAGAAAACAATACAGTTAAGGAAGCTAACAGTGATATCTTCCGCTGATTTAGATTCCCTATGTTGATAACTCCTTTGGGAAACTCGATCAATCCGTTTATAAACAAACATATGTCCGTGCCATACTCCCCGCATATTTTTAGCGAAACATATCCGGATACCGCAAACATGGCGGGCAGTGCAAAGAAAAGTCCATCCAAGTGTTTATGGTTTCCATGCCTTGCTTGAGATAGTTTATGGACACCGCCAATCAGAAGCACTGCAGTTAGCATGGAATGCAGTGATGATTTCTGATCAAGTTTCCGTTTTTCGTGACGCAAATTCTTGCAAAATTGTAATCTTGAATTACGTTTATCCCAACGAATCAACACGCTACCTAGTAGCTCAGCTACGCCGCAGATTTGACCAAACAGCTTCAAATGACGGGTCAGCATGTTTATAAGTTGCTGTTGAAATGAGCAAATGAAACGTATTTGGCGCAGACTGTATTACAGGTGAGACGGAGACGCATTCACAATCAAATGCATAGTTTTGATTTTTCAAGGTCAAAGTACGCTAAATTATTTTATTTCATAGAAACGATTCAATTGTTCAAGGAGGGGCTGCAATTACAATTATTTAATATTACTGTAAGTTCATGTTTGAAGTGCATACAATCGCGGTTTAGGGTTATAAGTGAAATATGAGAACCGAGTTTAACGGACAGACTGGTTAAAGTAAAGTTCGGCAGAGCCCACATCAACCTCAACTTAACGTGGCTCTTGTAAATATTTTTGACATGCAATTACAGAGAAATGTTTTATCTCGAATAAAGTTGGAAGGAATGGTATCTTAAGTTATGAGCCCACAATTTCCTTGTAAGAGGTGTTACCCTCGGCATGGCTTCAATACACAATGTTTTGCAATGTGAATTATTCTTATGATTATGCACGTCAACCCTGTGTGCACAGCAGAGCAGAACGTGCAAATTAAACTAATGGATACATTAATTGCCGCTTTTCAACATATTTGCAAAATATTATCTAAAATGATTCTTATCAACGACGTTGACATTATGTTGAAAACAATTGTCTAATACCTACTGGCAGTTGCAAGACTTCCGATGAAACTCAGTCAATACGTTTACTTTCAAGCATATGTATAACAATGGCGTCTTATTTCATTATGTTAGCTTTACAATAAATGTATTTGATGTTGGCAACATTGTCAACAATCGAGTCTCAAGTATCTTTTCATCCAATTTTACTGCGAAGTACAATTTTGGCAATCTTCCAAATTTTAATGGTCGAACATTCGTAACACCAGTGACATGATATTGCGTTGTACGAGTATATGTGTTGTTTCCCATATAAGTATATATCGAATTAATCATAAATTAAATACATTTTCCAAACATGTTATTTGTAGGGGTTGTTGTTCGCGACATAAAGTCTAGCAATTATTTGTGATGAATTATCACAAGGTGTGCACAGCAGCCATTTAAATAATACAAACTGGCATTTAGATATATTGATGTAATTAGTACCGTTTTCAAAATATCAGTCAAGTGTAGTTTAAGGGGATATCTACATTTTTATCGACATGGCTATCGAGGGTTTTTGGAAGAGATTAAGGTTGATTTCAAAACATCAAACATGAAATGAATGACCAGATATCATCGCAGAGGTAGTGACAGAATAAAAGTCAGTATGAACAGCCTTGGAACAGGAACATCCAATTATACCTTGCTAGTCAACAGGAGTTATTCCGACAACAAGATTTTGCTTTATTTAAATCTGACAAATTATCATTAAAACGTGCTTGTGCAAAATACAAATTGCTTTGATAAGTTTCCGACATGGTGACTTGCGGCATTCATTTGGGAATTGATAAAACATCCCAGCTCTGGAGATCAAAATGCGTAGCAGAATGAACATACTGGCTGTTGGAACTAACAGAATGATAACCTCAATCAGTGTTCCCGTGCTCAAAATAAAAACGTGCTCTTTAAATGTGATTAGTAAACGATGAATTAATGATAGATGAAGCTCTGATAGCATAAACTATCCTCAATACTAATAATTAATTCTATAAAGCTGGATATTAATGACTAAAATAACCAGAAGTAGCATAAACTACAGATTCTCAAATAATTATAAATCTCAATTATCTTTACTTAACAGAACTCAATAATAATTAACAGCAATTATTACAACTTTAGTGCAGTGCACTTCTCTCTAGCAAAAGTTGAACAAGAATAAAAAAACGAACAACACACTTCTCCAAAGTCGAGAGTGATAGTAAAAAAATGAACGGACAAAATAGTACATAAAAATACATAAGTTTACAGCTTAACAAAAAATACATAATATGATGCAACGACGAAATGCAAGCTCTAGTTTCTAGAATGAACTGAGCTGCAAGTTGCAACGAAAAACGAAAAGGTTGGTTAAAGTTGGTTAAACGTTGGCTAAAGGTTGTTTAACCAACATCAAAATACTACAGACTTAAATACAAGCATTATTATGATAAAATAACTAAAATCTATAAAATCATAACCCCATTTCCAACATTCTCCCACCAAAATACGTAGGTATTTTTCATATCCCCACTCCAAGACGTTCTGGAACTTGTACCTTCCTTCCTGAACGGGTAGCCTTTCCTTCAGGTAAATTGATGTCTAACTCCAACGGATGAAGACGTTGTACTGGGATAATGATCTCCTTCTCTGCAGTCTTCACACGAGCCAATCTGTTTACTGGATCTGGATGTCCAGGAATAAAGTCCAAAATTCTTCCAAGCTGCCATTCCATTCGTTTCCGTAGATCAGATCCGATGAACACCAATTCCCCTTTCTCCAATTTCCTTGTCAGCTTCATTGGCTTGGTAATTAGCAGGGCCAGGTATTCACTGCGGAAACGTGTCTTCAGCTCTTCTCTTAATGTCTTCATGAAATTATACCTCATCTGTAATTTCCCCTTCGCGGTTTCAGCTTCAGGAAATTCACATCTTGACGGCGTCTTCAGGAACATCGCGGGGGTGAGTGGCTCCAAGTCTGAAGGATCCTCCGAAACATAGGTCAGCGGACGGTTATTCATGACCTCCTCAACTCTTGCAGCTGCATCGTCAACTCCGATTGTGTAACAGCCGCTTTCCCAAGCGTTTTGCGGAGAAGATCCTTCACTGTTCTGATAAGACGCTCCCACCATCCTCCCCACCAGGCTGCAGTGGTAGCGTTAAATTTCCATTGGATTGGGCTGAGTTTTTCTTCAGCTGAGATTGACTTCCAATCCAGCTCCTGGAACAGGTTGTCAGCGCCTCTAAAATTTGTGCCATTGTCGCTATAGACAACTTGTGGCCTTCCGTGCTTCTCCACAAATTTGGCCATTGACTTAATGAACGCTGCTGTAGTTAATGATGTAACGATGTCCAAAGAAATAGCTCGATACACAGCGCACGTGTACAGCACAATCCAAGCCTTCTGATTATTTTTCAGGATCAATGGGCCAGCAAGGTCGACTCCAGTCACTTGGCTCGGCATCCTTGATCCTCTCTTCTAGCAATAGACCTTCCTCCACAATTGTAGGCTTGGCAGCGTACCTTCGACAACGGAAGCAACAGTTTATCACGCTTTTAATTGTCCTCCTAGTTTATAGAATCCAATATTTTTCCCTCAGACGTGCCATTAAAAAGTTGACTCCTCCGTGGCAATTCCGTAAGTGCTCCTCCATAATGATTTTCCGAACTAGGGGATGTTTACTCGGCAAAATAACAGGTGTCTTGAAATCAGCAAGGTCTTCTCTTCTAACCAATCTCGTTTTCAGACGAAGAAGTCCAGTTTCGCTCCGTGTTACTGTAAGTGCTGGAGACCGAAATTGCTTCTTAAATTCTTCTGGATCATGGAATGATTCATCTTGTATCTCCTTTAGAGCTGCGAGCTCAGCTTCACGAACTTCAATTTCGTTTAAATCTTCAGCTGAATTCTTATTTCCCCTGCAGTTCTGGATGAAACGTTTCACCCAAGCCATAATCCTCACTCTTTGGGCAAACGTGTAATCTCGAGTTGCCCCATCCAACAAACATGCTGTGATGACAGGAGTTGTTTGCTTGACTTCAGCCATGATGGCGTCTTCATCCTCTTCTTCAGCTGCAGCAGGCCAGGAACTTGAAGGGGACTTGAGGCACTCAGGTCCCTCCCACCATTTCGACTTGAGGAGTTCAGCTGGAGAACAGCCACGTGAAGGAAGATCCGCTGGATTTATGACTCCCGGAACGTGTCGCCAGTCTTCTCGCCTTGTTTTCTCTCGGATTTACTTAACTCGATTCCTCACGAAAACATCACAGTTGTACTCACGCATAACCCAGGCTAATGACGTGGTCGAATCACTCCAATAATATTCAACAATTTCTTCGATCTTGAGTGCCTTCGTCACAGTAACTGCTAATCTGCTTCCAATAAGGCATCCCATTAGCTCCGCACGGGGAATCGTCATCCTCTTTACCGGAGAAACGCGAGCCTTGCTCATCAGCAACTGGACATCAGGACCGCTTTCTGTCTCCACACGTGGAAATACTGCACAGGCAAAAGCATAGCCACTGGCATCTGTGAAGGTGTGGAGGGACCATTTGTCTCTTTCCTTGACTCCTGACGTTGCATGCCTTGGAATCCTAACGTCTTCCAGTTGATTAAGCTGGAGATACCACTCATTGAAGGCTTTTGTTTCGTCGTAAGGTAGTTCATCACCCCACTTTCTGTTGCAGATCCATTGCTGCTGGAGTATCCTCTTCATGGGTATAAGCGCTGGAGAGAGAATTCCCAAAGTGTCAAAAACTTTCTGTATGGTGCTCAGCAAAGCCCTCTTGGTTAGCTTCTCAGGTTTCTGTATAGCTCTCACTGGCACGAACATGCTATCAGTTTTCCGGTCCCATTGAACTCCAAGAATGGATACGGTGTGAGTCTCAGGATCCTCAAACTCGTCGATATTAGTCATCCACATCCGCAGGTCCATTTTGGCGTCAGCAAGTACTCGGGTAGCTCGTTTTCTAAGGTTGAAATATTCAGCTGGAGCATCTTCGGAACCAACATAGTTGTCCACATAAAATCCCTCCAACAGCTTCTTAGCAATGACGTCGTCTGGTGGGGATGTCCTTTTGAGGTGGAATTCCAAAACAGCTCCAAGAATAAATGGACTACAGGTTGCTCCAAAGACTACTCGTTTGTGCCGGTACTCCATCAACACCTTTTGTTCCAAATCCTTCCACCAAAGAAATCTCAAGTACTTCCTGTCCTTCAGCTGGATCTCGATCATTTGAAACGCCTTCCGGATGTCTGCAGTTATTCCAATTATTTTCTCACGGAAGCGCAATAGTAACTCAGGAATCAATAAGACGTAGTTGCTTCCTTTCTGCAAACAGTCGTTGAGGGAAGGCGCCTTTCCAATCTCACAGGAGCAGTCGAATACTGGTCTCACGGGTGTAGTTAAGCTCTCCTTAAAAACAGGACGGTGTGGAATGTAATGCACATCAACTTCAACATTTTCAGCTGGAACCTCCTCAGTGAAATCGTTTGCCCAGTCCTTCAACAGTGAGTCGTATGCCTCGAATTTTCCCGTCTGGAGTAGCTTCTCTGTTGTTCTCTCAAGTCTTTTGAATGCTACTTGCTTGTTAGCTGGAAGGTGGGGATGTCCTTCTTGGAAAGGTAACTTAACGACATACCTCCCATCCTCTTTTCTTCGGATAGTCTGCATGAATTCATCCTTTTCCTTTTGTTCCCGTTGAGCAGCGGTTTTGCTTGTGGCGTCATCATGGTTGCCGATAGTCTCCAGTCTCCATAAGTCTTCAATTGGAGCATCCATTGCTGTCATTGTTAAAACCATCATGCTCGCGGTATCTTCTCTGCCATTTGACTCCTTGCCCCCAGAGAGAACCCATCCCAAGCTGGTTTCCTGTGCGGTGATCCCATCATTCAGCTGAATGACTCTGCCATTAAGGAGGCCTCCATAAATATCGCTGCCGATGAGGATCTCGATCTCAGGAAGGAGCCGCTCAGAGTCACTTTCCACGTCAGTGACATATATCTTGTTCTTTTTTAATTGTTTGAAAAGCTCTGGGGTCCTGGGTATCCTAGGGATAGGGTTGCATATCTTCTGGCTCCCTCTCATGCTGAACTCGGTCATGTAGCTACCACCATGTTGACGAAGTATAACGTCAAACTTCCTGTGCTTTATCGTCTTCGTCCTGAAGCCTCCAAAAACTGAGTGCGTGGCAGTGTCTTCTCCAAAAGGTCGCATCCCCATTTATTCAGCTGTACAATCTAAAATGTACGAACGTTGTGAGCCAGGATCAAGGAACGCACGCACGGTCTTCACTGAATTATCCCCAACAATATCTACGAGCAAAGTCATCAACTTCACCTGCGCTGTACAAACTTGATTGCTCGAATCCTGCAAATTTAGGGGATTATTTTCAGCTGAATTGTCTTCTGGTAAAACACTCCACATGGAACGGTTAGCCAAGATGAACCTCTGTCTCACATTGTGGGAATGTGTGCTACTATCCTGGAAAGACACGCCCTTCGGCTGGGCCCAACCCGCACTCCTCGATTTTGGAGCCGATTCCGGTCTCATCCCCGAAGGTTGCTGCTGGGCGCCTTGCTCCTTATCAATTTTGGAGCCGCACATTATTGCGTAATGTTTCTTCCCACATGTTGCACACATCACCTTGGCTCTACATTTATTGGCGTTGTGTCTTCGTCTCAGGCAAGCGCAACAGGCGTTCTTCTCGTGCACGTGCTTCTTTTTCTCCTCAAATGTCATCCTCATTCCAGTAAAGCAGTCTCGGCTTTCGTGACCTTTTCCACAGAAGATACAGGAGGAACTTGTAGAATCCCCGATGTGGAAGCCAGCTAAAGTTGGCAGCTTATCTTCATTTTTGTTTCCTTTGCCACCTTTTTTCTTTGCTTCTTCTTGGAATCCGCTCTGGGCTAACCTGATCTTCTTTTTAATGGCCACTTCTTTCTTTAAAAACTCCATGAGAATCTTCAGTCTGGAACGTGGTGGATTATCTTTGCTTCCATCAATCTCTGCAAGTGGACTGTGTTGCCAGTTTTTAAGTATCTCCTCGGGCAAACTGGACTCCACAAGTGGGAAAAGCCAAGTAGCAGGATCCGCATCTTCAAGTTTCAGCGTTTCCAGAGCCCTTAATTGAGTGTCAAGCTGAATAACCAACGACTCCAGTGGTATTTTCTCCTTGGCATTCACGTTGGTGATTACAAGCTTGAGCAGTTCTCGAACAATTTGAACTTCATGGATTAAATCAGCTGTTTTGTTCATATTATGTTGGAAAATAGAGTGATGAAGTAATTGAAAGGCGGTTCCTATAATATTATCTGCGTTTTGGTTTCCACTGATCGTACAGTACCACCAAGGAATCTCGTACGGAAATGTACAGACAACCACAAAACAAATGAAATTGTTTGGACCAGTGGATATTCGCAGCCGTACTAACAAGTGCCTGAGGGATGGTTGAATGAACCGAGACCGATTACTCCTGTTTCTGCACAATATACACTAACTTCGCTGCCTTGTTTATTTAGTCATAACCAAAATAAATTATTTGGCAGCCATGGCATTTTATTAATTTGCTTGCTGTGCAAACTGGTGAGTCAATATTAAATGATAGAAAGAAGGAAACACTACTCACATGTTTACAGATTTTTCTGTTAGGATCTTTATTACATGCTATATGTGTATATATCAAACATGCTGATGAACACAACCGATCAATGTACTCCCTTAATACAAAGTATTAGCCTATAATTTGATTCAAAACTGATGCGTGGCATCATCAATATTCAGTGAACCAAAAACAACCATTGATGCTAATTATTGATTACAGGATTATATGTAAGAAATACCTGAAAGCGTACCCCAACTATTAACACGGGTTACAATTGCTGAAGCAAATTATTGTATAATTAATTGTAGAGATTGTACACCGTCCACGTATCTTAAAAATTTAAAATATTTTGGAAATACCTTATATGCATACGTCAGCAATATTACATTTTCATTGAAGTTGTCAAACCAACTGTTAAACGCTGTAGTTTACAAGTCGTCTTTATAAAATCATTGGACCTATGTCACATATAGTCTCACACTGACGCGATGATTTACAACAGCAATAAACTGGCCGTCTGGGTCACATTGAAATTTAGTAAGTTAAGTGCTATCAAACGATCATAGAAGTTACCTGAACCAACATTTACCTTCAACATTTGCAAGGACGCAACATATCTCCGGTTCAACACATTTCCCATAAATCTTTTATTTGCCCGAATTCCCTGCACACATTTCGTTGATTTTTCAAAAACTTGACCCTTTAAACGTCCGTCGCTTTCTATTGTTATTGTGCTCGTATCAACCACCAGCAGTGCTAGCATTAATGTTACGGAAACGCCAAGATCCTCCTGAAATGCAACAAGACAGTACAAACTCAAGATAAATACGAACGAATTTAGAGCCAAAGCTGTAGTTGCCAAAAAGCCTTTCTGGATGTGATTGAAGCTGTTTAACATGATTTGGAGTTCTCGCCATATCTTTACTGCAGGTCGTACATCAGTTCCGTGTACCCGATTCATTTCCCTCCTGAAAATGCAAATGTAGTTGAGAACGCAGTAGCATGGTAACGCTGCAAATACTACATATTCCAAAACGCAACTCGCAAAAGTAAATAACAACACAAGTGCCATCAACGATGCAGAAAGGAAATGAATTGTGCTCAACGTAAATTTAGCGGCAGCACTGAGGTTATCTCCGCCCACTGAGCACTGATGGAAAAGTGGAAACCCAATATTGATAGGAATACATGGGGTTGACAAGCAAAGAATCCAACACCCGAGAACTGTTAGAGGAAGGGTTACAAGACCCAGCCACAAATACCAACGTGCCCTTTGTCCAACTCCAGTCTGTGCCTCTGGCGGAATCCAGTTTCCCGCTGAGTTAAAAAAAATATACTAAATTAGAAACGAGGTCGTTTTGCTAATGCGTAATTTATATCAAATAATTAGATATATAGATGCATACAATTATGCGTTCGTTCAAATTGTACAAGGCAGTTGAAATGAATCGCAAGCTCATTTCTGTGTTTGTAAAGTTGAATCAAAAACGGAATGTGTAGTGACATGGATACTTGTATTAATACTGACTTTGCTATGTTTGACACTGGGATACGATCTGAGCATATGGCAAATTGAATCCATGTTGCAACCACAAACACTAATGAAACAGCTGACTTTATACAAAACGTTCCCACGGATTTTGTAGAAACTGTCAGGGGGCTGCGGGGGTGACTGGATGGTTCGTGCACTAGTGTTGTTAGTATCCCGAAAAACTTAAAATAACGAAGTGTTAGTGCAAGTAGGTTTTGCGCGATCAGCATAATGAGAGAGAAATATAATGTCTTAACTTCAATGGTAAAACTGTACTGGTTCGACGTCTATTTTCTTGTCCCTCTGATGAAAGTTTGTGTTTTGCTCAGAAAGCGAAATTTACTTTAAGTTCCATGTATAATTGATTATAACAAAGAGGCATGTGGATCTTTTCTTTCTTCCATGTCTCTATCACCACTTAAGCGAAATATCCGCATAGGCCCATTATCGCTGAATACAGTATTTTGCCGTAAATACCGTCGAAATTGGGATCAACGGTTTATAGAAACATTTCAAGCCCAGTGCTGGGTGATAGCAGCGCTTCTCATAGGGCGTCAAGTTGCTAACAATCCCCGCAGAATATGTGTTTTTATTTATTTTGTACTAGCAAGCTATTCTAGAACATGAATCTGACTCAATTCCCTTGAATAACGGAAATTCGTTTGTGGTTGGCAAAGCCAGTGGAGGATTTCTACTTTTCTTCCCGGGGTCCCGTTGGCTATGTAAATATTTGAACCAAACATGTACGAACCAACAACTCTACACACAATGATGTATGAATGTTTATACAAAGTGGTTGGCCCCCATTCAGTCAGTGTACATCTCTGTATTCCGAGCTCAGGACTCGGAATTCAGAGGCCTCAATGACTCGGAATTCAGAGTCATGGACTACGATTTCCGAGTCAAAAATAAACAAATCGTCAAAAAAAAATATTGGACTCGGAATTCCGAGTCCTAGCTCCAATCACAGATGATATTTATGTATCTATGCATATCGATGATAGGTTTTTCCAACTTTAACCCGTTTTTTAACAATGTTCCGCACGGTAGAAAAAAATTCCCGCACGGTGAAATGTTTCTAAATTCAACTAAATTTATATTTCAACAATAAAAACCCCATTACTCCTCCACAATTTCCATTACTCGACGATTTTATGCATTTTTTAATGAAAATCGTGATTTTTTATGTTTTGACTCGGAATTCCGAGTCCGCATCTCTGAATTCGTAGTCCATGACTCTGAATTCCGAGTCATTGAGGCCTCTGAATTCCGAGTCCTGAGCTCGGAATACAGAGATGTACACTGACTGCCATTACAGCCAGGAGCTACAAAGCGCTATAAATTAACAACCACATCAATTGCAAAAGCATTTGTATAAATAGCTGAAAAAGTTGATATAATAATCGATATAAAAAAATGAAACAATAATACTAGAAGGAGCGTGCCAATCAATGGCCCCAAATTAAGACAGGAAATGGTAACGCAGATATTGGTCAAATACACTACTAAAGTTACTAGTGAGTTCATTAGACCCATTGCATATTTACTAGACCCACTAGAACTCAAATTAATTATTGAAGCCCTTATTGTATACATAGAACTGTCAGTTCTCTACGTGTTATATTGTGAGAGTAATTATGATCATGCTAACTCAAGCCCAGCAAAACGAACAAATTAACCATACACTAGTCATAATCGTCAAAGTAATTTAGAATTCGGACGTGGGTGACCGATTTCTTGAAATGAAGGTTGTGTTTATTGTCTTCGGTTCTAATTTAAAAAGGAAAACTGTGAACATAAGAGTCAGCCCAAGAACATTTGTAAAGATTGTAAGATGTCGACTTGGTTTCGTTCAATGCACGTCCAAGCGTCCACTAAATGTCACAGCAGCTATATTTTATGAAATAATTCGGATTTGCATATTTACATGGAAAACATTAGCAGTGAACAATAATGGGCCAATTAGTTCAACAAATATTTAGTAGCTAATAGTAAGTACACATGCCTCACAATCCTTTGCAACCCATGCGTTAAAAATGTTAAGTGACAATTACATGCAAAACAGGAAAATTATTAGCTTTCCCATACTTAACTTTAACTGTACAATCATTGGCAACAATAAAATTGAAACTTTAACTAATGACACAAGAGTTAACACATAATGCTTAACGTTGAAATCGAGTAAACGGAGAGACATGGAGTTATCAAAATAGATCAACAACCCAATTGACACCTTGAAACTATAGTGGGTTTACATAACGTTTATTAAATTTATTTAGCATCAGTTTCTTGTTGGACCGACTTTTCGTGAGACACTTCATAAATCGTTCGTGAACCTGGCGTTTTGCACTTCCCTCATTTTCTGTTGTTTTAACAGGCGCATCCAATATAAAGAGTGCAAACATAAACGATTTTGCAATTCGTATGCTTTCCAAAACTGCCACCACAAGTAAACTCGGAACCGGAGGATCCTAAAATGGTTAGCATTTTCGTCCATGACAAATTCTAAAAAAGTTTGAAATTCTACCTTCAGAAGCAAGCGTCAAATTTAAAAATGGATTTCATTTTCAAAATCTACGCTTAATATTTGATAATTTCGTATGAATAATTTTACCAAAATAATTTTAGTAGTAGATCTAATTTTTAGATGCAACTTCCGTTCATTAGTTTTACCCTACGCTACACTGCTAACATCTATCTTCATTCCAACGGTTGACAAGTCATACGACGCTGCAAAAGTTCATATTCAAAATGTACTAACCAAAATTATATGCAGTCCACAATTTCTATTCATGAACTTAAAAAAGTTCCAGGGTTATTACAGCTCAACATGTTTAGTCAATTAATGCGTCCCGACAATGTCGTGTTTTATTTTATACGAAATTAGTCGCAATGCCTAATATATTCCTCTATTAAAAATTAACATATATTTAAACACAACGACTATTCCATACGGATGCTTATCGCACATTCTGATGGCAACGCCCAAATGTTTTTATCTGTTATATTGAATATGCGAACATGCATAATTACTTGCAAGGAATTCATTGTTAATAATACATTACTTTCATTCCAATAAGTAAGTAGTATGTCTCATCATCTATAAATCCACAATTTTATTTTTTATTTATGCATACAGTACAGTAATGACTGTTTGAGAATACATGAAACTGAATCCATGTTGCGGCCAAATAAACTACGGCAAGAACAGACTTTAAACAAAACGTTTGCTCGATTTTTTTAGAAACTGTCAGAGGGCTGCTTGTATGACGAGATGGTGTGTGCACTATTGTTGTTAGTATCCCGAAAAACGTAAAATAACGAAGTGCTAATGCAAGTAAATTTTGCGCGATCAACATTGTCCCAGAGAAATGGTATGCATAAAAGTAGATTGTCAGAAACGAACTGGACTGATGTCCCCTTTTGTAACGTCTCGCACAAAAGCTTATGTGAAGATTACTTGGCGAAAATGGTTATTTAAACCCGTGTTTCCAATTACATTAATAATTGATTTTTGCAAAGAGGAAATCGGTATACCGATAAATATGTAGGCAATTCATCATCTCCACATAATAAATTTTATTATTTACTTTTACCTACACGAATGAATATTGCAAACTTCATGGCCTCTAATTTCCACATTAATCTTTTCTATTTAGCTTCTATATATTTCAGAAGAAGAGGAATTTGATTGATTGTGTTTCATTTTAAAAATAGCGTAAAAGTTTGCACACAACATTAAACTATTGTATTATTAACTGCAACCATCATACACTGTCAACTTAACTCAAAACCTAAAGTTTATTTTTTTTGCAAACTAACTATCTTCTATACATGCTTCATCAAAGTTTACAGTGGCACTGACAAAATACTTTACAGTAGCAATAAGCTGGCCGTCTGTCTCACATTGAAATCTAGCAAGTTAAGTGGTATCAAACTATCGAAAAAGTTGCCCGAGCCAACATTTATCTTCAACATTTGCAACGACGCAATATATCGCCTGCTCAGCACACTTCCCACAAACCTTTTATTCGCCCGGATTTCCTGCACACATTTCTTAGATTTTTCAAAAACCTGTCCCTTTATGCTTCCTTCGCATTCTATTGTTACGACGCTCGCGTCAACCACAAACAGTATTACCATTAATGTTACGGAAACGCCAAGATCCTCCTGAAAGGCCACAAGGCAGTACAAACTCAAGATAAATCCGAATGAACACATTGTCATGGTTGATGTCGCCAAACAACCTTGGTGGATGTGATTGTAGCTGTTTAACATGATTTGGAGTTCTCGCCATATTTTCACTGCATGTAGTATATCAGGTCTTCTTATGCGATTCATTTCCCTCCTGAAAATGCAAATGTAGTTCAGAAAGCAGTAACAGGTTAACGCTGCGTATATGGCGCATTCTAAAACGCAGTTTCCGAAGGTGAACAAAATCATAAATGACGACCATGTTGCGGAAAGGATATGAGCAACAACCAACACAAGCTTTTTGTTAGTGGTCAAGGTATCGTCACTTTCTGAGCATTGATGGAATTGTGTAAATCCTAGATTCATTGGCATACATGGAGTTGACAGGCCAAGAATCCAACACCCGAGAACTGTTAGGGGAAGGGTCACAAGACCCAGCCACAAATACCAACGAATCCTTTGTCCAATTCCAGTCATTGCCTCTGGTGGAATCCAGTTTCCTGCTGAGTGTTTCAAAAATATATTTTAAATTAGAAAATTAAGTGGTTTTACAAATGCGTAATATACATCCAATAATTGGATAAATAGATACATACAGTTATGCCTTTGTTCAAACTGTACAAGGGAGTTGAAATGAAGCGCAAGCTCCTTTCGGTTCTTGTAAAGTGGAAGCAATAACGCAATTTGGAATATCAATGATCCTTGTATCAAAAGTGACTTTGCTTTACTAGGAACGGGGAGATGATTTGAGTAAAAGATTAACTGGATCCATGTTGCCACTACATAAACTGTGGAAAGAGCAGACTTTAAACAAAACCATTTCTCGGATTTTGTAGAAACTCTTAGAGGACTGCTGGGATGACGGCAAGGTGCGTGCAATATTGTTGATAGTATCCCGAAAAACTTAAAATTACGAAGTGCTAATGGTAGTAGGTTTTGCGCGATCAGCATCGTGAGAGATAAATACGACGTGTTCGCTTCAATATCAAAAACGAACTCGTCTGGCGTCCTATTTTCTTGTCCCTCTAATAAAGGCTTGTATTGTGTTTTGATTCCACTTAAATGCTTACTAAATGTTGTGTTTTCAATTATATTTATTTCCGTGCATTTGTCACGAATAAAGTATAATATCCCGTTCTTCTTGACTGTATTAGTTTGATATAAATAGGGTCGTAAATGGGGTCAACGGTTTATAGAAATATTTACATTGTCACTTACAAGAACTACAGCGGTTTTGATCGCAGGAGTCGTTGTATTGTGGCAAATTACTAGCAATCTCCTGAAGATATGTTTTGTTTTTTCCTTTTGTGCTAACAACCTATTCTAGAAAATGAATCTGACCCAATTTCCGTGAGTGACTGAAGTTTGCTTGTTGTTAGCTAAGCCTGTGGAGGACTGCTCTTGTCGTCGCAGGAATCCTGTAGCGTATGCACATATTTTTCCTAAGTAGTCATCTGCCAAGAAGACTAAACACAACGTAGTAACAATATTTAGTCGCAGTGCCAAAGTCGTTGATCTCCATCTCTGTAAGCAAAGGCAACGGGTGATAAATTAAAAACCACCTCTACCACAACAACATTTCAATTAAGTAATTAAGAGTATATTTAATATAAAAGTCAACAATCATGAAAACAAAACAACACTAATAGCTTGATCGTGGCAAATTGTGACCACAAATGTTGAAAGGTAACATCGAAATACAAGAAATGAAAAGAACTATAGTACATAAATACAATGGTGTAGAATATATTGGTCAAATATCTTAATTACTAAATTGCGTTTGGAGTTTATTAGACCCTGTAGGTATTCACTACATCATATTCATTGTTGAATGTATTATTGTAGCTACATTTCATTCTCCTAAATGCTTTACTGTGAGAAAAAACATGAGTAAACTAAAAAACAAAACGGACTAAACAAATGTAAACTAGTCTTGGACAATCGAAACAATCTGGAATTTATTTTGTATTCTTGAGCCGTTGGCCGTAATTTTGTTATTTACATTAATTTGGTACCTGTTTCTCAATAGTATCCATATTATTTAACCTCATGCATATTATGAAATGACTCTCAATTACTTGACTTGCAACAAATTAGCAACCATACAAAGATGGGCAAGTTGTTCCTATAAGTTACAAATATTAGCACATGATTTTTGTATAATTACCATTTATTTAACAAAGCATGTGGCCAAACAGCTCAGAGAAGCAGAATGTTTACCGTTTGGGTAACATTGAAAAGGAGCAAGTTGAGTGGTATCAAACTGTCGAAATAGTTGCCCGACCCAATCGAAACCTTGAAACTCTGTAGGGAGATAACATATCTTCGACTAATCTTGTTTACCATGACCCTCCCATTGGACCGAATTTTCTTGAGACATTTCACTGATCGTTCGTGAACCTGGCCTTTTGCACTTCCCTCGCTCTCTGTTGTCAGCGGAGTCGTATCCAAAATAAGGAGTGCAAACATAAATAATTCCGCAATTCCCAAGCTTTCAGGAACCGCCACGACGCTATACAAACTTATGATAAAGGTGAATGAGCACAGACTCATTGTTGACGTCACCAAACAACCTTTTTGGATTTCGTTGTAGCCATTCAGCATGATTTGGATTTCCCGCCATATTTTTACAACACGCTGGATATCTGAGCCTTTCACGCGCTCCATTTCTTTTCGAAAGACGCTGATGTGGTTGAGAGTGCAGTAGCAGTTCAGTGCGCCGTAAAGGGCGTACTCCAAGATACAGTTTGCAAAGCTGAAAAGAAATATTGACGACGGCAAAGTTGCAGAGCTGTAATAAAGAATTTTGCCAGTCAATAACGTATTATTGTTTTCCGTATCCACTGAGCATTGTGGGAAAAGCGGAAATCCGAGATTTAATGGCATGCAAGGCTCCGATAAGCACATTATCCACGACATGGAAACACCTACAGCTAGGGACAGCATGCCGAGGTAAACATAGTAACGCGCCCTCTGACCGAGTCCAACCTGGGCTTCTGGGGGAATCCAGTTCTCAGCTGGACCAAATCAATGGAGGATATAATTACACAATACAAACATATATAACTAAACTAATGTTTTAGGATATAGTTAATTTACCATTATGCCTCTGCTCGAAATGCACAAGACAGTTGAAATTCTCCTCGATATCCTTTCGCTTCTTGTACAGATCAAACAATATTGGAATGTAGAACGAGAAGCATCCGAGGAGAAAAAGGGATTTGGCAATTTGAGGTGTGTTGAGACGATCCATAAAGAAGATAAATTGTAGCCACACTCCTGCAGCAAATACAAATGTAATGCCGGATTTAGCAACGAATGCCCTTTCCGTCAGTGTTGACACTACTTCAATGGGTTTCGAAGGGTTTTGACTAGGTTTGTGAATTATCGTTGTGACGACTCCAAATATTTTGAAATTAGTAATTACCACACTGAGAAGATCTTGTGCGATCAACATGGTAACGTTATTGTTTAACGTGTACAATCCTTAGAACTTTAGCTTCAATTTTGTTTTCGGATTTTCTATGTAAATTGTTGTTTTCGACTATGTTGGAAAACTCTAAGAAATCATTTCATGCAATACATGTGATGTTTACAAATACGCAGATACGAATTAGAGCTGTTTTACAAAACAACTAGAAATAATATTGCTGTTCAGTTTCCAATGTAACCAATGTTGGTAGCTTGCCAATGCGAAACTGTTTCCCTTGAAATTGTTCTGCGCCGTTTAAACAGTAACCTGAAACAAGGTTGAATAAACTCAAACTGATGGCTCCTGCGGCTGTGTAGCATGTTCTAACTACGTTGTGTCTTGTTTATTTGTTAATAATTATCCATCTTCGCAGTTATGACTTTATACCATTTTCTAACTGCGTTGTACATGCTTGAGTTATTAAAAATCAAAATAAGTGGAGCAATAACATTTTATCTGCTTGCTGTGAAAAACCGTATACTGATCATTTAATCACAAAAACAGTAAACAACTTTTAACGACATGGCACTTGCTCAAGTTAGGTTCTGTATATTGCTATGTCGGAGTTTAGTCAACCCATAAGAAACCCTTTAACTGATAGAGTTTCAAGTAGGATTTCATTAAAATATGAATGACAACCTGCTTGCTAGCATTAATCCTTTACCTTCAACAGGCAAGTGGTTTGATGGTGAAAGTCGAACGGGTGTTCAGAGTTCAAACTTGATTTGTATTTAACTTACAAGTTGTAGGTGCATTACAAGACATTTTTGTAAAATCCATTCAATGAAATGGAGCTAATCTGTCCTACACAATTTATTGAGCTCAATTGGACCTTCATAGGTGGCCAACTTCAGAAGGTGGTGTTTTATTTTAAAAAATAATTTTTATTCGTATTGTTTTAATTTGCACAATATGATTGGTGCTTTTAGCGTGGAATCCTCTGCCTTCATCTAAGCATTTTGATGAGTGAATTATAATACAACGTATTACAGCTCATTTAGGTAAATATATATTTGTCCTTAAATAGATACACTTTTATATGTACGCATCAATCGAAATTGAGAATTTCGGTTATAACTTTGTCAGAACGTTTTCGGGTTTTTACAATTGTGTACACATTTTTACATTTTAGCAGTCAAAATAATACTAGATGGCTCCTCGCTTCCGCTACATGCCAATACTATAAGCATATTTGTATCTAGCAATATGTTACAAGATTTTAGTAAATTGCTAACATTATCCGCGTTAACAAACAGCTAGTAATTTTAAGGAGATATATTTTAAGGTATATTTATTTACAAATTTTACACTGCCCATAATACGTAACTTATTTTCATTGTTCTTTTTTCGTGATGTGGTTTTTTCCTCACTATGTTTCGATTTTTTTTAAATCCATGCACATATATATACATCAGCAATATAAACATTGTTACCAAGCATACCATGATTAATTACACTATTTTGAATAGAGATACGTACACATTGAAAGGTGCATACTGACGACAAAACTGCTTGCTTCAAATGAGCTACATATGCAAACAGACTAGCAACCAGTATCGTTGTTTGCAAAACTTAACAAATTCCTATTTACTTACAAGCAAAAGCTGAACGGTGAGGCTATTTGCAAAATCAATACAATTCAGAGGAGTCAGCCTATCTATAAAATTAATTGATCCAAATCTAACTTTGATGTGAGCACAACTATTAATGAATCTTTGTTGAATCTTTTCGTCCTTCCTGCTTGTATTATCCTTTCTTTGCTGTGTTGCTATATGTTTGTGTATTTGATTGAAACTAGCCTTTGATTGCATATACACTTGGGACATTCCTCCAAGCAGAACTGTTAAAAGTAGGCCAGAATTCATTACCAGCATTGTAAACATGCCTGAGTCAATAAAATTGTCCCATGTCAGGGGTATTTTGATAAGCATGGTCATGGAAAGAGCAAGCATCAGCACACCATCCACAATTAGATTTGCCAACACTTGGTGAATAATGCGGTTCATTAGGATACCCAGAATCTGCAATGTTCGGTGCTGCAATGACATTGTGTAACTGGTCATGTGACCTTCGATGAACATTTCCTTGAATCTAAAATACAAATAAATACATCAAGTTATATTTTATCTGAACATACAATCAAATGGTGATTTTGTTGCATTAATACATTTCTAGATATTCCCGCATCGTTACTGATCCTAGAGTCATAACGCCACTGGTAATCAATCCCACCGCATTCAGTCCAAAGGACCAGGACCAGTGATTTAGCAGCAGCAAGCCGATCTTGAACACGACACCGGTGAAACGAATGATAAGTAACCCTGCAATCCCTGAACTCATTACCTCGTCGGATAATGCATTACATTCCGGTAAAATCCAGTACCCCAAAATTCCAGCGCGACAGGGATTAATCCAGTGAAGACAATATAGAAATGGTATCGGTATCAGAATAATTGAAATGTAGCTGCCGTAAGAAAATAATATATTGAGGCGCGCCAAAAATTAAATTTGGCGCATTTTGATATTCCTTGTATTCGGCAAATGACTTGAAAATTGGACCAGACCATTTATGAACATGCATATATCCGAAGCACTTTCTTTGCAAACTGCGGCCGCAAGGAATCCTGATACGGTGAATACAATTGGAACAGCAAATAGGAATTTGTCCAGGGATTTACTATGATCGGGACGTGAGTTGGAAAATTTGTAAACCCCACCAAATATAAGCAGAGACGTTAGTGTGAGATGAAGTAATAACTTTTGATTGAGCTTCCGTTTCGCAAGGCTGATGTTTTTGCAAAGTGTTAACCGGTTGTTGTTTTTATCCCAACGAACCAATACGCTACCCAACCTTTCAGCTAAGCGACATATTTTTGCAAACAGTATCAAATGGCGTGTCAACATTTTTCAAGCAAATTTTAACCAATGGTGGAAAGGGGACAGACGGATTTGTATTGTTTCGTAAATAATTTGTTTACTAATAAAAGGTTCAAAATTAATATTCTATTGCTGAAGCTTTCACGTACACGCGAAGACTGACACTGATTGAAAGAATAATAAATTCTTTACCCATCCTGTATCAGCATAGCAGCGCACAATTCCCTGTTCTATTTCGCATATGTCATGCTTTACAACATTTGAATTGCGAGAATGATGATGGTTCTGAGTTATTATGCGAAGAAACGAGAACTCACCCTTAAGTGGAAGGTTGGCTAAATCGATGCAAACCGCCTTCTTTGTTTTGCTGTTTTGCAAGCACACGTAATTAATTTTGATGTAATTATTTGCATTATAATAGTTGGAATATTCGACAACTTTTAGAATATTGGCGAATGTGGAGTATTGACGTGTTTATAATTGCAGTTCCCATCCCATGTACTCTCATTTGGTTTGCCTTTTCAACTTCCCGAACCACCTATTTGGAATTCTGACATTTGCTATCAAGTGTAAATTTTAATTTTATATCTATCATAAATCCCGAATATATATATATATAGCTGTTTACCTTAAAACGAAATTGTGTCGCTTGCCAAATAATAAATAACTTCAAGTTGTACTAAATAATTTTGGGTTATTTTGTTTGGATCTAGCCAGGAATGAGAAAATCCCGGGATTTATTATTTTGTAGTGGTAAATACCGGCTAGTGGGAAAATGTCCAAAATGGGAAATATTAATTAACATGGGGAATATTTGAGTCACATTACCCCAAACTCTATGATTTTTGGTTTTTACCAGTGACCTCGTAGTGGTAAATACCGTTTTTCCCGGTATATACCGGTATTTACCAAATTGACTTTAGGACACCTTCTCATTCCTGGATCTAGCGAATCTACGTCTGTCCAATGATTCAGCAAGGACTTATGAACTCACCACAAGCACTCACATGTTCATGGATCGGAATACTTGGCACTGAAAATAATATATCCTTTATCGGAAATGCCATTTTCAAATGAATGAATATTTTAACATTTCATTATTACTGGAAGTTCACACACATCACATTAGCGACCATTGTAATGTCATACTGCCACCAAATTCGGCTGTACGTTGTGAATGTTTATTCAAAAAAAATTACATGTGCGACTAACCACATACTTTTGAAATTACAAAGACGCACAATGGAGGTTGTACTGTTGGATATATGCCTGATGGCTAGGCACAAATTAACAGAACCGGGTTCTAACGATTTGGGAGCCACCAGGAAGCGAAAGCTAAACAGCGAATAGCCATTAAACTGATTGGTCAAGGCTCGCATGTTAAACAAATTTACAAATTTCCTACTTAAAACAAGCTCTTTAATAATGTTTGATAAGTACCAATATTGGAGATACGGCACGCAAAATCATGGTCGAATGCATATACTTTGGACTGAACTGTTGTTTGTTTACCAAGAATCCTGAACCAGACTTGCTTTAAAAAGTGTGAGGTATTTTGCGTTTTGGTGCGAATCGAAATAATTATCATGTGAACACCCAATTTCTTTCGGTTAGGTCGTATTGTCGTATATTTATTTTAGTGTATTAATTAAATTAAATTAGAGCTCGTTGTCTATTATTACTAATTATTTCATATCGCAATAACACAAAACAAAATTACATGAGCATGGTAAATGAAAGGGATCCCGAGTGGAAAATCGCCGACATGTTTAACAGCTTATAAATGTACATCATACTTTTCCATAGAAGCATGCCAAACAAAGATTCATCTCTAAAATGAAATGTCGTAGTGCTTACGACGCAAACTTGTTCTTGATCTGATTCACTTACCGATAATAGAAAGATAAAGTTCAAACATAACAGCGGCGTGCTTCTTATGATAGCTTTACCTTCGTGGTTTAAAGCCTATAGATGAACTTGCATGAGGATGGAGAAAATAAAACCCGGTACTTATTCATTAGCACATTCAGACATACTAAGCAGCGGTACCAATTTACGTCAGCATACGGGGGAATCATTATAAATTTAACTTAAAAATTACATCATTTTGCAACTTACTATTATTTTCATTAGGGAAAATTTTGTTGATTCTGTAACCGTTTGAATAGTTAAAAAGACGGCGCTGAGTGCATTCTGTTTCATACCTAGCGTATGTATTATAATAGTTTTGCAGAGAAAAAAGTAACGGTTTACGCCAGTATAAATTGAGCACTAGAGAAACCTTTTTTGCTTCCTTCCAACCAACTCGTCTTCACCAGCAGTCCGTGCTGAATTGTTCATAATTTCTAGTCCAAGATGGCTCTGGAATAAACATTTTATTTGTCGTGGTTATACGCAATTTTAAATCGTTATGAAAATGATAGTTGAATATACCCGCAACTCATTAAGAGGATGGATTTTCGGAATAATGATAAACTGAAGATGCTTTAAGATTTCGTGATAAATATATATCTATATAATGTTTTAATCTTTAATTCTACAGAACAAAGTTGATTTAGTTGTACATATGTAACTAGCATTTGCAAATACGTTATGTAAAAATTAGTTGACTTGGCTACCATTTTATGGTGCAGGCGGTGGTGGTGTTGGTGGGGATGGTATGTCGGTTGGCATTAATGTAGGCGAAGGGGTCTCCCCCTGTGGGGAGTCAGGCGCAGGCACTGTTGGAGGGTCTGAGGGCAATGGAGTTGGAGGTGTTGGTGCGTCGGACGGAAGGCCTGTAGCTGGTGTGGGAGGTGAATCTGGTACAGGCGGTGGTGGAGGGGCAGGTGTTGGCGGAGTTGTTGGAGGTGTCGGTGGAGTGGATGGAGGTGTCGGTGGAGTCGTTGGAGGTGTTGAGGGAGTAGTGGGAGGAGTCGGTGGAGTAGTTGGAGGTGTTGGTAGGGTTGTGGGTGGAGTCGTTGGTGTAGTAGGAATCCCGCCGGGGGGAGCGCCAGGTAGTTCATCTTCCTCTTCATCGCTATCACAATCGGAGTCATCGTAGTCCGAGTCGGAATCTGAAGTGAAAAATTCAACATGGTGTATATAAATAGTTGGCATCTCTTCAATTTCCCTTATTCGACATCTTACCATAGTCGTCATCCTCGTCATCATAGGAATCATCACTATCATCTGAAGAATCACTATCATCCCCACCAGTTATATCCACTCCATTGAGACTTTCCACTGATATAGATTCATTTGTAGCAGAAAAGCTTGTATCTGGAGTTCGCTTCCGTATTGTATGAGCTGAGAATAAATGAGTTGGTTTGGGAATGGCGTCATTCTGGCTTGCACCGACAATTAGAAGTGTCTCGAGTAGCTGTAAGTTGAGATTTTGATTTTCAACTTATCGTCTTAACAATTGGTTAAATCAATAAGTAATTCATATTTATGAAGTTAGGCTTACCAATACGAATCCAACAAGTAATATCTTTGACGGCGCCATAATGACTGTAGCGTTTTGAGTTGTTTCCGGAAAAGCCGGTTTTCACTTGTGCGTTCACATGGAATGGTCTGACGAAAATAAAAGTGATTGGAATTCTTGCTTTCAATTTATATTGGCGTACATAAAAGTGGGTGACAGTTTTATTTCAAGCAGAAGATTTTGCGGTATTATTACCACAATAAATTCATTTCCATTTCTTGTGTTCCGCTTCCGTATTATTAATACGGCATCATACCTTGTCAAAATTCATCCGCTTGTTGTTGGATAAATACTCATTGTATGCATAATACACTCTTATTTAGGTTGATGCGTATTGATTGCTGCTTCCTAAACCAAAGCATCAATTGATTTACAAACTCAGTGGATGATAGAAAAGCTTGATTCGATTGTGTAATAAAATAAAATACATATATCAGCTCAAAGAGTGAGATTAATCGCACGATAAAATATTCATGGACACACACGGTATGACATAGTTTCTATCTAATTTTGCCGATTATGTTCCCTGGCATCTTCGACGGTCCATGCATAGCTTACAAGTTCTTGAACGAGTATTTTTAAACTTTCATGAGTTCACATTTAACTTGGAAGCGGAAAAAAGTTGTAGTTAGGAACCGCGTATTAGTCTCATCCTGGAAATTGTTCATCAAGCTGGATCCATTATTGCCGGCATTTCCTATGCAGAGGTCATTCATTTGGAAAGAAAAAAATATGCAACTTTTGCAAAGCTGTGGGGATTTACCATTGACCGATATTGCTGAGGAATAAAACGACAAACTGTGATGCGGATGGCTTCGAGAATTTTAAATTTAAATACCAATACAAACCCCCAACGAATTAGCCACCCACGGTGTCAAATAAACCGACAACAAAAGTGCCATTTGGGTTTTTACTAAAATTAGCAACAGGAGAGCAATACGGTACTCCACACCACACGATATGTAAACGCTATGACGGTACATGTGTAAGTGCTGTCAATTGGAATAATAGCCAACATTGATTGAACCGCTGTGACGAGGTAAAGTCTCCACTGCTGCTGCTGGAATTTGAATGGAAATGGATATAGGGCTTTTACATTTCAAATCATTTCAATGGCGTCACGGGTAGATCACATCAACCAAACAACACGCAGTCCTGATGACTTTTATATTTCTTTTTTTATTTGCTGTGCAATTTGTGCGTCATCGGACAGATCCCGCTCCCAGCAGTTGGTTAATCACCACCATTATTTTTTCTCAATACTCAAGCAAATAGTAGGAAATGATCCGAAAAATGTCAAGCAGGCTTTGCAGTTTAGAAAAGCAACAGGAAATCGGTGTGCTGTTGTGCAAGCAGTAAATAAATGAATACCTTTGACCTGAATAGTAAGTAGGGTACAGATAAACCTCAAGACATTTTTTTTTATTTTCTTCAACATAAGTTGCCTAAAGCTAGCAAAAGTTTTTACAACGAAAATGAAAAGGTTACCAAATACAACAAAATTAAGTAGAAATAATAAGAAAATGCGAATGTGCCCTTAGTAAACAAAAGATTATATCGTCACCTACGCAGGTTACCTTGTGTATTGTACCCAACGCATTTTATCCCGTATTTACATGCTTTTATTGAAATTAGCACAAAAATTAATGCGACCACACGATCTGCACTTACAAATAGTGCTCACCTCTTAAATAATCGTACTCATGATTTAAGCTAAGCTCTCATGCTCCACTTTCCTCGGGTCATTCAACTGACAAAATGCCACCACTTTTTTCCCCAAAAACACATTTATTTGTCTGACATCAGAAAAAGCTATGACGACGTAGCAGAACATCACCGTGATCATCATCCTAGTGATGTGAGCAGCATGAATTTCAATGTAGACTGCACACAGGATTTTTGGAATCATAATAATAATCTCGACCCCCTGCAGTCGGGATTTACTTTGGCAAGATATTTTGTTGACCTGCTTCGACTTTACCTACATTTTTGTTTAGAGCATCTTTATCCTCATATCCTCAAAAGCTCTGCATTCCATTTCCTCATCCTAGTATCTTTACATCTTTGCTCACCTTTTCCGTTTTTCGACTTACTGATGGCTGCCTTTTGGTGGAGGAGGTGATGACGACGCTATGGAAAATTTCCCATTCATTTCAGCTCACGTCGTTCCTTACGTTGTTGTGCAGATTTCCTCGAAAGAGAAAAAGGAAGGGTGCTGCTGAGAGGAAGAGGCAGCAAGCAGCATATGGCGGAAAATGTTTCATGTTTCCGTCTGCTCAAATCAAATTTCGTATTAAGAGGCTTCTTCAACGCAAACATAAATAAGGGTGCATAGAACCTGTTTGGAACAATCTAGATTTTAGATGGGCAGGTATTTTGCATCTCCGTCAATGTATGCCACCACGTTTGTATATGTTGTACTTTGCATACGTTTGTCCAAACTTATTTGTACAGCTTTCTACTTTTTTGAAATGGTCAATTACATGAATGTGCATAATAATGTATTATGAGTTATTGTTTTCAAGGAAAAGTTTTCAAAGTGATCAGAGCGGATTTGTTACGTAAAAACCTGAGAAGTGTTTATGCCGGTTTTGGCGATTATCCGTGAAAGTAGTTGGGATGCTTCTTTGGGGTCATTCGTAAGTTATGTTTGTATTTAATAACTTTGTCGTCAAGTAAGGAAATATTAGTATGAAAACGTTGAGGAAGTCGGATAGATAAATAGATCGTTAATGACTAACAATGCGATGCATTCCGATTGTGTGACTAGCTGAGTGAAGGTTTCCTCTTTGATGAATTGCTATGGCGGCGATAATAATGATGACGTGGATGAGCAGCGCAATGTTTGAAATAAAAGGAGTGAGGACTAAGTGACAAAAGGGGATTGCATTACCATCTCATCTGTCTACCGCCTCATGTGTACAGTTAAAGGTTTGTACTACTGGATGGTGAGAGAGGCAGGAAATGAGAAGCAGATAAAGTGGATTTTAGGAGATTTATTATCGCGGAAAATTAAATGAACTCTCAGAAAGCACAGAGAAAAAAAGAGTGAGCATACTCGCGGAATAATAATAAAAACGTCTATATAATCTGCAATTGGAAAGGTTGGATATAAGATGAAAGAGACGAAAAAACAGGATAGATTTTTGATAGAGTTGAAGAACATAAAAATGCAATTAAAGTCATCATTTGGATTGAATTTTATGGCAGCTAAAAATGTTGATTAGCAGAAACGGAATGAAAGGGCGGCATTAAGAGCAACTGGTTTGAAGTCTTGATTCAGCATGAGTCTGATGTGTTTGCACGTTTTGTCTGTATTTATCTTCCAAATTACGTTGCATAAAATGTGGTGAAAATTTTCAAATGCATGAATATATTTCCCGCTACTTTGGTAAATCAGATTATGTTGCATATTTTTTATAAAAGGAAAATTTTGTAATTAGGGGAACAATCCAACGAGAAAATTTTACTCCCAACTCTGTATTGTCTTTATAGCCGTACTCGCTCAGATGACATTTTTCCTTGTGAGTTTAATGATCAAGTGAACTTTTAGACAAAAGCAATAATTTTTCCTGTAATGGCGGTAGCATTTCAAAAGAAGAAAGCGAATATTTATCAAAACAATAACAAGTCACTTTAATGGGTATTTCCAATTTGAGGATTTGTTTGAACGACCTCTCTTTTATTTCATCTCTTTTATTTTTATATCATGACCAATGTTTGACGATGCTGATAAAACGGCGTATAAGTTCGATATTGAACAGATTAATATTCTACTTATATGTTACGTTTACTGCTACCATACTCGATATACATCCAGGAATTTTGCGTCGTCCGTGTTTTTTTGCAGAAGCAATTGAAACAAAGGAGGGAAAGCAATGGCACGGTGGGATTTGATGAGATAATGGGATCATTTTAATGAGCTATTGACTTTCGCCACGATTTCTCCAAAGAGATCGTGTTTTTAATGAGGCTTTAGTTGTTATCATTATCCAAATGCTCATTAGAATTGTTTACTTCTCGCGCGATTGAAAACAACGAGTGAAAAGAAAAACAAGTCTGCGAGTGGAAGCAGAGGCACATGTATGAGCACCTGTTCCACCAGCAACTCCACGCAGTCGCCCACATTTTCAAGGCATGCTTTCTGAAAACCTGCTCAGTACTATTTGACAAATCACAAATCTTTTAAAATCCAGGTCCATTATTTTTTGTCACTATATTCAGAGCTGCATGTTTACAGCTTCACATTATTATTCGGACTATTCCATACGTAGTATTGATCAACACAGAAAATAAAACTGAATCAACAAAACAAAGACCCTTTTGTTTCGTCATTTCCTGTCAGTCACAAGATCATTTCAGGATGATAAGGATGATGAAGTAGTATGGCTTTTTCAACTACATTGTTCCCACGACGAAAAACAAATATTGCTAGATTCGCCATAAAACAATGATTGAGAATGGAATACATGAATGAACCACTTGCAAACATTTGTTTTTGGTTGTTTTTCCATAATGCCATTGTCATAACATGTCACCCGGTTTTCAAAAGTTTCCACAGCTTGCTCACTTTTCCCACTCATCTTTTTATCCAGATCATCTGAGTTCGTTTTTAGATATGACTAAATATGCACACATTGCAAGGTTGCCCGGATTGAATGCATCACGATCAGGAAAGGAATATTTTCCATCCATGCTTCCGCACCCTTTATGTTTTTATTTTCTATATTGCTCAACCCGTAAATCAAATATCCACTCTTATTTTTAATTACCTCCGACGCTTAGTGACATGCTGAACGCAATAATATAGCAAAATTAAGATTTTTTCTCTCTCTCGCTGCAGAACTCGACACAAATCCCTCTTGTCTCCATCCTTCCTCCTTTCACTTTTCCTCCAGAATTCCCATTTTTTTCAATATAAATGATCTCCTCCAGCATCTTTTTTTTGGGTCAAGTGCATTGGAGCCGTCCACTACAACTCACTGATTTAGATTCTGGCTAATAACTATTTATATTTACATTGTGTGCCATATCATTGGCCCATTCTAATCACCTTTTTATTCTCAAGGAAACTTGTTAGAATATTGCCTACTTGCTGGTTGTGTTTGTAGCTGGAGGAAGGGAAGTAGCTATTTGCAAAATACGTCTTCAGGTCTTAACTTTATTCTTTTCATCGTCTTCTTCTTCTTGTTCTGCCTGTCATTCTCATCTCTATAGCCCTCTTTCTCTCCTGTCAGCACAATATATTGCTAAACATAAGGGAGGAAAACTAGCAGGCACGCAAGCTAGCAGCAGACTTTTACTGGTTGGGTGAACCTCCGACCCACGTTTGCAAGCAATCCAGCCGCATGTTTCAATCAAGTATGTTTCTTCCTTCGACACATTTTGGCAGGGGCTGAAAAATCCTCCCCGAATTGCCAGCTACATTGATTCCGGGTATTTTCGAGAAAGCGGGAAAACAGATTCACTCGATGTGAAACAC
Organism: Sinella curviseta; assembly: GCA_004115045.4. NCBI lineage: Eukaryota > Metazoa > Arthropoda > Collembola > Entomobryomorpha > Entomobryidae > Sinella > Sinella curviseta. Next base: position 29,739,161 of record CM023199.3, on the reverse strand, counting down.
CTAAAATCAGTAAACTCGATGCGTCTCTGGGGAAGCATGTTTCATTTTAACTACCCTGGAGACATTGGTCTCAAGGACGATTTTCCATCCCCGCCCCATATTTAAACACACACGCATGGATGACTGACTGACTGACTAGCTCTGGCTGGTAAAATATACCATCATTATTATTTACACAGTCGTCCTTGTAGTACATTGGCACTACTACCACCACTTGCTTTAGTAAATATATCCGTCTCTTTCTCTCTTTCCATCTATCTAGGTAGAAAACTTGCTGTAGCATTTTCCCTTTCATGTCATGTGGTGGTGGTGGTGGCTTGGCTTGATTATTACTACTACTACTGCTTACCACCACCACGATACTACATGGAGAGTTTTCATCAAAGCAGCAGCACAGCAATCGCAATAGCAACCAGCAACTTTGTTCGCTCCTCTGCTCCTTATAATATTCTTACTTTTTATTCCTTTTCCTATTTTTTCCCAAGTGCAGCTCTTCAGCTAAGCTCGCAAGCAGCTCAGGTAATACAAAGACAGCTGCTGCTGCTATTGCTATATTTTTTGCTGCCGTTACTAAAGCGTTTTCTCCACACTTTCTCTGCCACAACTCGCTTTTTGCTTCATTTTCCATCACCAGCAAGTCCAAGGCAGGCAAGCTCAAGAAACATTTTCACCCAGCTAGTCAGTCAGTCGGTGCTGTTTGCTTGACGAGCACCTACAAAGAGATATTATTACAATATTATTCATAAATAATATTGTAATATACAATTTTTTGTTATAGCGTGTAGGCTTTTTGCCAAAATATACCGGACCAGTGAATCCACAGCTTCTTTTTGGGAACAATCCATAAGTACTCGTGAAAGCTACAGAGAAGAGGCTATTACTTATCATTACCCATCGAAAATTACTAAGCGGCGTGCAAAAGATTATTAAAATAATAGCTTTAATATTTTATAGTGGGTAACGACGGCAAAATACGACAAGACGGTTTCATGAAAAAAACTATCTTTCGGCATTGGCATGGTGAAAGTTTCCGAGGTCGATTTAAAAATTCTATAAATACAAATACCCGGCAATTTTTAAATTTTTAAGTAATTGCTTTAACCGTGGCTGAAGAAATTTTTGACAGGTGAAAGTTGGTGAAAAGTGAGTAGATCCTGAAAGTATGTAATACGACGATTCATAACAATAATCCGGGAAAGTCGTTCAATTAAATTGAAACCCGTGAATATTTTAGAAAGTTTAACCAGTTGGTTTGGAGAGGGAGAGATAAAGCGACTTATTTTGTGACGCGTCATAAGATACTATGATGCTATAAGCTTCGGATATATAATATACGTTTATTTATTTTCACCGGAAATCCTTTCTTCTCGATTGAGTTCAGTCATGTTTCTTGTTGGACGGAGAAAGCTGTCATGCAAAAATGAACAGATTTCGGAGTGAAATCAACCCAAGTTGTGAGTTGTTCAAAAAAAGTAACGGTGGTGAACGGCGTACGAGTACTACTACAAGTTTGTACCTTGTTGGCTTATTATTTTATCTTACTCTACAATCGCGTTTCTCAGTGTTTTTTATGGATTTCATCCATCTTTACGCTTAAGAAAAACGATATTATGAGTACTACGAGGATGGTTGTGGAAACCGCTGGAAGAAGTGAAAGTGAGTGAGTGAAAGGAGAGTGGGAGAGAGAGAGAGAGAGAGAGAGAGAGAGTAAGTGAATGAAAGGAGGAAGAAAGTCAGTCAGCAAGTCTAAAGCGTGCCGGAGGCGCTCTGCAAAATATAAAGCCGTTATCATCTTCCTCCTCAGCAGCAGCAAATTATGATGCTGCTGCTGTGATGAACATTCTTGTATAGTAGAAGGAGAAAATGTCAGAAGAAAGGGAGAAGGATGAGCGTGACAGCTACAGCAATATCACCCGTACAAGAAATCTTTGCAGAGAGAAAGCTACTTTCACTGTCACCATCTCCACCACATGCAAATAAAATGTGTGGGAATGAATGTCGTAAAGGAATATTTCCTCAAGGGGAAAACTAAGGAGAAAAGCAGTAGAGAAAGCTGATGCTGTTGATGAGGACGAGAACGATGACGACGACGACGCTGATGATGATAATGATGAAGATAATGATGGATGAGATTGGCTTTTGTTACGGAGTAAACATGTGAAATTGCAATAAGACACACACGGACGTACAGATATAGTTTGTGAAGTATACAATATAACTGTGTGGGTGGATAAAAAAATTAATAATGACGCGGGGAAATGTGATATATATTCTTAACTTTAACGTGTGTAGATATTCTTAAAATTCTTGGAATTGTATTTACACAACTACATACGTCGTCGTCTGTCTGAGTACTCATCATCTTTTGGACTTGTTTGTTGGTGAGTGAAATCTATGAAGTTATTCATGTATGTAGAATAATTTTGAGGGTGGGATCGGGTCTGCAAAATCTTTCAGTTTCCGAGCTGAAGCTTTTCCGGGAATTGGTTTAAAATATATCGTGATGCAGATTGTGGTTTCTAAAGTGTTTTTTGTTGTCGTGTGTGCGTGCAGGAAAACAGGCCAGTATATCAGATTACTTCCCTGTATCGTTGATTCACTATTCTACAACTTGCCTATTTATTTTCTAGAAGTAAGTACGCATACTATTTATAATAAAGACTATGAATAGGGAAAAAGGAAAAGGGCACTTGAGTGCTAGCTGAAGAGTGTATTTTTCACAGAAGTAGAGAAAAGATGAATGTTCTTGTGTCTTCACTATGAGTATACATACATTCACACAAGCAGAAAAAAAAGTTGTTCTTGTTCTCTTCTGATAACAAATAATGTTCTAGTTTATTTTCTGTCTTGTTTGCAATGTTGCGTGTTTACAAGTTTTTTTCTTCTTGCTTCTTCCCTCTCATCTAAAATATATACATACATCCTTCTCGTGTTTTTTGCCATGTTTCTTAAGTTTTTGTTTTCTGGCTCCATCTTGAAAGGCGGAAGTCTCCATTCAGCAATATATAGTAGATCACCTGAAAAACACAACAAGAAGGAACAAGAGTTTAACCAAATATTTAAAAATAAACAGGAATTCAGACATGGGAAGTGAGAGAAAGAGGTCTGTTGTTCCTGGATTTGGTATTCCTGTCACTCAACATATTCTTTACATGTTGTTAGAACACTACACATTACCCCATCCCGTAACGCCACTATATATTTTTGTCCACAAGTTTCTTGTTACAAGATTATCTTGCCGTAAAAATATATAGTGAAGGTAACGGTTATTCTTTCCGCGTGACAACAACAGTTTTTTTCTCTCTTTTTTTGCCGAAACTGCAAGAAAAAAAGCCTTGAAACAACTACTAGTTTATTTTACGGACATTATCCTGTCGGCGTTAAATGCTTACACTATTTTTTGATGGGAGGTCATTTCCTTCACACTTTATTGAGCAATTTTCACCTGTGTAAAACGGGCAAGTTACAAAAAATACGGCATTGGTTCCTGAAAAAAATTGCCCGTCTTGTACTTGGACGCAGACACAAGTAGAGTGGGTGAGAGCAGTCATCTTTTTTTCCTCATTTCCTGCACTGGGCACCGTTTCCGTTAAGAAATGACCGTTACTCGTTGCTTGCACTGCTAACACGACATGTAATGCATGTACGCCGTGTACAACATTTACTTCACTTTAACATCCGTTGAGCCACTTTCGTTCCAACTTTTTTGGTTATCCTCTCATGTTTATACAACTTGTCTTTATGTTCTTATCGGCAAAACTGCATTTTCATGAAGGGCCAAAAAACCGAACTGTATTTTTACCACAAGCCGAGATATATTTGATTTGGATTTGGTCAGTGGTTTTGTTGCAAACCAGCCAATAATGTGTATTTTTTGCCCGCCGGTATCTTTAATATATATTTTTTGCTTCTCATTCCACGAACTTCTGTGCGTTTCATGTTTTCCTTATATGATCCATAATTGCAACTACTTTTTCAACCTATTTTTTGGCCGTTTTGTGTAGACTGTGGAATGATATTGAAATTTTCTGCCTTTGAATGTTGCCCTCTATCTCTCTCTTGGACTCCATTTCTTTGATTCTGTTGCTTTAGGAAAGCTTGATGCTAGTAGTCCGGTCTCGTTCATTTTCATTCCATTTTTAATACGCCTGACGTGAACAAAGGACGCGCTCACTCACAGTTTCCACTTTCTATCTCTCTCTTGAGTGTTTTTTTCGTCGATACAAAAAGGAAACCGAAACCAAACCGCAAGCGAAACCAAAAACTGAATTGAACTCTGCTTCACACACACACACACACACACGAGTGAGTAGTCAAAAAAGGTGAAGCGAACACACACACAAGTATATATTCGAACAAACGCATATGTGTTATGTGTATTTTATATGCCTCTAAATATTTTGTCTCTCTGCTCCTCTACCAATCCATCCATCTTTTATACATAATACATGATTGAAAATGAAAACAGTTCGAAAGGCGGGAGGAGTAGTAGGTTCACCGGTTCTCAGAGAGAGAGAGAAACTCAAACGGCAATTTTATTACACATTTGGTGTACAAAGTAGTAGTCGTTCAGTTTGCAATATGTATCGACCGGCATTCTCTCGATTTCTCTCTAGAGTTGTATTTTTTTCGGCTTCAATGTAATATGTACATATTATACAGAGAGTAGACACTGAATAATTGTGTCAAGTCAATATTATTATTCCTTTTTTTCGCATACTCTTTGCGTGTGTGTGTGTGTGCATACATTCATTACGCTTTGTGTAGACGACTAATGTCGGTATTTAGAGAATGAGCCTAGCAGCTACCATGTCTCCTTCAGTATTCCCATTAGAGTGTCCACTTTGAACTGGAGAGCAAGTGGAAAGGATGAAAAAAAAATATCCATCAAGCCAGCCACACAAGTAGTACCGCTACAACCACCTTTCACTCTTTGCTTTCTCTCTCTGTCCAGCAAAAAAAATAAGTAAATAACGGTAACGCTGGCTCTCTCTCTCTGTGTGGCTGCAATTATGTCGTGTGTATGTATACTTCACTTTACTCCCACATTATATGTCCATTAAGTGGACATATGCAAGGACGACCAAGAGAGAAAGAGAGGCAAATGGAAAAAAAGAAGAAAATACACTTAAACCGGTTTTAAGAGAGAGAGACTGCCCGACAAAACTCAAGTGGACATTTTTTTTCGTAATGACCACATATAAGCCGCGGCGGAATTTCCTTGAGGAGACGCACGTCACCTGCTGTGAAAATTAGATGAGAGGTTTTTCCCATTTAAAAGAAAACGGCGTGAGTGTGGCACAAAGTCGAAGGTTGTTGCAAAATGTATATAAATTCGTTCGGATATTTGTAGGCCGGTGTATAATTTCTTGGTCGATTTTTGCTGCATCTTGCAAGTGGCATCGGAAAACTCTATGGGGAATATTTTTAAAGCCAAGCCATTTTTTGGCTTCGAAGGATATATTTTTAGAGCGACTTTCTTCTTTTTGCAAATGCATTTCGAGATTTTTTTTTCGTTTCATTTTTCTCTGTCCATCACACATCTTGTCTCTTCTGTTGTACGTCCAGAATTTATATAAAAAATGGTACAAAGGACACTTTTTCACTGTCTCTGTAACTTTCGCCCTTTCCTCTGTTCTCCCACAAGAACATGATTATCCCATCTATTTTTCCTTGTCTTCACTTTCTCCTTTCACAGCCATTTTTTTGACAATGCGGAGCTCCTCCTTCAATTTCTCTTGTTCTCATTTTTTACATTTTCCTTTTCTTTCTTTCCTTTTCTCTTTCTGTCTCGAATCTTGCATTTTACTAAAAGTCATCTATACATTTTCCATCCATCTGAACAAAAAAACCTGTAATATCCCTAGATGCCAAGCAGAAATGGAAAGAGCACCGAAGGCAAATCACTTTCTCTCTTTTTTTACCTATACATTACATTATAACAAAAGAAGGTAAACAAAAGAGCGCAAAGACAATGCGTAAAGGTTGTTACATACCTTCCAGGAAAGAAAGACAAAAAATGTGCATCTTGTACCAAAAGAAAATAAAGCCTAAAAGTAAGACAAAAACGGATTTTATTCCGTTTTCATTTTGTCAATGCGATTACTTGGTTGCCATTTCCCCCTCCATTCCATTGTAATTTCTATGAGGGTTTTTTCCCTGTGAACCATCTTGTAGAAAGCTATTTTGTCGTATACCTTTAACATCTCCATTACGTTTTCTTTTGTACTTGTCTGCATTTTCTAAACGAATGGCGGAAAATCAATTCTAGGAAACTCGCGATGCCTAAAAAGTAACTGTACATAAAAATGGTTGTAAACAAAGTCAAACTAACAAGCTGGAAATTTAGCATTGCAATGAATGAGAAATGATTTTGAGTCATTTTTTTGTTTTGGAAATCGTTTACATGATTTTCTTGGTAATTGATGACGACAACAGATTTTTCATTATCCATTAAATGTTGACGTCTCCATTACCGATTTGAATAATAAAAACATGTTTACAATCTTTTTCTTGTTTCACGAATCTCATTTCTGTCCAGATGAATTTGAATCCGGTGCATACATTTTTTTCATTTAAATTTAATATTTTGAAACATAAACTAACGGATGTAAATTGCTTTGAGCAGGTATCAGGTAAAAAGCTACACAAATTTTACTAAATCACAAACAAAACTAAATGAGTGAAACCTGAGAAAAGTTGTCGCACTTTAGCCAAAACTTGCTTTGTTTTGCTAAGTGTACCTTGTTTATGTTTTTACTTTGTTTCCGCCAAAAGTATTGATGTTTGTAATGTTATATAGCTTTGCTGTTGTTCTCGCCTTCTGTCTCCTCCGCACTCACTCAACACATCTCTGTTTCCCGTCTTTTGGGAGTTGAGCTAATTAGTCGGTCTGTTTTTAAACGCAGTATGGTTTGGTTGAGGAACCGGGCATTTCATTCCGTGACGTTAGTTGGCGTATAGTTTTCATCCAGTGTCTGGAAAATACAGACGAGAAATTGTTTAGCAAAATATCTTTGCAATGTACAACTCTAGTTACTGCCCAGCTTTCCCTAAAATATGGGACAGGAAAAGTAATTGTGTGTGCGAGGGAGAGAGGACCAGTCTCTCAAAATGTAGTACATTGTAAAATTCCATCTCTCTCCAGATTTGTGTCGCCTATTTTACAAAGTGGAGGAGAGAAAACTTGTAAGTTGTAGACGGCGCATAATTATATGCATGCTTGCATAATGTATACGCTATACACATTTCTGACTTTCCTAATGACATTAAAATTTGAGCACAGCAAACTTGAGTTATTAGAAAAGTGAACATTGTTGGAATGTGATACAGGCAGGCAGGGTATATGATTCACGCGTCAATAAATTGTCGCGACGAAAATTATAAAATATTACAACTTTTCCGTTGCTGTAATATCTAATTGTAATGATTATTAGAGAGACCTTGTCAAAACTAGGCCATACATTTAACGACTTGATTTACTTGTGTAATCGTCACTGCCGAAATCTTGGAAATTGGAACCTAGATTCGGAAAATTTCAAACCTGATACAAGTGGGAATATCCATTTTTGCGACAGTTTCAGATGACTTGGAATTTGCTCAAACTATTCTGCAGACCCAATCACAATGCTAATTGTATTTGTTTAGGACTAACTAAACAGTCTTCAACTGGTTTCCACTGGAAACATGATTGAAATTCATTAAAACATTTCATATTTCTCCATTTGACAGGTATTCATTCTGTGACACGCCGGACATGCCAAACTAAAACACCCAAGAATTATGGCAAATCCTTTAAAACAGGACACCAAGTCGAACCTGCCATCTCAACTTGGCCATTCCGTTCTTAGAATCACAATGAAAGAAATAATTACCTGTCATCCAGCTGAAAAAATCAATTGGACTCTACATTTATCATTATACAGTCTTCATTAAGGACCAAAAGAAGAAACAGCAAAGTTTTCAATCGAGAAGATCCCCACGTTTTCATTCAGAAGAAAAGTTTATTTCGTCGTGCCGCTGCTGCGAAGAAAAAACTTTATTTTTTTTGTTCTTTTTTCTTCTTCTTGTGTAAGAGGCTTCCTGGTTTCACCATTTTCAGAGTTTGACGGCAGCGCGACTTGCAAGACTAACATCCCTTTTGACGGTAATAATGTGTAATGTTATTATGAAAAGTGAAAGTTTATTAAAGACCGAGAAAGTTTTACGGCGTGGAAGAGTGAAACAGAAACTAAGTGAACATGAGTGAGCAGCGGTAGCAGCGGAAGAAGAGCAGAAGCGAAGGAATGAAAATAAACTTGTCTTTCTCCAACATCAACAGCTCGACAACGACGACGTTCATCGTCGTCCGGTACTTAATGCCATTATTGAAATCAGTTTTGATTGGCTTACAACACTGTCGACAACGGCGCGGACGACGACAAAACTGAAAGTGTGACAAGGAAATTTTTGTTCCATTACTACGACGAAAGAAAGTTTATTTTTAAACAGGAGGTGTTTTTCCTTCACAATGAACCTAGTTGAGTAACAATGCGACACGTTCGACAAGGACACTCTCTGGCATTTAGAAAAGAAAAATAGATTAAGTCTAAAAAACATGGTCCATTATTCTAAAACAATGTACCTGGCTGTTATAATAGATATGCCATTACTACCAATTGTTTTGTCTAAACAAAGTGATATAAAAGCATGCACTTATCTCACTTACGCACACAATTCATTGGAGATACTATAAAGAACGTTGTCGAATTTGGACGCCACTATGGACTGATTTGATGGCGAAAAGTTTTTAAAATGACTAATTGTGCCACCATAACAGCCATAATGACCAGCATGATTTGTAGCCACAACAAGAAGTTCGAGCAGAATGTCAGTTGACTACATCGTGGTAGTGGACATTGCTCTATTTCTGGTTGTGTTGACTTTCAACGTGGTGGTCACGGAACAGGGCCAGGTGGCCGTTGGGCTTATGGTTCGAGTTGGGGGCGACTATCTCCACGAGTTTGTGCTCTTTCTGTTGACAATGGTGTGGTTTTGGTGGTGGTAGAGAAAATACAAATAAATACAAATACAATCCAAAAGAACAATAGAACAAAATATATCTATAAAAAATCGCTTCTTGTGACAAATCTGAGATACGTCGACGACATCAGTCGCTATCATCATGTTTTGGGATATAACAGGTAAGTTCTCCCGATGGAGAGAAACAAAAAATAAATCAATATTCCGGACCTGAAAATATAAAAACTTTGTTCTTCACTACTTTCTCTTCACATGGCTTGTCGCGGTTTACTTTTTTTTTAGTTTTTGACAAAAAAAAGAATGAAGCGGGTACAAAATGCTTTTTCTCTCACTTTTCTGGTAGACTCAACATTTGTGAAACATTTTACTTTTTTCACTTGGATCATAATGTTTTGGGGATGAGAGAGAGATGCAGTTTAACTTTGTTTTAGACCAAGTGGTTTTTTTTGCAGAATGGGAAAAAGGATTGAGAAAGAGGAGAAAACAAAGTATAATGAATTTCTGCGGGATGCCTCTTTTGTACCCAATCACCCGTGATTTCTATTCTAGTATGTTTTTGTTAGTGTTTTGGATAAAAAGGAAAGTTTTTATTTTTCTCGAGAGGTTTGCTGGTCTCTTCGTATCGTGTCATCTTAAATTGATCATCACCCGTGGTGCAAAACTTTATCCGAAATCGGATACGAAAACTCTTCAAAAATAATTAGTTTGTGCACACTTTCAGTCTTACGTAAAACTGCATTCAGACTAACCTACATTTAAAGCAGTCGGGGTATATTTTGTTGAAAAGATTTTCATAATTTATCCGGGATTCTTCCCGCTCGGAATTGACGAATTTCCATATACATATGCTCAAATCGTCTTCGGAAATAATAAGCGTGTCGTTAAATGATGAAAAAATAATAATAGCCAAACTATCGTATATACCGGAGCAGCAGGTGGCATGATACATATACACAAGTTTTTGCTACAAAATAAATAACAAAGTTTTGATTGAGGGAAAAAATAAGTCGCGAAATATACCAACTCAACACGATTGCATTGCGTGTTGGCTCATCCATCTTCTCATCGCTCACAAGATGTTCTAATAAAAGTGCATTGCACCCGAAACCAAAAATATATATATGATTCGGACAATAGGATATACAATATCTCTCCGCTCAAGCAAGACTCTCAAGTTGCTAATCTTAATCAAATTGACCGCCTAGTTTACTCACAGAAACCTTACAAGAAATAGAAATGTATATATAATCGCTGCTGCTGCTACTTTACTTTTCTCCTGGTTTTGTTTCTTGTCACTCGAGCGCTACAAGGAAACCACACACATCACGCGCGCAAACCTCGTGTCATTTCCATCACCATTATCATTATTTATTATCATTATCTTTAAGTACGTATATTTATGTATTTTTTCCGGTTCCTTGAAACATGACAGCTTCCTTCCGACTTCCTTCCTGTTATTCTCTCAGCTGCCGTATCAAAACCGTCCAAAACACACAAAACCAAGAGTACATTTTGTTCGGTTGGTAATCATTATAATCAAACCATACCACCTGCTTCCTTTCCCAATTTAACCACAACTAGGACTACTTTCGACGATGTCTGATCACCTGTATACTTATATATGATGGTTTTCATTTTTCGATACGTGACATGTCTCTCGCTACTAGTTTTTCTAGTTAAGTGGCTTGACTTATTGAACCAAGTTTTATCTTTGCGGAGCCGGAAAATATAAAAAATTGCTCAGTGGGATAATGACTTGCATCAGTGGCGTTCCGTCTAAAAAATATATTTTGTTTGCTTTTGATCATCATCATTGACTGCCTATGGTGTCGTCCATATTGCACGTCGTATTATTTATTGGTACTTAGAAATGTAGGCTTGGGAACAACGCCAGTGTTTTGTATCCCGCAGAGTGCCCCTATTTCAGACTCTTCCTAATCATCAGAGTAGTGTTCCAGGTATAGTTGATTTTGCTTCTATTTCCTAGTTTGCTCGCGAATGCTGCTGCTGAGTAAACAGCCATAATAGAAAATGATAATAAATATCACTGATAAATATGCTCACTCGCTGACTGACTCACTCTCTGTCTTTCTCTATATGTGTGGCAAGCAAAATGGAGAGAGGATGAGAGGGCGATGAACTTTCTCTAGAGCTTCTAGCATGTACTTACTTGTGAGTATATTTTTTAAAGGTTGAATATAAATGCTTGTCGACATCGAACATCGGCGGTGGCGGCGGCATCAGAAATGAAAGCTGAGTAGGAGGTAAAGGACGGATATTATATGTTGGAGACCAAACACAAGGTATAATCGTACTAGAGCAAGCAGAGGGAGTCTATTATCGTAAAACTGCTACTCCATCAACTTTCAGCCAGGTAGAGAGATAATCATAAAAAAAGTGAATAAACAATGAGAGAGGCAGAGAGAAGAAGGAGAAAATAAGAGAGGAGTTATGTAATAAAATGGGGAAACGGTGTAGAAACGTAGCACAATAGCTGCTTTGAATTTAAATCCGTAATTAGCTATTCCTTCAAAACGGCGTCATGGTAACACTTTAGATCATGACGAGTGGAAAGTTTGGTGAAAGCTTAAATGCAGACATACTTGTTGTCGGAGAGACAAACTTCCTGTTAATATCAGACTGCTAAATGCTTCCCTCTGCAAGAATAATGAAAACAGAAGAGGAACATAATAGCTGAGTGGAACAAGAACGAGTTGAAAAACAAGCAAAACAACAGCAACATTGACAGAGTGAGCGCAACACACATTTGGACAGGTGGGTCGAGGAGGGAGATAGAGCGACAGATAGTGTAATGGGCTTGTCCTTTGCCGTCTCTCTTTCATTTTCTCTCAACTAAACTAAACACTCACAAGACAATGCCTATATATGTTACGTTTTTTGGCTTGTTGAATGGCCTTAGCAACATTCCCAAACACAATACCAAACAAAAAGCAACAACATTTCCCGAATAATTTGCAACAATATTTTGCCACAAACGGCGTCGTCGTCGTGGCCGTCGTGCTCTGTGAACAGTCCCATTTCCCCATCACCATTACCATTTTATACGCACTAGTGAGCAAATAATAATAGGAAGCGAAACACAGCAGAACACACACACACACATGCACACACAAGTCGGTGAAGAAGAAGAAGAAACGGGAAAATAATGGAATGCATTGCATTACGCATTCGTTCGAGTTTTTCTTCCTCGTCAATATTTCACTTTTGTGTCTCCGCATTAATATTCCTCCTTTTCTCTCTTCCCTCTTATGTGTGTGCTCTGCTCTGCTCTACTCGGCGCTCCTCTCTGATCCATTTACCTTTTTTAATGGGAAATTGTAGTGTGTGCGCCATATAATACACCATTATTGTCTCCACCGGGGCTCCCCATTACAATTTTACAATTTGGAGACCAAGCCCACTGTGACATGGAATATTATTTATGGATTTGCTTTGGGCAAACAAAATAAATACTCTGAATATCTCTCGGTAATATCCAGTTTTGTTTCTTTTTGATGGATGGGTATGATAAAAAGTATGACAAAATCAAAAATGCCAGATAAAATACTATACACAGAGAAGGACAACTTTTGGACGCTTTGTGCGTTTGCGAATAAATAATAATATTTTTTGCAATAGACGCTTTCAAGGAGATAGGTAGAGGGGACGTGGTTTAGTCCATAAAATATTCCATAACTTTTTTGGTCAGGTAGATGAGATAGATATTTATTTTTTGCAGCAATAGAAAGCACGAGTTTTGATGTTGCTGCTGTTTATCTTGTGGGGAGAATATAAAAATTCTCAGGAGAGCGGAATAATCAATCAGAGGAAAAAAGTGCTTTCAGTCTGCATGTCTTACTCACTTTGGCTGACTGTCTGGTGAGGATGACGGTGATAAAAGGGGACAAGGGAGAGAGAGAGATAATCCAATATTTATTTTAGATAAGTGGCAGTATCCTATATCGCATCGCGCGGCTGGCTTGGGAATGTATGAACGGATAAAAATTAATACAAGAGCAGTAAGCATATGACTGGGCTGCAAAATCTTCCGAATTTCCCAACGTCCCTTACCTGGGAAGTTCTTGAAACAACAATACATTCTGGAACTGAATAGCTTATTTGGGAAATCAATAGATGGAACGTCAGTGGAATAAGCCGGTTCGGATTGGAGGATTTTGCAGACCCGGCTTTGTAGTGTACTGATTATGATTAAATATGACATCCTTTTAGCCTTCTGCTTTCTTTCCAAGTAGCTGTGTGTAGTGGTGGCAGTGGTGGGCTACACTAAAGTAGATGGAGAGAGTGAACAGGTGGTTAGGTTTCCATTGTTTTCTTAATAACGCTTTGGAAATTGGTTTTCGAGGAGATGATGGCAAAATAGTCTCGGAGTAGAGTAGACAATACAATATGCTTTCGTACGATGTATTACGACGTCAAGCTTTTTAGTACTGGAATATGAGGCGGACAGACTGCCGATAATAATAATAGCAGTAGTAGATAATATAGCAGTAAACTTATGAAAGGGAATCTCTCCAAAGAATAAATAATAATAATAATATACTACGCTCTGCTCTCCTGTTGCTTTTACTGCTGCTCCTGCGACTGCATTTACATTGTTCCCTGATGCTTTTTCCACTTGTGTTGCTCAAGTCAAGATAGTAAACAAGAGGAGATGGAGAAGAGAGGTAAACTTATTAAAAGCTCCATTATTATTGCCTATTATTTAAGACCATATTGGAATTTAATATTAAATAAAATATTAATTCCATTACTTTATGACATGGCGTTTCTCCCCATATGATCGTGATCTATTGCTACAGATATGCGGGGTGTGTTTTATCTCATGGTTGGGAAGTGTTCCAAGTTGACAACAAGTGTTTTGACGACGACAAAAATAGGCTTATCTGCTGTTTACGACGATCTGGTACGAAAATAAATTATTGGTAAACGTCAGTTTCCTTTATTACAAGTTTATTATCTTCCGGAAAAACAAAACATGTTGCTACTTTACCTGACCGACCGCAAGAAATTTAAGTGAAAGACAGACGACATGTTCTGTGACAGGACGTGAAATGCTGGAAATCTGATTTTGCTCAAAAATGGTAAACAAGGTAGCGTGACGCGTACCAGGTTTCGGAGTAAATTGAGCTGGATAATGAAGCGGGATACATTTAATTAGCTATAGTGCCCGGATGAAATATGTTGAATGGAGAGATGAAGCCAGCAGATTATTCATATAATGCTGGTTTTGACACACACGGTGCAGTGTATTGTCATCACAACTCATGTATGGCAATTCTTCTTAAACATTTAGTTGTGTAATGCGATGCTGAACACAACAGGTAAACTGGTTGTCTGGCGTCACGGCCCAACATCATAACAATTGGAGATAACGATATTTTCCATCTGTTTGGATTTTGTAACTTCCCACACATACATACGCCGCCTTGTTTAATGTCTTTCCTCATCCCAGCTTGTTTTCTGGCTCGTTGGAGTATGACACTAAAATAGGCATAAAGCGATAAAAAGGCTTTTTCTATTTTCTTTAATCCCCCAAAACCCATTTCGCGTTTTGCCGGAGCAATCCCATAAAGAAAAAGGGAAACGGCGTTGCTGGGATGGAACATTTTATAGGGATTAAAACACTTTCGTGTTTATCACCGCTACCAAACTACCACCTCAATCCCAGAGTCAACTTGTGTGGCTGCGGCTGGTCTCTGAAGACAATTTGTGGTTGTGGAGGAACAAGTGGAGGAAATACAGTCCTTTTTATTTGTCTGAGAAAGGGAAAGACAAAAAATGAACCGGTGTTAAAGTCAGGGAAATAAACTTGGTCACAATGAAAAACATTTTTTAAGTGTTTCCCACACATCCGGTCCCAAAAGGGCTGCAATAGGCTTTGTCACTGTTTGAATTTCACGACGTTAATGCTACCATTTCTTGCATATGTGTTCTATTTCCGGAAATATTCTGACGGCATGCATATGTGAGCACAAGTTTTCATTATTCAATCGGGAAAAAGTTAAAAGTAGAATAGACGCAAACTTTTATGCAAGCATCACAAATCTTAAACACATCCCGAATTGTTAATCCATTTCATTTAATTTGAGAACTCATTCCGAAAACATTTCAAAAATTTCCGGCATACTGCTTCAAGATATCCTACCTGGCAGCATTTCCCATGCCCGTTAGAAATCTAATGATTAGGTATTCATTCTTTCACAGAAAATAATTCGATTCCTCTTTCTTTCCTCAAACTTCACTCCCCCGGAGCACACTTTTGGCGTAATAACTAATTAGCTCTTTTGAAAAGAGGATTTCTCGCTAATAGCCATACATATTCTTGTTCAGCCTTCTCCCTCTACAAACCAGCTCTCTGAATTGAGTTATTATCTGGGCACGTTGCATGACTGCTGGCATTCTGATTGGAGAAATGAAATGGTAAATTACAACTTGCAAATACGCTCAACGATGCTGAAATATATGAAGGTGGTGGACGTATTATGTCAAAATTTATATGCATATGTATGGCGTAGGAATTTTGATATAAATGAATGTAAGGAGTAATAACAACAGATAATAAGGTTATTATTCTTCTTCATCAGCGGAAACATCCTCTCCACTTGTAATACTAGTTATGTTACTGGTAGTTTTATGCCATTAATAGAACCGCATACAAGTTCTCCAAAGACGAAAACGCGTAGGGAAAGTTGTGAAAAGTAACTTTGCAAGCAACACCAGCATGCTTGAACAGGCAGCCTAATTAGAAGCCAGCTAAATGATGTCGGTGTGTGTGTGTGTGTGGCGGTTGGTGGAAGGTGGCGTGTTGTGCTAGCAACGGAGAAGAACCAGGTTGATGATAATGATGACTAGATATAGGTATATGGAAAGTCATTAGAAAACTTTGCTCAAACAATAATTCTCTGGATGGGGGTTGTCCATATGACACGTCACGCAAATTTCGCGTGATTAAGCGGCATCGACGTAAACCATCCAATTGTTAAAAGTAAGTCGAAAATATGGCACTTAAGATTGCCGATGCTTATGGACAGCCCCATACTTTACGCAAGGTGTGCTTAATGCATTTATACGACAGGAACAATATTATTTTCAAGGATTGGTGGATTCCAGCTACAAAGTTATGTGTATTCCGTAGTCGACTCTAAAACATCCTTTTATGATGGCAGGACTTTCATGTCTCAAAAAATTGACGTTTCTCCCTCCTCAGGAGTTTAATGGGGAACGTTCATAATTTATGACAAAACAATATTCCATTAAGGGCGCTGAAAGTTTGATATATCTGAATATAATATCTGGCGTTGTGAACTTTCCCCTTCTTTGATAAGGATTGATACATACATATATGGAGACGCTCTTCCCATGAGTGAACTCAGAGAGACAAGAGAACAAGTTGAAATTCTGAAAACCAGTAAACCAGAACAACTGTCGTTTGCATCCGAGACAGCAGCAGCGGTGGCAAAAAAGCAGAAGCAACATGGGTTTTTAGACTTGTCGACGAGAAACAAAACAGTGGCGAGTAGAAGAGCAAGTAGATAGAGAAATGGAGAGAGAAAGAATGGGAGTGAAAAGGAAATGGAGAGACGGAAGAGAAAAAAGGAATCATCATCGTCGTCCTCGTCATCAAGTACATTTATTGTATTAGTTCGTAAGAAAGGAAGGGCTGCTCTTGTGCTTTCCTCTTCTTCTCTCTCTCGTCCTTCTGTTTGGAGAATTAAGATAGGATTGGGAACAACAGGTTGCTGAGATGCAGCCAGAAAAAAGGAGAAAGGGAGAGAGCCGTCGTATTAAATGTGTTGAACTCGGCTCAACGTTGTTTCTTCTGTTGCTGATATCCTGGTGCTGGTCTGGTTGTAGAGCACTATTTACTCGGAGCAATAAAAACAGGATCACGTACGCCAAATAAAACACTACGATTTTTCCCATCATTTCACTTGAGTCTTTTGGAGCCGTCGTCGGAACGACCCTAAACTACAAGGCTGCTAAAATGGTTTGGGGAAGATAAGGACCCCGGCATTACCGGAAATGTTGACTGCAACCGTTTACGTAATACGGTTTTGTGATGATGTGCTTGATATATGCCGTTAGCATATACGTTCGGAAAAGCAGTAAATATCTAGTAAAATGTATTTTCAATAGTTTATATGTGCTGCCTCATAAAACTGCCAATACGATTTTCTTTACAGTTTTTCAAATAGTTTTAGAAAATTTTAAAATGTGGTACTACGTGACGCCATTTAGCAGATGTTTCCAAAATATTTAAGATATCTCAGGTGTTTTATTGATTAATTATGCTAGAAACTGAGACGATAATTATATAGAAAATGGAAGGCTTAATAATTCAAGATTTTTTTTGTAAAACTTCTATTTATTTATTTAACCTGTTCCCAGCTCGCGGAACGGTATATTTTTTCTATTGCTCACACGTGCCAAAGTAAGCCACCTGCTGCCTTTTATTTTTCCTAAATGAAAAGCAACTAATAAACCCGCTTTCGTATGTGGGTAGGCACACTACACAGTGTTGTTGGATATATTTCAAGTGTTTGCAGCTGCTGCGTTTCCTATATCTTGTAATAGGAGGTACAATATGGATTTGCCTCTTTTTCGCTCTGCTCGGAAAATTAGTTTTAAGCTTATTAAATTAAAATGGGGGAAAATTGAAAAGAGCGAAACTTTTC
This sequence comes from Sinella curviseta, assembly GCA_004115045.4. NCBI lineage: Eukaryota > Metazoa > Arthropoda > Collembola > Entomobryomorpha > Entomobryidae > Sinella > Sinella curviseta. The sequence continues at coordinate 29,721,444 of CM023199.3, read as the reverse complement.
ACCCGTTCTTGCTCTCATGCGTATATACATTTTTTAGCTGATTCCCGTCTTTTCATTTTCACTTTGGTAGACAAGCCGTTGAAAAAGGAGCTGCTGCTGTTCCACTTCTTTTTTGCATCTGCTGTTGTTGTTGCCTTTGATGATTCAAGAGCGAGTCTCGCAGGAGTAGTTATCAAGGCTTGTTGATTGTCGGAGGAAGTAGAATAGCGTTTTTTCAAGTAGACTTATTGCTACTGTAGCAACTTATGCAAGTGTGCGAGTGTAGACCAAGTAGATGGAAACACAGGTACGTATTTTACCTCCATTTTATGTTTCCGTCCAAACAGCGAAACAGTTTGGGACAGATTTTGGAGCGTTAAAATGGAAAAACAAACTGGGTGACGTGAGAAGCTCCCGTTCTCAAAAAATTATACACCTTAGCTGTCAGCTCATTAGGGAAGTAACTAGGGTGTAATAATGGTCAAAATGAGCAAGTTTCCCTAACCTGATATTTCCCGGTTATTGCAGAATATTTTACCCTCCCTGCTCAAATGTATTTGAGGCAAGTGTTTTGTCGCTATGCGTTTGGTTTTGTGCCGACTCAACAAAAACAGTTTCTACTTTCTAGTCAAGTTGCGTAACCAACCATGTGATCATCAGGGAAATCAATATTGTTTTTCGCTCTCCTTTAACCTGTGCAGAAACCCACTGCCTCAAGGGATGCTCCCAAAACACAAACCAACTGACTAGACAACAATTTTCTCCATTCACACCAAAAAACCTCTTCAAACTCCGATCCCATATCTACAATCGCCATCAATCCAACAAATAGCAAATATGTCGCTCAATCCCGGTTACTAGTAACAAGTGCGAACATACGATTTTCCGGGCCCGTCATCCTAACTTCCAAACCTGTTGTGCTGCCGCTCTCTCACTCTTTCTCTCTGTGTCTCTCTCTCTCTCTCGCTTTTGTAATATAATCCCATAACAATAACAGCAGTATCATCATACTGTTGATTTAATACTTTATTTCTCTCTCCTCTGAATCTGCTTTGTCACAGTTTCTACCATCTCCCATCAAATCACACACTCACACAGGCTATGAGTGAGCTCTCACAAATTAAGCCAGCACAACAGTAGGAGCAGCTACAAGAGAGATAATATTACATCATCATTTCTAATATCGAAATGGCACATACAAAACTTACTTTTTTTACACCAACGCAACAACACTATATTATTTTGTCCACGTTACACAAGTACCAGCAGCAGCGATATCAAAGCAGCTTAGGAATATTCATCTATCTGTCCCTCTCCACTTCACTCTCTCTGTCTCTCTATTTATCTACATATTCGAGATTTTGCACACACGCACACACACACAAGTACACAACGACAAAAAATATCTGTAATATTTTCTAAAAAGCAGAGAGTGAAGGGAGTAAGGGAGCAGCTAATCCTATAGAATTCTATCTATGCATGCATGTCATTCTTTCTTTCTTCATTCTGCTCGCATGAGAATAGTGCACGGGTGAATAGATAGATGATGGACCTGCTGGTTGAGATGGAAATAAAAAATGAAGAGAAGCAACTCTTTTTTCTCTCTCTATTTTCGTTAAAGCTTAAACGCACATTGTACACAGTCATAGAGGGAGAGAGATACGCTGAATAGATTTGTAATGGTGATCGCATTAGTCATCCTGATCATCACACATTGCACAGTAGAGTGTGTGGACATGGCTATCATCCTTATCATCGTCCTAGTTGTCGTTATATAGACGCACCATATATATGTGTGTGTAGTTGTGCAATCGGAGAAGAGACCAAAAAGATTAGTTTGATGTTACTAGTCTTCTGCAATACAGTATGGAGATGTGATAGATGGGTAGCTCAATGACTGACTGCAGAGCTGCTACTACTGCTGCTCAAGTGGAGACTGTCACCGTCAGACAGACAGGCAGAAAGAGCCAAAGTTATTTACAGATGGGATGATAAAGCAGAGAAAAAATGGTGTATGGATGGAGAGGGAGAGAGAAGGGCTTAGAGTTTCAGCTTTGGGTTTGCATAATATTTTGTTCTGATTTTTCCCCGCTGGAAATAAAAAAGAAGAGTATTACTTTCTCCGGCCGTGTTTGAGGTCGTTCATCAGTCAAGTTGTCCAAAAAAACAAGAACAGAATTCTTGGAAAGGTTAATAGTTTGAATAGTTTGGATGAACTTTTTGGGAAATTTGAGTTACGTCGCCAATGGATGACACCAAACAAAAAAAATTGTTTTGAGCGTACTTTCTCTCTTTTTTAGCTGTTAGCTGAGATTTTTGAGACAAGATCCTGTTTCTTCTAGCGACATGTACAAGTTTAGAGAGAGGGAGGGAGATTGACTGATTTAACCAGGCTTACTTTCTTGCTCGCTGATTTTCCTCTCCTGTCACTAGCTCTACAGCAGCTGCAGTAAATGTCGAGATGGAATGAGCGACGACGACGACGACAACATGGCATGAGGTACATAACAGCTCAAAGGAGAGGAGAAAGTATCATGAGAGGATCTTGTGGGCGATTTTATGTCGGTAGCGTGGTGGCTTAGTCAAAGGCAAGGCCAGGTGAAAACTTAAAAACAGGACAGGTAAAAGGTACAAAAAAGAGGATAAGAGACAGGCAGGTGGTGAAAGTAAGTACGATGGCTTAGGACAGAAACATGGAAAGGAGATGATAGGTGGGAGGAGAAGAGAAATGGGTAGAAAAGTTTAAAATCAGGTTAGTCATCTAACTGAAATTTGTGAAGACGTGACGGCAAAAAAAGTGATGGAAGGTGACTTGGAATGTAAAAAAGGCTGAGTAGGCATGAAAGATGTTGATTGACACGAAGTAGCGAAAGGCAGATTGTAGGTGGGGTGATGATCGTTCAAAGGCGATAAAACATTTAGAGTGGCAGTTGACAAGGTCTGTGGAATGCGGAAAAGTTGCGTTGGGGAATATGCCTATTGGGAAAATTGAGTACTGTGTGCATACGTAAAAGTGATCAAAAGTCAATTTGGTCAAACATTGTTAATAGAGCGCTTAAATGCATTTAGATATATTTATGAAATTCTTAAAGAAAGCTTCGCGATGCAATAATTTGTATAAAATCCGAGCGCTATTTTCCTACAACCTTGATTTCATTACTGCTTTAATTTCAAGTCTTTAGTTGTATAAATTATAAGACGAGATTCTTGTTACTTTTGATCCTGGCTTGAATTATGCTAGAATATCTTATTCAAATATCAACTCCAGTTCCCTTTATCATCCGAACGACACATACACTCAGCTCAACTCACCATTTCCCGGAATCATATAAGTAGTCGGTATATTATCCTCAGAAGGAAGCGAATGCAAGATTCATCAGATTTGACAATGCAACACACACAAAGACTTTTTCTCTCTGGCCGGGTTAAACACAAAGAATACGAAAATTGGATGTCGTTTGAATGAGCGGTTATATTCCAACAAGAAAGGAAAACGTCGTCTCTCTGCAAATCCGATCATGCGATAATAATTACTCGGAACAAGAGAGAATAAGGCATGTATGCGTCTTCTATTTTTTCGGGGTGATACGAGCGCTACATGTTAGCACAAGCTATGCAGATAAAAAAAAGGCTATTATCATTTTCTTTCTTCGATAATAATAAGCTTGCAAGATGGAGAAGAAGAACTTCCTGTTGCTTTTCTTTTCATTCTCATCATAATCATCGTTGTCAGAGTATCAGATTATTTGATCAGCAGCAGCAGAGAAATTATTATTCCGCTGTTATCGTAATAGCACAGGGTAAAGATAGCGGGGCATGATCAGAATGAGAGATGAAGCTGAAATGAGAAAGGCGTTTTTACAGGCTTCGGTAACGATATCGTTATTGCTGGCTACATATATAAGTAGTACAGTATAAGCTATATTGCTAATAATGTAGATAACGACTAATAGAAAGTGAAAACATTTATAATAGAGTTGGCTCGATCATGACAAAACTGTGTGGGTACAGTGTACAAAAGCATGCCGAAATCTTTCGGGCTGGAGAATTTGACTCCAATAAGTATTCTTGTCGCTCTGATTTCAGCATAAATAACTTCATTTATTTAAATAAGTAGAAGAATATTTTAGATTTCCACAAAACTCCGGGTAGTTTTGAGTCATTGACTTCGAAAGTGCCGAAATGTGAACTAACTCTTAGCACTGTGATTCAATAAACAAATGCCTTTACATTAGATTAGATTTTAATATTACAGGGCATTTGGAGATTTAAATTATAAATGCGTTTGAAAAGCGTCATAAGAACGCCTTCACAGTGACAAGAATAGCATATTTGCGAGGTAATATTTTATCCTAAATTGAATAATAATATGCAGGAGCTGATTAACAAAGACGACGAAAATAATTTGACAATTCCGTTTTATTTGCTACAAATTGTCCCTTGATCAGACTATGAGCATTATTGACAACTATTATTCCTCATCAGCATAGATCAGTTTGGTTAAGTTATTCCAGACGAAATACTTGGAATATAGACGTAAGCCTAAACACTTTGATGTGAGGAGATATAAATACATTTTGCCGCAACAATTCTGTTTACGAATTAGTCAGTAGTCAATGGTGATATTACTTATCAAACATAACCCAATACCTTTTGTCAATCATTGCACTTATTGGTTCATCTTTGGTTCATCAGTTCTTATTGTGCCAAAAATAAATGTTAATACAAGCCCACACAAAACGAATCCCATCTCAGTCCGTTTACGTAACGATGACATAATAACTTGCTTATGCAACATGTCGTCATGAATACTATGGAGGATCATTTGATGTCATCTAAACATATGCAGATCATAATTTTCAAAAGTAGAACCCGTATGGCATACCATACAGAGTAGATGATGTAGTTCATTAAAAACAGGTTCATAATTTCACGGTAAGGTGAATCCTGCAAAATTCCGCTCATTCCGAAACACCCACGTCCAACACGACGACGCGATGTTACAGCAACAACATGAAGCCAAAGTTTTGTGCTGCTCGTTTTCAGCTATTTCAGGAAACATTGCCAAAATATCTGTCGTCGTCGTCGTTGTCGTACATATGTAACTGGAGAGTAACATCTGCTTCTATATAGCTTCTATATATATATTCCTAGGAGCAAGAATCAACAGTTGGTTTACTTGGAAATGATATTTTTCTCTCTCTCCAGCAAAAAATAAATATTCCTAGGTTTCCTATTCACATCCTCTCACTCACAAAACCACCATCGCCACCATCTGCACTGCTTTCAAGAATGGCTGCTTTGACTTGACATGATTTTGCTTGGTATGGTGGCGGTGGTGGAATGGCATGTGTTAACATGTCATGAGAAAAATAGAAACCAGAGAAAGGCAAAATGTCGTCGTCGTTGTCGTCGTCGAATGGATGTAATGTATGTATTCAGTGTGTGTGTGTAGGTAGTGTACCTAGTTTGTAAAGCTATTAGGAAATCGAAAATTAATATGGTGAAGGGGGCTTAGAGATTCTTTTGGAGGCTTTTAGCTGTACGGCGAACAGCAACAGCATCAGGAGAAAGGAAACAGGGAAGATGGGGAATCGATTCTGAAAGACGAGGACAACGATGGCTTCTCTCTCACTGATTGACTCTGAGGATAATGGCTTCTCTCTCTCTCCATCTCTCTCTTTAGTTCTCCTTTTTTATATCCGTTTCGCCAACAGATGGACGAATATTTTGGGGAAATTAGTTACTCCATTTATTCGGCATGCTTAATGGTCTCGTCTACGATGAATGTCTGTCTGTTTCTCTCAATACAGCTCTTGCTGCATCTTTTGCGCTCGTTTTCTACTCCGTTTCCATAAACTATTTTTATTATATACTTTTTTTTCTCGACAGATGACAAGAAAATGGGGACGTATATAAAAAAATCCCGAAATGTGATATGATATTTTTTTGAGATATTTCTCTCCAGGAATATCATCTATGCTGATTATTATAATGATGATTATTTTTAGCGTCGCCTTTTCAACTTTCTCTCTCTACTTTTTCTATCTACTGCCAATATTCATTTCTTTTACCGAGATTGATTGAAGCGCTATGAAGGTGGGTTATATGTGGAAGTGCCTACAGTTTACTTGGTTTTGATTACGGCATATTTTTTTCGTTTTTTGATTTGTTCCGCGTATGGATATGTATAGGTACTTATAAGAGTAATTTGCTTTCTTTTTGTGTACGCTTTTACCCCACCTGCTCGGTCTATACAAGTCCATGTCAATATGTTTTACTCCATCAGAGAGTCTTGTTGACATCTCTCTGTACCTTCTTTTCATCCTGCACCTTGTACTCCATAGTTGATGGGCTGTATGTTGTTGTGACTCTCGGTTCATCATGTAATGATGTTATGAAAATTGATAAAATGGGACAACAAAGGATGATGAAAAAAGGGGAGATGGGTAAATGAAGCTTGAAAGCTGAGCATGTTGTTATGATGATGATGTCAATCGGAATACTATTTACTCGGATGACAAGGAAAACTCGTCGGGTGGATACTTCAATTGACATATTGGCTTATCGACTGGTGAAATCTTAAAAAATTGTGCTCAAAGTCATTTTAACAGTTAGTAATTGTTGACTGACGTTCAAAGTTGTCACTATGTTGCTATGTTAATATTATATTTTCACCATCACTCAAGATGTTTACCTTGTAATGAATACTTCATCTAGCGTTATATTTGATTCGATCGGGGATATCGAGTATTTTGAACGATAACGCAGCGTAATCACTTATATTTTTAACTTAACCTATATTTTGCGTGCGTGGATAAATTTCGTGGTATTCGTTTGAACGGCGACGTTGTCGCTAAACAAAAAGCTTTTAAATCAGGAATTTTCATTTTTCTCTTCTAAAAATCTATTGCCACAAAAAATGAGAAACAAATTGTAAGTTTTCTATTCTACTTTTACAAACTATTACGACTTGATTCGCTTTCATTTACATGATTTGTGATTTACCCGGTTCAGTAGAGAGAGAATACGAAACCCGATTAATTTTTTTTCTTTATCTTCCCATGTGGGAGGTAAAACGGGTGGGTATTCTATGGAATAGTCGTATGTATGGACAAATCTGTTTCCGTTTCACTTTCTTATCGGCAACTGATATTTATCTGGAACACGGCATGAAACTCTGCCGCTTCCATACACACGGTCGATACAAAAAAATTGATATGGCATAATATAACATGCAGCGACGTAGTGAACACTTTGAATGAAGAGAAACGTACAAATGTAACAGCGTAGAGAAGAGTAGTAGTGCCGAATGATCGTATCGAATGAATGAGCCAACCAACTTACAAGAACAATTTTTTATACTATTCGTCATATCGACTTGTGTTTGGGCTTTACAACTTTGTCAAGATTTATTTCCATTGTGTTCCTCAATTTTTTCCACCCATTCTTTTCCAAACGGCAGATTAAATAACGTAAGCGTGTGTGCCTAAGTAAGTAATATACTTGCATATCATGAGCATAAAATATACATATTTACGGCGCAACATTATAACAATATGATAGATTGGTTTAAGGAAAATACTCCAAATATAATGTTCCCTACACATGATTTAGTAATAAATCCAGTCAAAAATAGTCACTATATTTCGTGGCATGAAATTAAAAGCAAAACTTTTGTCATCGATTCAACCTGGCTATTCGCAGAAACTTGTTTGGTAATTTATTGTCTTGGCCCAAACCATTTTGGTGAATTGTCCGAACACGAATACAGGCACATAATGTTACTCTCACTTTCTATTTTTCCTTCCAAGCAAAAACGAAAGGGGAAAATCTACTCTTGAATAGAATTACTTACTTACTAGTTACTCGGGCAAATGCCTGAAATAAGAAGAATAAAGAAAATCGGTTGGCAATAGAGATTCATTTCCCTATCCGGTAAACGAACGCTCATACCTACACACACACTATATTAAATATATTGACCGTTTTTCTCTCCTGTGTGGAAATTTTTACTGAATCGAGCAGCAAAAGAGTGCGTGTAACTTGACACTTAACTATGCACTGGAAAGGGAGGTAATAGACAGGCAGACAGGCTGGCATGTCCATCGTCGTAATAGTATGCACACTTGCGTTGCAACTGTAGCAATCGCGCAGGATGATGATGATAAAATACAATAACAATATTTCATCCAAACGGAAAGAGAAATATTGTATCGAGTCTGTATTTTCTACGTCTTGAGATTCTCATTCCCAGTCAGCAGCAGAAGCGGAACAATGTCAAAAGCAGAGGCGTGACGTGACATGACGTGTAGTCGAAAAAAATGAATTCCAGTGAATATTATAGCGGGATATTTAGACAGCTTGTGTAGATGAGCGATGCAAGCACGCATACGAAGATTGGAAAGGATGACGACGGATATTTGATATGGATGCAGTAGTGATGGACTTGGAACGTCCAACCTGGAATGTATTTGGGGAAGGTTAAGAGAGTGCTTTGGAGCATCGGAATTTGCTTTTAGATGACGGCGTCCAAACTAAATTTGAAGGAAAATTTGAAATATTTTTGTGAACAGGTCATGTGTTCAAGTTGCAGTTTGGTTAAAACGTAGCAAAGTGCATACCTTCACAATTTTAGAACATTCAACATAAAATTTGGTATCCTTTGGGAGTGTGAATAAGCTCATATGTATGTAATAGAATTCCAGTTTGCTATGGAGACAAGGAAGGAAGCGTGTGGGTTTTTAGAATGTTTCCTAGACAGACTTTCCAGTTTCCTCGTCTAGAAAACTTGTGTCATGTTACAAAGATTTTCTTTCGCCTCTTCTCTTGCAGATGCGTAGGTAAACGTTGTAGGTAGATGCGTGGTGGTTTAGTTTCCCTTTTTGTGTAAATATCTGCACATCCCACAGCAAGTGAGCAACAGGACATGGGATCTACACTCAAGTTTTCAAAGTTCAAAAAGTATCCAGCTTTTGATATTACTATTTGCTGCTGCTGCTGTAGGGCAATATATCATTCTGACAATGACAACATTTGCAAAAGTAAATTTTGTCAAAGAACAACTTTGTATGTTGATAAACACACAAGGAAAAGGGAAACATGACCGTCTTCATCATCCAAGTAACTTTTTTATTACCGGGAACAAATAAAACGGTTTTCAAAGGGCAGCAAGCAGCAAAGTAAGGAGGAGAGTTTAGGTAGTCCGTAGAAATGGAAGAACAAACTCTCGCTGTAGCTCAAACTGATTTACTACTTTGGAAAATCGCCCATGGCGTCAAATGTTAACTGCTGCGCGGTTTTCTCAGAACGCGACACAAAAAGTGCACAAAAGTTCAAAGTAAAGTGGTCTTCAAACAAGAGTACCCTGGGGATGATTTGTTTTAAAACGGTTGGGCTTGACTTGACAGAATTGAGCTTACTGGATAACAAGTTATAGTTGAAAGAAATTTTGCATAAGTTTGATGCTGTGCCTTTGTTGTAATTAGAGGTTGTAGTTTATGAACTGGGTTGACGACCACTGTCCATTTCGGACAATACGCTAAGTATATGGCCAATTATACAAGCGCTATTAAATGGCACTTGTTTCGGCTTTAATGAAAGCATATATTTGGAGAAATATATATTTAGAGTTATGGTATTAGCATAGAATTCGCTAAATTCACTTTCAAACTTTCACAAAAAAGGAATAAGGTTTTGAGAGCAGACGTTCAATCTACTCAAGTATTCAGACATTGCATATTCCCCGGAATTTTGGATGCATTTTGGAAAAGAAGAAGATTTTCTGAAGGAAAGACATCATGTCAGCATAAATTTGGTACCCTTTTGTTATCTGATGAGCCCAGAGCGCGCATTATGCTAAATGGGGCTAAACACTGGGGAAGGGGAAACCAGTAAGAGTAAAAAGCAAGTAAACCGAATTTTTGCTAATGTCGATCATGCCTCTCTATTCTTCCTTGCTTCTTACTTCCATCTCTAATGCTCTCCATTGCAAAAAAGGCGAAAGGGGGTAATGACATGCATGACAGGTACATGGAATTAGGAGACAGCTCGAAAGAAGAAGGCTTTCCCAAGTATTACCGAGAAAGTACCTGCTTCCCACTTCTACTGCTGTTGTTACTTTTCCTACTCAAAGCTCTTGTTTGTATAAAAAGCCCAGCCACCAACAACCCATCTACATATGCTGTGTAGTGAGTGGGGTTGATCCGAGAAAGCAAAATGAAATATTAAACAGAACGGGAGCAGCAGCAAGCAAGAGAGATTTTGCGGGCGTTTTAGGTGAGCCAGTAATATAGTTACAGATTATATTGGTATTATAATTCGATACCTTTGTTCGACAGACACCACCACCACAAAAAAAGAATTATGCGTCTGCCAGAGTCGAGGAGTCGTCGAAGAAGCCTCTACTCCACTTTCATTTTTGTTGCTGTTGTTATTGCGGTTGAACGACGTCGTCGAGAAAAAATAACTGCATATATTTATGGGCCATTCTAACAATTTTTTCCCCATCTCTACCAAGTGCTCTAGTAACCTAAAAATGTTACATAAATATTCCGGATGTTTTCTCAAACTACTTTCACCGATGGTGCTACTCCACCAACAAATTGTTTCTTGTTCTAGGTAACCTGTTCTGCGATTTCAACAAAAAAGGACAAGGTGGCCCTTGGGAAACTTTTAAGTACGTTCCCAACGGGATTTTTTTGCAGTTACTCCAAAACTGCGTGATGTTCTGTAGTATTCACTACACTTACGTACATTTCCCCAATCTCCTATTATGATATACTTTATTTAAAAGACTCTCCCTCTCTGGAGTTTATTGGGGCATGTACCACTCCTCAATGCAGTGTAGGGAATAGAGAGAAACTCAAATGTAAATACAGGACTGGAAATGAAAGAAAACCAAAACTTCCCATGTTGGAGTAGTAGCCAACACTATATTTGTAAACTAGAGCAGACGTGCAAATTATTGCCAAAGTTGGAGTTGTAATGCATTCCGGGATTTATGGCAATATTCATTAAACGACGTAGGAATAAATCAATATTGTAGGTGAAATGTTTACCTAGGAAATCTCATACCTGAATGCCAAACGCGAAATAGCTCCATTCAAAAGGGTTGGGCAAATAATATGAACGCGATGTATTTACATATTTTTGGGATCACGGCTGAATGCTTTTTGATGACGCGACAGATTTTTCGCGGCATTATGAATGGAATTGATAGTGGAAGGAGCACAAGAGGAGCAAGAGCAGCAGCACTCACAAATATTGTTCTACAAATAATTTTTTTTTTTGGGTACAGGGAACGAGTGAAAGTACAAGGTTGGTTGCCATTCCCAACCTATCTCACCTTCCCAATCCGTTTCTACCTTTACCCAGCAACCTGAATAGTTTTTGTTGTTTGAATGCAAATATATATTTATTTTTTCTGGTCCGCCACTCCAAACGTTCCCACTTGACCAAAAATGCTAAGCCTTTTGATATTGCTGTGGATTTTGCTTTCACTTCAGATGCCTAGACAATTTTGCTCAAGAGAGAGAGAGAGAGATTTTTTCCACTGATACGGATAGCACGGCTACAGAAAACAAAGTAGCGTCATTCATCTTTTTTTTCTACTTCTACTTCTTCTCCTTCACCATTTTTTGGATTCAAATTCCAACTGGATCGATACTCATTGCAAAATCTGAGCATATATTTTGTTTTGCACCGTTATAAAATATGTATGGATTTAAGGTGATGTTTTAAGCCATTACCGCAGGGTGAAATAAAACTTGGATTTTCCAGCTAAGCTATGTATATAAATTTATATTCTCTGTGCTTCAGAGTGTACCTAGAGTTCCGCAGTTTTCTCTGATGTTGATGATGAAAGAAAGACATGTCATCTTACTTAGTGTGCGCGTGTAGACACGTCCTTAAGTATATTTTCCTTTTTTTCTTGGTTCGCGGCTTTAACAAGGTAAGGTGAGACTTTTTTTGTGTCAGGCTCTTACCAGAGGAGACAAGACATGCCATGAGTGACGTCGTGCGTGCTTGTGTACCTGGCGTGATGTGACAAAATGGGAACACTTCTGAAGGAGTAGTACAGCTTTAGTCTCAATGACTTAGTCACTCAAAATCTGCATTGTTAACCATTAAATTATTAACCATGTGTGGAAATTTTTACTTGGACTAGCGGGTAGTTTAAATAGTTTCAAGAAAGTTTATGAACTAAGCTTCATATTTAGCTTTGCTGGTTGTGTTAGGACAAAATTGACATACCCGCGTCTACGCTAAGCAGTCATTTTTTTCGCAACACAAATTTCCTTTCTTTACCTTTTTGGCCCGGGGGCAGCAGAAAAGTGGAAGCACTTTGAAAAGCAGATTTGCTGCACAACGGGATACTTTACTGCCATTTCTTTCCCCCAAGAAAATGAATAATAAATTGGTACTTAAATCATAATACAGCCAAGCCAGACAATATTCTTAACTCCTTTTTAGACATTAACGCCATGACAAATATGTTTGTCAAAACTGCTCTAGCAGGTAGCACAAATGTATTCTAAATCACGTTTCCGTAAAAAAAATTGGAAAATGAAGTAATCTACGTCAGAATTATACAAGTTACGATTATGAATGTCATAGCAACTGAATGGCTTCCCAATTCCCTGAGGAAGAATTTGTTCGTAAAACTGCACAAAGAGTAGTAGCTTGAAAGCAAGCACTCAGGCAGAGAAAAATATGCTACATTACCGATTGCTCCACATGAGTAGCATTCCTTTAGCTTACAACAAAATCTATCGATTCCACTTTAATGGTACACTTGGAGTGAAAAATCTCTTTGCAAACAAGATAAAAACAGGCGTTCATTTTTTATATTTTGAAAATGGTGAAGTTGTTGGTGGCAGAATATCTTTCTGGTCGTTTTTACGGAAAAACCAAGAAGCAAAAAACGTGCCATACTTCGTACCCTTCACTTACTTGTCATTGTCATGTTGATCCTTTTTGCCGAACCTGTTCTCTGGTGACACGAAGCTGTTAGGAAGGACAGTTTTTTTTGTAAAAATCCGTAAACGGCAAAGTGACAAGTTTGTATTGACGTTGACAAGCTGGATTGAAATGTGGAGTGAGTGAGCAGCGGAGAATGTTTTTATAAGTTGTGGCGCGTGTCACGAGAGTAAAAAGTAAATAAAAAAGGTGGTGCGTTACAGTTGTTGTGTTGCTTGCTGTTGTGTGATGTGATGTCTTTTGTGGTGAATACAATGCAAGGCTACAGGCGCGGAGAACAAGGCAACGGAAAGTGTAATGTCGATTACAAAATGAAGTAAAATTTGTTTTCTTGGAAAAAATTGAGTGGATATGAAACAGGTTAAGATTTTTCTGTGTTTGACACTTTACCTGTTTTCACCTTTATTTTTAAGAAGACAAACCATTTCTTCTTTCAAGTGTACCATTTACGTTATCGGGGAGCAACATTGTTCGATACACCGAGGAAGCATATTTTCGGGGAAATTTGACCAAGATGGCCATTTTTTAAATGAAGGCTAACTCTATCAAAATATTTGCAAAGTTTCTAAACTAGAAACTTTTCAAGCCTTAATGAATATTGGTTTCCGGGATTTTGTATAAAAAATGTCATATTTTAGGGAAAATCGATAAGGTCTGTTGCTAAATATTGATTGTTGCCATGTCGGACCAAGGGAATCTTATTATATATTTTGTTGAGCGAAAAAAAGAAACTTTTTTTTCTTAACGTAGACGTGGAAAGCTACAAAAAACTGTGAAAGCCAATGTCACTCATCAAGTGTCAAAAATGACAGCTTTTATTGAAAAAAAAGTTGTGTTGGAAGGCGTTGCTCGCTCCGCCACTACAACAGCAAGGCATTTGATGTCAGTGAGAGGATCGGCCTACCAAGCTCCACAAGTTGTGTGTATGCCAAAGCGTATATATTTTTTGCCTTTTCTTGCCAAGAACAACAAAACGTTCCTTGACTTTCCTCACTTCGGAGCCGTTTTGCATATTTAATACGTCAGTCGACACACACACACACACATGACGACGTTTTAAGCCGGCAAAAAAAAGAGCAGAGCACAAGATTGTACAAAAAGAGAGTCAGTCTGACTGACTGACAGGAGAGGATTTTTTTGCTGCTGAAAACTGTTTTGGATTACTGGGCATGCTATATAAGTTTATGCGCGATCTTCCCACGAAAATATACATAGTTTATTTTTGAATAAAAAATTCAACCCAGTTTTTTTTATTTTCTCTTCATCTTATTCCCTGACCTGGAATAAAGAAATGAAAGAATAAGCTGTGCTCACTCGTGCATATTTAATAGGCACACAATAACAATAACAGCAACAACAACAAAAAGGTAAGCAGGCCGTTTTGTGGAAGGGGAAGAAACTTTTATTTATTTATTTTGAGGCAGATGCAGCCTGCTCTTCGATCAGGCTATCCTTTATATATCAAATTGTGCATTATATAATTGGTATATGTATATATACACAAGTTTTGCAACAAAATAACATGTGCGCTTAGTAGCCTTCATTTGATCTTTTGAATAGTAGCACAACTAACCATTGCCGTCTATTCAATGCATGTGCTCTACTTCAGCAAAAGATTTGACCAGTATGGGAATAGTGAAACTTTGTTAAACTCTACTTGCATTGAATTTCAAATTCAGAATTTCAAATCTGGTTTCCACCATTTATCAAATAATGGTCGCAAAGAAATTTTGAATATATAAACGGATTTATTAAAGTTCAAGTTTCGAACAAAATGTATTTCAGCTGAATTCGAGACACCTGCTCCTTCTTCAAATAAAATATGTACGAAGAATCTCTGTACCATTGTTATCAATTGTTAAGTGCCAATTGATGAATATGAAATTGGAAAAAAGTTAACCCCATTTTTGTTGTACGTCCAGTTATATGTATTTGAGGTATGCTTAAGCGCGGAGTCATCCTGTTTACAAAACTTTCTTCCGAAGAAACTTTCTTTAAAACATGTTAAAGTTTATTTCCCCTCACTTGGGAGCACTGACAAAAAATATAACTTATTCTATTGTAAATGTTTTGTGAACTTCTTTCGCCATTTGTGAACGATCCGTTTTTTATGCAGTGAATTGGCTTTAAGTTTTGAAATGTGGTTGGAGGAAATACAATCCATGATTTCGCACACTACTAACCTTTTTAAGTATACCACACTGGAAAATCTTTGAAATTCGAGAAATTTATAAATACCAAAATGCTGTAAAATTCCCGGATAGCTTGCCATTTTCAACTAAAAAAAGAATTTCCATATTCATCAAAATCTTCTTGAACACAATTCTAGTTTTTCTAATGCTTTGCGTCCTAGCACTTCCCAACAGCATTGATCATATTTGCTATTCATCATCATCCATCATTTTTTGGCTGCTAGCACCACTAACCACCTCTCTGCCATTTTTTTCCAGCAGTCGTCCTAAATTGGATTATCTTCTTGGAAAAGGGATGAATCCACTTCTGTGAATGAAAACCTGTAAACATAATAACGTAACATCACGCTACAGGGTATCCCTATGACTTCAATTGAACATCTTATTAGCAGCTAGTAGCTTCTCTCTACCTGTGTCACTACAAGTCCGCATCAGAAGAAAGAAATACAAATTGTCAGGCTGCGTTTGAATATCGATGATGACACACAGCAACCTAGGTAGCAACTGGATGTGTCCCTGAATGAATAAAAAATTGGAAAGGAAGAGCAAAAACAGGAAGTCAGGAAAAAAATATTATGGAGTGTTCACTTCTTGAACATGCAAGCTTAAGAGGTGGTGGTAGTGGAACATGACAAGTCGCATCCATTTACATTTACATATTTCTCGACTCGGTTCACTAAACTAATTGGTTGATTGAGTTACTTTCATTGGTAATGTTTTCGGATGTTTGATTTAGTGCGTTTGTCGCTCTTTCTTTAGAAGACCATCCTATTTTGCTAAATTGTTGTCGCGATGTTGGTTCAAGGAACCATTTGAGCACAAGCTAGTACGTCTAATTGGCTCTCTTTACTTTCTAGTCTATTCAAAACAAAATTATCCAATTATTTTTCTTACGTTACAAACGAAAATGTATAATCCGTTCTTTGAATCTGGTTTAAAGTTGTTCGGTTTCTGTAGGGTACTTTTTGGTAACCTTAGAATATTTAAATAAAATTAAAACTATATCGTTGGATTCGTTCTCGCCAGCAATGTTTCAGTGCTTTGAATCAATTTTATTCGGCATTTTTTGTTTTCTATTGATCGTACCATCCGTAGTGGCACATGACAATCCCAACTTGAAAAAAGGAATATTTCGTTCGCTCAAAAAAAAAACGAAAAGGAGGCTGATCCGGCTTAAATTTGATTCCCAAAAGAATACATACATCCGCATATTTTGCGTATGTATAAAATATAGCAGAAACTATAGAAACCGGTATAGAAATCAGGTCGCTGTCCTGTCCGCCTTCTATTTTCTCCACCTTCAAGTTTTGAGACGAGGCGTTTTACCCTCCAACATGTAAAAACGATGTAGCATTCTGGTTCGGCGTACAATATACTCATCCCGACAGAAAACATATTTTATTTTGTAAATTCGTTTTTCCTTTTTGTCTAGCTCTCCATTTCCTCCTATTATTTCCCCCGAAAATATACTTCTTTTTCATAATTTAAGCTCATCATCATCATTATCGTCTGACACCATCGCCCAAAAATTATTCCTGCCATTAAAGAATAAATTGAGAGGCAGCTCCGTTTTTTTTCTTGTAGTTCCTCTCCCGGCTTATTACTATACTTTTGTGTACAAAATGAGCGATTTGCGTGTAAGGATCTCATCTACTACACAACAATTTGTTTGTTTGTTTGGAGTTGCGTGGAGGAATGAGGAGCGCATATGTAGGCCATTGAGTTTGATGCGAGGAGACAGGCAGACACAATTTGTTTAAAGAGAACTGTTTGGGAAAATTCCTTGCATAGTTATAATTTTTCTTTGAACATGTTGGAAACCAGGTACATATTTTGAACAAAGCTACAGCAGCCAATTGCAAACCTGGAATTTGATAGGAGGGTTCAATGAAACTGCATTACTGGACATGCATATACGAATGTATTAAAAACAGCATTAGCAGTAATAACTGACACGCCGCTCCTGAATTAATTTAGTTGAAAGTGACGACTCACTCTACCTACTTGACTGTCTGTTCGTTTTCTTCAAGCTTGAAAATAGTAGGAAGGAAAAAAATAAATGAAATGAATAAAGTGCTCAAGAGCTGCTGCCGTCGTGTCGCTGCGAGATTCCATTGTTTTGGATTTTATTGCATTTTTATCCTTTCCTTGTGATGATCTTTCCGACATGTATGTAGACTTGGTTGCTAAGTGACTAGCCGTGTTTCACGCCAGGATTCCTTTCCCCTTTTTTCTTCTTTTCAGAGCTCATGTGAGTGAAAACAAGTGATGTCTTCATCATTCGGCAGCTCAAACAACCACTTCCCCACACACTCGTATTGTCAATTGCTCAGAAATTCCCAAAAATGCTAAAAGTGTTGTCTCAAAAAACCCGGGTAAAAACTCGTGTGGAAAAATTCGACCCTCCCTTTGTTACTTTAGTTTTATGGCATTCTATTCTTTTCCCATTTGATTGTCCGGTTTCGTCCAGGTCTGAAGCTACCCGGTATCTTCCCACAACTCTAAATTCTAAACATCAATCCAACAACTGACCACTACCGTTGTTGTTTACTTGTCTTGCTAATAATGCTAGATTTTCTTGTTGTGTGCGCCTAGCATATGCTTGTGCACTTGATTCGACAAGGCAAATATAAAAACAATCCATTTTCATTCCCTTTCTTTTCTTGCATTTCTTAATGTTTCGGGAAAAGTGGCATTTCCTGTCCCGACAAGGCTGGCTTTGCCTCTTGTTGTAGCCAACAGTGTTTTTTTCCACTTGTCTTGTCAGTATTCGCAAATGCTCATCCATCATCGCCAAGAGAAAACAAGAAAAAAGCAGAATTGATCATTTGATCACCATGATCATTATACTCTGCATTTGATGCTATACAAAAACCGGTAGAAGAAAGAGTGAATACAAACATATGCAGTTCGTAGCTTAACGACTTGTGCATGGAAACATGCAATCAAAATATGTACCCGTAGCTCAACATTTGTTGGAATCCCTTATTCCCTTTTCGAAGGGAAATGCAAAGTGGCGGAAACTGTTTAGCCGCTTTCCCTGTCACTGTCCATCATTCAACTGGACTTATTCCAGATAATCTATCTGGAAATAGAAAAATAATCTGATGTTTCCAAAATAACTATATGTACTAAAAATAAACTTGGACAACTGTTAAACTTGTTTCGTAATCACGGGTTTGACGACCGATTATCTTGTCAACATTATACGATGGAATATTTTTCGTATAGCAGGTTTTGATGCGGTTCAAAGCTCTAAATATATTTTATTATAAGTTGATTGTTTCGATGAGCTCAAACGTTATAAAAACAATTCCAAACGCAACAGCCATTATATTCCGGACATCATTTTTAAAGAAAGAAAGTAGACGGTTCCCACCTGGACTGGCGTTCTTTCGCACTTTTTTTGGATTGTAGGTTGGACAAGATGCACATTAATTACAAGCTCCGATCTAATGGATTATTTAATCGCTTTATTTTTCTGGTCATTAGATTGTATCCAATAATGTCTTGCAAAACGCAGCAATAGTAATGCTGATCGCTTCAAGTCTCTTGAACAATGTACACATCCGCTAAACTAAATCATTATGGGTAAACTTTCTACTGGAGATAACGCGTTGAAAATCATGGGAAATTCATGTATGGTTGTGGCTTGGCGTAGCAAGGTCAGCAAACCAACAAAACAAACTTACTTATTATCATCTTGGTCTTGCTTCACCACTACAATAAAACGTAGCAAAACGAAGCAATTGAATTTTTTGCTCACCTCTCCTAAGTAATCCTAAAAGTGCTCTTAACGCTCCCACAGATCAGAGATCATCCATGTCCCATCCCATAACTTACAACGCACAAAAGAAAATAAAACAATTGAAGCTTTTAAAAGGTTAACCTTCAACATGAAAATGATAATAATCAGCCACATGTCTCTTTTGAACAAGCCATTATTACGACAAACAGAAGAAAGTATGTGAAGTGGGGAGAAAAAACCGAAAAATCGGGTTCGGTAATGAAATAAGTTGCTAAAAGCTTTTTGTCTCTCTTGTCATCTAAAAACATTTCTTTTTTCTTCTTTTCACAGATACACTTGTCAACATGTAGTCGTTTGGATTGACTGTGCTTCTGTTGTCATCCCAACAAAACCTACACGATTTCGTAAAGAATGTCAAAAATATTTGTGAAAAAAGTTGCAAAAATGAGAACCTTTACAAACTAAGACATAAGCAGATTGTGTGTGCGTGTGGGGACGTAAATAATTTAAGGGTGCGTTGTTTGGTGCTAGATTAGTAGGTGCGGTGAAGGTGGTGGGTGGGGCAGCCAAGGTTAATATTTTGGGGTGGTTTTTCCCCGGATTGTCATGGGACCAGCGTATCACCGCCACATAGACGCAGCGCAGCAGCAGCAGCAACAAGTAGTAGAATCTAGCAAAGATGATGTCGATAATAGGTGAGGAGGAGGGTGAGGATGCAAGTAGCGAGGAGCGCATCCAACAAGTTGCGTTTGCATCAACATCCTTGGCGGCAATTCGCAACATCACTCCCCCCGAGTCCGAGGGGGAGGAGGAAGATCAAGATGATGGGCGGGACGGAGAACAAGGCAGTGGCATGGTTGGGGTGGCGGAGGAGGATGAAGAGGAAGAGGAGGAGGAGCATGACGAGCACCAGCCACTTGAAGAAACTTGCCAAATTGTGGAGCGATTCAGCATACGATATCATCAGCGTAGTAGCACGCAGTCCACTCCGCTTATGCAGCACCGTCCAAGCGTTACCTTGGTGACGCCTAGTCCGGGGGGAGGCGATGGGGATAGAAGTAGCAGTGGGGGTGGGGACAGACGGGGCAGTGTTAGCCGGAGACATAGTGGGGGTAGTTACGTTAGTGCCGGCGGCGGGACCGAGATTGTCGATCCGGACGAGCTGGAACTCAGAACTCGGCGCCTGGAAAATGTCCTTAGAAGAATGTCGAGTAGTCAGCAGACCAATGGCGGGTCGCAGGGGGGAGGGCCGGGAACCATTCGTCGCGGGCGACGAAGGGCCGTCACGGCGAGTGATCACAAGAGCTGTGCCCTGGTGCAGACGAGGCTGAAGTTGGGTGATATCATGTGAGTCAATAAAATCATTTGATTTTCCTTCATCATTAATTAAACTTGGATTGATTCGAGTATGACATTTCGGGTACGGTATTCACAAGTAGTATGCGGTTTGTATGTTTATATATGTTTATGTATATGCATACGATAGTATTGGATCCAGAATCCAACTGATTATGAATTTTTATGCGTATTTGATATTATTTGCCCTTGTGACCATATATTTCGGTTTATACATGAAATATGTTTTGGCGGAGAGCTGAAGCGAATGAGAAATGCGGTGATGGAATTTTCTCCATGCTTCGTCGTTGCCATACGACATCATACGCAGTCATCATCATCAATACATATTTTTTTATTATTTATGTTGATTCTCTCTAGCAAGCATACAAATAGTTGCTCTAATATTTACTCATAAGCACAAATGCATACAAATGTGTTTTGTGGCTTTATGTGGAAGGTGTGTACACAAAAATAAATATATAAATACATATAAATCTTTATACGTATATTATGGATTCTCCCCTTTTTATTTGCTGTGTGCTAATAGTCCCGTCCCGTGTGTGCCTAGATTGTCACCAGAAGTATAAGTCAGGTTGACTTCAAAAGAATATTCGTTTGTCATATTGTATGGGAAGAGCGACGAAAAACTAATTTCTATTCTATTGACATTTCGACTTTTCTTCCGCTGCCACCGCGACACAAATACTGGCGAGAGAGTTATTCAGCTATGATGAATGCAGGGACTTAATTGCTGGGGTCAATGCTCAACAATGTAATCATCCTACATAAAAATATATGTATACATTGCTCAGTTGGAATATATGCTGAAATATAGGAAACCACATTATGAATAATGCAGATATTATTTGTATAAGTATAAGAAATAATAAACGTAAATAAATCCGGGATTTATTTGAGCGGGGGTGTAAAATCTTCCACAATATTCATGGCTTAGCCGGGATATTTAAAAACAGTCCGGATTTTACTAGGGAACTCGTGAGTTCAATAACCTATTTATAAGTTCATCATTATTTATGATGTATTCGTCGAATGGTATATTAAAATTGAACGCAAATGTACATAAAGCATATGAATATATATCAATTGAATATGATTTATGAATTTGGGTCGAGAGCAATGGAAAATTTTTTGTTGTGGTAAAAGCGAGTACAAAAGGGAGTGAGAGAGAAGTAAGTGCGTGAGCACTTGAGGGAGAGAAGCAAGAGTGAAAATGATTGAAGAACCGCAAAGGGACCACAACAGATATTAGCATTTCCCAGGAACAAGCAAAACAACATAAGCAACCTTTACATGTTGTACATACGTAGGCTGGTATCCACACAAAGCTCAAACTTTGACTTTTCGACTAAATTTCCATTTTTATTTCATTTTATTGAGCTGAAGAGAAAAAAAAATATTTATTACTTTGGGGGAATATACTACCTACATGAGTGTATACAGAGTTCAGAGATGCATGAAAAGATGGATGGACTACACTGATCTCCCAAAAGTGTGGCCGGAATGTTTTTTCTTGGCATCAACGAAAAAAAGCAATAAAACTTGTCATGCACATCCGAAGGTAAAAAAGTAAAGTGGGGTGAACGAGGGAGAAAGCAAACTCGAGGAGAAGAAGAAGAGGTAAGAAAAAATCAATTTTGGATCACCACAAAATACACCCGGTGGTTTTAGAATGTATTTAGCCAGGAAATGTGAGAAAGCGGCTCTTATGATTATCTAGCCAGTGTTCTCTGCAAAGAAAATAGTTTATGAATTATAAAGTCAAATTGAACCGTTAAAGACAGCTGGGTCGCTATTATCTACCCGTGAGACCAGTTTTGGTAACGCAGGCCGGATAATAAAAAACTTTACGGGAAATAAATTGCATTTTCATTTGGCCAGATTTTCCGAGTTGGCTTGTTTTCTAAGAGAAAATACTCTACTGAGCCGGTGCTGCCGCCTGGTTTCAACGTACGGAAAGTTTTGCAGGTGAAAGCTTTACTTATTGTTGTAGTTCGGAAATGTTACACCATGTGGCGCTCCGAATGTGACTTTCAGCGATGAGGAAAGAAACGGTGAAAGCCCGACTGCACGGAGAAAGTACTGCCACCTGTTTACGAACTTGAGATTCTCGGCTTTTGGAATTCTGAATGGTTCCTAAACAACAGAATGATGGCGTTGAGGTAGACTCTCCGCAATTTTCTCCAGAGTGGCGTTGAAAACGGGCAAGAAATGCATTGTATGAACTCTTCACTTTCTGCCTACTTTAACACAGCTTGCAATGTACTTTCACTCATGTTGTGTTTTTTTCACTCCGTCGGATTCTCGCATGTAGTTGAAGATATGTGTGGAGCAATCGGGAACTATGAACGTAGCGGTGGTGGTGGTTATTGGCGTGGCTGTCGAGCAGCTGCTGGATTGCAAGCAATACGGGATATTTGCTCGTCCCAAGAATAAATGCTTCTTTTTATCTGACGTATCGTATCTTCATGTACTTTCTCTTTAGCAAACTATTCAGTTCTATGCCTGCTTGTGTTTAGAGAGGAAACGTGAAGATGTGTGCAAGTATTATTGATACCCGTTTGTGTTGGCAAAAGAATTATTGGGCTAGGCTGGGGAAGTTTAGGAAAATATACGTACATGATTTACAGGTTTTGTATATGTATGTATGTGAGCTCGCTTAATGACAACATGCATAATGCAACACAGTTCGCTGTAAACATGATATATGAATACTCAAACTACTTTCCCATCTGGGTTTATGGCTTCCTTCAGCTGTTTTATTTTGAAAATGTAGCCCACTGAAATAAGTTTAAAATGTTATATTTTTGGCAACAAAAAAACTAAATTTGGACTACTTTTTAGTTCAGTTTGAGTAAACGTTTTTTTGGATCAGGGTCATGGGTTCGATTCTCAACTCTTTCAATGATAAATATCTTCATTTGTCATGATAGCTTCAATATTATCCCAGATGATTCATTATTGGCAGTTTTCGAAAATATTTTATTTAAACCAAATGGCATTGAAAACATTCAAAGCGCAAACAAAAAGCATTTAAATTCATGTCACTATATCCACATCCCTGAAAATGTTTTACTAGCTTGCTCTTCCAAATTGTTATTGCATAGACACGCACAATAAAGCATACAAAATACAAGCTGAGCCGACAGACGTTATCTTTTCTTCTTTATTTTCTCCTACTATCAGCCACCACCTTCAACATCTCCGCCGCTTGCCATACTATCACATTTGTGATTCCTGCTACTCGGTTTGTTTGCTTGCCTCGTCGGTGTCGTTCTTCTTTTTTTCTTGTTTTCCTCCAACATCATATATACCAGTGGCAATGGGAACGATAATAAAGTAGTCGTGTAACAAGCCACTACACAAAACATCATGAGCAAATGGTTATGTTGCTGAGTAACATAAACCAATATATGTAATAGCCCGTACACAACTTTCTCTCGGGATAGCCTAATATATTTTTACCTTGTACGGACTCATTCATGTAGTACGTTACATTTTGATGCGATCGGGTAATACAAGCTTATCTTACAACGTGACGTGTAACATAATCATAAGTGATGTTACGCATGAACGTTCCCCATCAAAAAAGACTTTCGCTGCTGTTGCTAAAAAGGAAAAGTGGAAAGCCATACGTATGCTTCACTTTCGGTTATCCTGCCCATGCTATCACCAGCAGCACACAGGTTTCTCCAAAGCAGCAAGGCTGAGATATCGAGAAAGGGAAAAAGGATGAGGGAGTATATGCGGCGGAACCAGACCAAGAATCGATTTCTTCCTACATGAAGACGATATTGAGCGGCGCAAAATTGACCCAAATTTTGCGCAGACCAACTTCTTCCGTTTGAGAGATGGGGAATACCGCATTCAGCTCACAGGTCTCCACTCAACTCAAGTCAGGAGCAGAAGACGAGAGACAGAGAGAAAAAGAAAAAATACTACACTCGTACTCACCAACTTGAGTATTGAGACTTGTGTGAGAAGTGAGCTGGCTGGTATCATCGCGGAAAAAATAATAATAATGATGGTAGTTTATACTCCAATTTAGTACATGGCAATGCTAAACGCCGTAAAAAATTGTAATGAATATTTTCTTGACAGATTTGACTGCTAGCCGGCAAAAAATATTTTTTAAATGAATCTTTTGTTGTTGTCCAATTTGACATTTCCTTACTTAAAAATTATCGTTGACACCAAAAGTTTTATCGCGATGTTGTCATTTTAAAGCTTTCGAGATTTGTCGCTCAAAAATGTCAAAGGTTTGCACTGCAAAGTCAGTACGGACATTATATTTGGTTAATTTCAAATATAACTAATTGTAAGTAGGACGATGACTACTATTTTTTAAGAAAAAATTGGAATAAATGTAGCGGTGGCGGTGGCGGCTAGGAAGAACGAGATGTGACTGACTGACTGTTCATTATAAATGTATGACTTGTTGGGTAGTGCCGCTCCTAGTTTGAATATGTGTATATACATACATTCCAACATGCCCAGTTACATACATTACCATACCGATTTTTCTACAGAATGGATGGGTAGAGTAAAAGGCGGCGAAACTGGTAATATATTTTTTCCGCGTATAAAAACGACAGCATGCTCATTTTTTTCGGGGAGAGAGAAGCAATCTATTTTTTTCCTTTTGTATATTATTCAATAATATTCAATATTTTTTCTGGTCTGCGTTTGTGTGTGTGCTTGTCATATTACTTGAAGTACGTGGATGGTTATTAGGAATGCAAGCAGTGTCAGTGGCGACGGGTATGTTGTACGTCGTTAATAAAACCATACAATTTTATAACGGTAATTGAGTTATGCAGCTCCCGTAAACGAAAATTGTTGATGCGTCAATAATATTTTATTGGCATGAGCGGAAGGGAGCGATCTTGAATATCTTAGCGGAACGACTTACGTTATTTACGAATGCCCCCTTACTAACTTTAGCCAACTCCTTCAGCTTTCCTTTCTAACTATATATATTGGAGCTTGTAGATATATTGCTAAAATTTCGGCATATAGTTTAATATATATCATCTTGAAGGGTGTATGCCATTTCTCTCTTTCGCTCTGTCTTTCTTAAATAGAGCTGGTTTCCTCTTAGCATGGCCGGGTATTATTGACGACTACGACGACGAACAGACGACATCGACACGACGACGAAAAATACGAACAAAAAGGGAAAAGGAAACAGGTAGGGTGAAAGCAGCAGGCAGAGAAGAAAAAAAATTGTTGACTGCTATCCGTGTGTGTGTGTGTGTAATGCATTGCATTGAGTCGAGTTTGAAGGAAGGAGTAGTAGTAAGTTGTAGTAGTAGCGAGAGAGAGTGCATATAATAGAGAGGAAGGCACGAACGCCGAAAACAGAAAAAATATACATGAATTTTCAAGGCTATCCTGCAAATGTATTCACTTATGTACTACTTTTTGCTAGTGCTAAGCGATGTATATGGTAAGAAAGTATATATATTATTATGGTGAAAGGGAAAGAGAGAGAGGGACTCTCCCACTTTCGCTATTTTCGACTTATGGGCAAGTGAAAAATCGTGCCGTATTGGATTATGTTGATGAACCGGGATATTGACGAATTTGATGTTAGTCATTTTCTGTAAATGGCGTTGTAACTAGCAAGAATTTCGCCAATCAAAATCGGAAGTGACGTCATATCCAAACATGCAATTAACTACGTCCCAACTAATCTCTTAAATAAACAACGCACAGTTATTAATTTGAACACATGCTTCACAAGTGGATATAAGCTGACGACTGTTTAAATAACATTCCACAATATGTAATTCGGAACAGTTTACTATCTTCAGGATTTTGAACAATGTTAAGTATATATTTAGGTATTTCATTTACAAGCAGTTCATTTACTGCATCCATCCCGGTATATATCCGGGAAGATTTTGCAGCCCACGTATAACCATTCCACTTTTTGTTGTATGTGGTGAATGTATTGTTAGTAGTATAGTTTACGAGGCCGATGTTGTTGATGATGACGATGGTATGTTGGTAATCATGATGAGGATGACGACGACCATCATCATCATCATCGCTTCAATCGTCGGTTCAAGCAACAGCAGCCGTACTACTGCTCCTACTACAACCATGCATACTATAATATATAGCACGTCCAGAGCTTAAGAACGGCGAAAGTAAAATATTATTGCATTATAGATGCTCCAACTTTCCATTCCCCACATATTCCATACCAAGAAGGGAAAGTACCGAGAAAGCGATAGGCCTGGTCTTGCTGGCTGCCTGGAAAATGCAATACTGACTGAACGAACAGTAGTAGAAATAAGGAGAGAGGCAGTGGTTGTGCTGCGAGAGCGAGAGCAAAAATAAATATATATATATAAACTTTTAGTAAAAACCCAGGGAGGTTTTTTTTGTTTCGTTTTAAGTTTACTGCTAATAAACTGAAAAATAAACACTGAAAAATATATATACATAAGTATACTCTTAGCTTTAAGGACTACTAACACTCTCCTACTAAAACTGTGTTTAGTGTACTAGCTTGTTTGTGTGAATAATACCGAGTGAAAACTACATCGACATTCTGCTGACAACGGCGGGTAAAACTAATCCAAATAACTGATTAGTTGAAAGATCCTGCAAAAAATAATAACCTATTGAAAAGACAAGGCGTGGGTGGAGAAGAAGAAAAAACACGGAAAATAAATTTATTAGTTGCCTTGTGTAAAGAATCTAAAAAAGTCGATGTGTTGCTCTCTTCACGACAACTACTGCTGCTACTCCTACTACATGTATTCTGTCAAAATAGGGCAACTTGTAGAAAACTTGTTTAGTTGAGTATTTGTACTTAAATGTTGTAATATTTCTGGTGCATCTAATGTTTGGAGTTTAATTAACATATTGTGAGTGTGCTACGGTGTGCTTGTGTGAGAGCGAATGTGAAATATTGTTAAGGAGATACGTATTCCTGTATATCCTGTGTGAATTTTTTTCTACCAACATATGCATTCATATTGTTCAGCTGACCAAAACGTTTTCAAACAGAATCATTAAGCAGTTAGCTAATTAACTACATCACGATAATCATTTCACCGTGTGGCTGCTATTCTCAAAGCTGCTGGTTTGCTCGGGTAGCAGCTGCAAACAATTTATTGTTCCTGCTTTCTACCACAAAATATTTCTTACCTTTCATAATTTTTCGAAACCGGGAGCATAGTTATCCAATATCTACAAAATCAATGGTTAATTTGATTGGCGACTCGTCACTGACAATTTATTCCAGGGTTTTTCATCAACCAGCTAGTAACGTTGCGTTAGCATGATCATGGAAAGGCTAACTTTAAGGTTACATGAAAACAACTGACTGAGAGTTTTAGTGCGGGAACAATTTGTAAGAGAAATGAAAATAGCGAGTGCTTCTTAATTTGAGCTAACACTTTGCAAATTGTCAACTGACTTTCTTGTCGTGAGTGTTTCTGAACTGGGAATGTGAGTGCGATTGCTCTTAACTAACAGTTGGGAAATAAAATTATATGTTTGCTAATTAAAATGACAGCGTGATTCAATCATAATTAATTATTATATACCTACTGCATACATATTTGTAGAAAGTGTGACTGAAACCGAGCGAAAGTGATGGAAGAATTTTTTACATTTTAAGAGTGAAAGTGAACGTTGACGGTTTGAACTGATAGCAGCAGAGAAGACAAAACAATCAATTTGTGTTCAAATACAAATAAATAGCTAGTAACTGTTACATATTTAGCTAATCATTCAACTATTTCGGTGCGTTAAAAAGCAGGCTTTTTGCACAAAACACACACAATTGAAGGATTCCTTCCAGTGACAAACAACAATTCCAAATTTTGATTTGACATTCACGATTTACTCATTTATAAGAAAGCTAACCATTAACATGGGGACATGAATTTCAGCTGGACTCAAAGGACACATATACACTTTATTGCTGCTGAGTTGCCGGAAAGGATTGCGGAAACGGATTTATCTGTAAGAAGCGCAAATATTTTGGGTGGCGTCATAATCACGTTAAAATCAGGTTACACAAACATCAGTTGTAAGAGACCGTGTGGTAAATCGGAAGCGACAAAATCGTTTGAGCAAAGAAAATTGACGGCGGTAAATATCAAACGGCCAATATCGTCGCCATCAAGAGAACGCAGCGCCATAAAGGTCCACCATCTGGAGTCATTGGATTATCCCGTCATCCCCATCACTAATCAACACCAGTCATCCGCCCTGTCATTTAGTCACGTATTATACATCCTTATTTGCGAGATCTTATTAAAAGCTAGCTGCATAAATAACAGCAACAATAACAACATTCTACCACCACTGCCTCTGCTCATATTATTCTCAATTACAGCAACAATACTTCAACAGCAAGTCGTACTTGTATCACAAGGATTACTAGTGATAAATTACGTAGCGGCGTACACATCTTCATCTCATTAATTTTCCATGTAGTGGTGCTGTAAAAACTGTTAACAAAGCAACGGCAACAATCGCTTATTATTATAATTTATTTACGATCAACAACGGACGAAGCCATTCATTTAAACAATCAGCAACATATATAGCTACATAAACTACTGCTAAATTTTTGGATTGCTAACTATACTAGACTAAGAAATTCATTAATTACTGTCCCGGAAATTCTCTGTAGATCAGCAGAAGTCACCCAAAAAATGTGAAAGAACCAATTAAGCATAACAACAATGGCGATAACAAGTCTTACTGGCTAAGGACGACGAAGGAACGAAGAATCGAATAGAATCTATAAAAGACGTCAGACAACAATCACCTTTACTGTTAGTTAAAATATTTAATTGTTACTTAGGAAATCAAATACCATCTTCGTTGGAGTTTCAAGTCTTCTGTTAATATTTTTGGCTGCATACTAATATTGGAGCTGGCCTTTACTCAAATCACTTGTTGTCGAGGAATCACTCGGGAAACGCTTCAGATCATCACAATTTCAAATAACATAACAATTTGCTGCCACCAACTGCTTTACTCACTCACCAAAAATGGATATCCTCTTGTCACATGATTTTAGCATTCAATATGGAAACACTGGGACAAGAATTATAGCGAGAAGCTCGGCAACAAAATCCCTTTCCCTGGAACAGGAAATTACTGATGACGGCGATCGAACCAACTCGCACTTGAGTAGTAATGCGTCAGCAACAATTGGGATTGTTGGGGCAGCTGCCACTGACCAAAACCACCTGTTCGTACAGGACAACCAAGACAACAACAAAATGGGAATTTAAGATTTTCTTGCAATCATGGAAGGTGCTAGATCCAATGCAACAATCACTGTTATTCCTGACGATGATATTAATATTGATAGCAGTACTCTAATTATAATTTTAGTAAAATTACTAACAATACAAATACAGCAACGGGAGCGTCATCATAATGATCTATCCGAGTATTTCCGAAGCAGCAGCAATTACGACAACAATGAAGGCGATCACAAAGATGAGCATTGTCGCCGTAGGTTAATTGTTACTAGGCCGCCGCCACTACTACCACTAGATTTTACAAATATTTCGTTAGTTTGGATCTGGGCCAAATTATTGTTCCTGTTTGTCGTCAGGGGAGCCGTAATTGTAAAGGAACCTCTGAGCAGCCAGAAGAAGGAGAAAATTTTTCATTGTTGTCATTACTGTAGGATAACAGCACTATCAACTAGGATCATTGTTGAAAAAGATAGCCATAGTCATCATCATCAGCATTTTTATTTTCTCACCAAACGACGACATCAACAAGACGACCAGTTGTTCAACTCTGCCGCTGCTAAGTTAATTATTAATACTACTAATCATAACAATACTTCAACTACTACTACTAATTGTTCAATAATCCCTCGGTTCTACTTTGATAATAATCTTCATTATTATTGTAATCGTACTACTAACTACTGCTGTAATTATCAGCCAATCTCAACGATACCAAGATCACTAACTACTGCCATAAGACCAGTAGAAGCGACAAATCAAATTCCTCCCAACAACAAATACGACAACAAAATTTCAAATCGATTCCTCCATCTTGCCTCCATTATCGTCGGACTACTATCCCATATATCGGTGGGAATATCAACAGCAGTCACTGCAAAACAAGTATATACTATTCGCCTCGTCAAGCTTATCAACGCATTCTGCCAGGAGCGTGATAAGCATCCACAACAATATACTCGGATAAGCGACGACGACGACGATAAAAACAAGTTTTCAAGTTACTACAATTCCTTCAAGGGTTCTTGGCTAGTCCTTGAACAACAGCGGGAGAAAGTACAGCAAGCTCTGCTACTACATTACTCGTCCCTACTCTCGTCCGTGTCGTTGTACTTCAACGGCATCCACTCCATTCTCCTCAAAGTCAGCTTATTTCAGCACTGCTAAAAGCAACGGATAATCCCGTTCGCGGTAATTATTAAAATTATAAATACATACATACATTATAATTTTAAACATTATTTCATGGATGACTATTTAAATTCAAATATAATTGTCACAAAATCAGGACATCAAAAGAATGAATATTTGATACAGCTTGACGTTTCCCCAAAATATTTCGACTACGAAATCTGTTAGTTCAAACACGCAACTTAAAAGACGGTTCAAATTTACTTAAGCAAGCAATATTAAAATATCATTATTGAAAAGTATGTCGGCATGTTTTTAAAAACGTAATAGGAAAAACCTATCACAAAAAAACGGTATTTTTCCATTCACTTTTCCCTTCCAGCACCGCGCGCAGGCACATGACTAAACTGACTAAACTCGGATGATGACGTCGTCGTAGAATCGTTAGAGAAACGGTCGATTCATGTAAATAAAACAAGAGGACAAGAATTGTAGCAGGAGAGGCAGATGGTTCACAGAATGAGGAGCAATTATCCACTTTTTTCTTGTGTAAAAAATCCCCTACTTTTTTTTCTCTCTCTCTCCTTTTACCCACCGCAAATGATATGGTAACTTGTGTACGGTGCGGTATTATAACGACATGACAGTAGTCCGCACGGAATATGTATTTTTCAGAAAAGCAAGAGAGAGAAAAAACTGTCAATTTTTGGCTCCGCTGTTGGTTGTAAAAAAACAAGTAGAGAAGAGAGAGAAAGTTTTGTTGGCTGCGTGTTTGGTGGTGGTAGGGCGTGGATGATCTCTCTTATTACTCCTTTTCTAGGTGCTCATTCAACACTAGACAAGTTCAGCATGCAATGCTGGAGAAAAGCTTGTAATTTTAATGGGGAAATAGTAACGAGAAAGAGAACCATATTCGTCCTTTGGCGTTTATGACACTGTACTTTGGTAACAACATTAAGTGCGTATTTTTATTAACAAGGAAAGTGTCTCGGGCGATGACTGATGACAAGTTACAGAATTTAAATAGTTTGCCTTTTTACTCCATTCTTTCTCCGATCGCAATTGATCTGATTTCTAATTACCAGTAAACTTGAAATTCGGAACAAAACGTTTAAAGTTGGAACACGCCTTTGCGGGATTAGCATGTTAATTTTTCTATTACCATTTGCCGTCCCATGTTGCCAGTACTATTTTTGTTTTCAAGGAATTCCCTTCATTCGTCACACAAGTAGTTAAGTGGAACTGCTGCTGCCACCAGCGCGGTAGTCAATAAATTTATTACACCACCACCACCACAGCCATCCAGCCGGCCCAACCAGCCACTACTATCATCATTATCATCATCACCGCCCCATTTTCCCAACTTTTTCTCTAGTTGTAAAACAAGTAGCTCTTATATCTCGCCACTTATCACAGTTGTCTTGCTTAGGTAGCTAAGAGCTGCTACACACATTATAATAATCCGTCTGTAGACATTTACAGTACTTGTTATTCATTATACATTGCAAGCAAATATAGCGTAACAAGCAATCTAAATGCTAAACGAGTTCAGAGAACTATTTGTAACATATTCAGAGAGACATCGTTTGTGGCACAATATGTTTTATTACGGCCAGACGATGATGACGACATAAGCACTCATTCAATATGACGGCTATATATCTTATATACACATATGCACACATAGCAATGTTTAAAGTACCGGGCATTTATATATGTCCATACTATACGTATGTCGACCTTAAGCAGTTACCGGAAACTTTTTTGTTAAAAATAAGCTCAAGGTTTCCGATCAACTGACATATTTTTAAGAATTTCAAGTACAAATGTCGTAAAAATGTTCCGTGCCGGCGTGCCAAGTTTTTTGTCGTCAGTGGCAACAACCTCCTTTTGGTCCCAGTCTCCAAAATGCAAACTAAACTGTCGTCTTACTCTCTATACCGCCACCATGCCCTCAGCCGCAAACATTAGTTTTCCATTTTGTTTCCTCTCCGTCAATTCATCGGGTTTCCTTTCCCATTTTTCTGAGTAAACTCCCCGCTAGCAACAACAGGGACAGGAGCGGTGGAAGTAGGTAGGCTGGTTATGTAGACTTGTCAAGTCAACTAAGTAGTTTGTCGGATAAAAATTAAGCTTATAATAATAATAGGAGCAGTAGTCGTCCTAAAACTGAACATATTGTGTAGTGGATATCATATCCTGAAAATATTAGGTAACAAATCCATCTCTCTATAGTAATAAGTAATAATAGGAACAGGAACGCAGCAGCGGCGGCGGTGTATCCTTTTCTTTCTATTCATAGCATTAGCGGAATTACCATTCTCCTTCTTTTCCTGCCTCAGCTCTGCTGCTGCCATGCTTCCATCCAATCCATTTTCCCTTTCCCGGAATATTCATTAAATCCGAAGTGGATTGGCAGTGGATTTTTTTGGACGAGTTTGTCCATGTCGATGATAAACCACTATTAAATATGTTTGCTACAGCAGCAAAATGCTATTATACCTAACTTATGTTATATATTTTCGGGTATTTTTTGACGACGACACGATACTCAATATTCCAGGATATTTTTTGTGATGATGACGTTGACATCCGTCCACATGCATTTGGTTTCTGTGGAGTAGAATAGGAAGTTATATATTTTTCTGGAGAAAAAAAAAACGCATATTCAGCTTTTGTGTCGCTTGTGTGTGTCTTTTCTTCTCTCGTGGTATTTTGTCATGGCACGACAAACCTACACAGAACATACACGACAGTCATGTGGGGAATAAAGAAGGTATAAATCCGCTTCATTCCTGTGTATTCCTCGGTTGGTCGCAAATGTATGGCTTTGCTCATGATGATGATTATTAGTATGCATAAATAGAGAATGGACACAGAGAGAGAGGGATATGGATTGAGTGAATAGGCTCAAGGATGGATGGATGGACTTGCTAAAGGAAAAAAAAAGTCAGTCGAGTTTGTACAAAAAAAATATGGTTGAAAAGAAAGAAAAAGAGAGAAGAAAGCAGAAAAAATACGGTAGAGAACTTGGGTGGAATAATGGTCTAATGGTTTGTGTTTCTTGGGAACGTGGCCGGAAAAATGTTTCGACGCCGAGCAAGTCCCAAGTTTCCGGGAATTATTTCTAGTGAATTGCCTTAGCGGGATAAATTTTACTGGATCGACATCATGGTCGTGGCCCGGGTTTTGGAAGAAATCGCATGCCCGCTTGAATCAGCTTTGAAGTAGCAACCAACATTATTTATGATGCGTGTGTATACTTTCTATTTTAATGGGTAAATGGTGATGGTGGCCCTCTCTGCTCTGCAATGTCTAGAGCGTTCCTTTTTTTCCCTATTGTATATTTTTACGTAAGAAAACGTAGCAAAAAAATAGAATGGGACAAACTGCTGAGGTAAGCCATGATTGCCAATAATACTGCTTGCACAGCTCACTTTTACTTTTAACTCGTGTTCCCTTCTTCTCCGCTTGAAATGGTTTCCGAGGCACAAGAAGAAGCTGCCTAAATTATTCAGGTGTAATGGCTTTGTGTATTCAGTAGACTAGATATGCAAATAGTACTTCCGTGCCATGTATATCATATGACGTTGCATTCGGTCGATTGGGAAGATCATCTACAAATGTAATAATACGCAAAACTACCTGATTTTTAAAATGACCAAAATCCCGTGCCTTGCAAATAAGAGAAAATTTCAAGCATAAGCGGACACATTCCGAATGACATCATCTACATTTCGCCAAATGTGTAACATGAGTAGGGAGAAAAAAAACAAGTAAAGTGTTGTGTTGTAAAACGAGAAGGCATACTAGGTAATTAAATGACAAAACACACACACAAACACACCGACGCCGCCCACACCTACACACAAAGATAAACTTTGCCCACATTTTTTTTCCTGTTTTCTCCTCCGTGATTCATTAAACTGGTGTGTACTTTTGAAGGTTTTTAGGGATTCCCAGTGAGATAGCCCAGCAAGTTCATAAAACCGACAATTTTTGCTTTTATCCCATATCTCAACATCACCATATACAAAATAACCCACAGTAAAGTGTAGTGGTGGAGGAATGGTGGATAAATGGATAATATATATATCTCTCTCCGTTTGGCTGAAAAAATCCATAGCCAAAATCCTGCGGTGCTCTCTCTTTCTCTCTCTCTCTCTCGCTTTCCTCTACACGAGTCTGGTTTTAATGGCAAGCAGTGCAACTGTGATGTTGCCTGCTGTTGCTACTGCATTAGCGAATAAAGAGATAAAGGCTAAAAGCGAGAGTGACTCCATAATAAAGTATACGTAATACATGCACAACACGAAATGGTCCTTCGACACCGGATTGTGTGTCGTATGAATTTATATAGATTTATATTCACACAGAAAATGTGTGTGTGTGTGCGAACGACTGATCCTGAACGTAAATAAGTGTGTGTATGTGTGTTTGTTTGTGACTACATATTTTAATGGGAATTGCTGTAGAGAAAAAGGGCAAGATGGGTAGATGGGAGATGGTATAGTGTATATTCATATATTACACAAGGTGTACACACCTTTTTGCCAAGTGTGCCTAAACCAGACTAGAGGCATTAAAGCTGTTTGCTGGCTGTGGGAATAGAGTGAAAGTTTTTTTAAAGAAAAAAACTACAACCATTTATTCTTCCTTAGTCGCCTTCTTCTCCCAGAGAGAAAAAAAAGAAAACCTTGCGAGTAGTGAAGCCATAATACAACTTGTATAGATGAATGTATCCAGAGTATAACGGGATAATATATAGTTATGTTATGCCATCAAATGATAGTAGTAGTGAAAGCAAGCAGTTGGAAAATTGGGCGAGAGTACGACGAGAGAGAGAGAGAGAGAAGCAGGAGGAAAGTATTTTTTCGTTAACACTGTTTGTGTGTATGCGAGAATAGGCTAGCAAAAAAGCAAGCGAGCGAGCTTTGCTCTATAAAAGGAAGGAAGGAAGCCTTTAGACAGAAAACTGTGCTCTTGATGGCTCTCTCCCTCGCTTTCCATATTATTCATTTTGCTCGTTATTCTCGTCCTGCCACACATCCAGTATTCAATGCCATTCAAACTGCTGCTTCTGCTGGAGAGATAAGGGGTCGTTCACACAATGTGGGTCATATACCTAGTCACCTCGAAATGTTTCACGTCGCCCACCTCTGCAATTCCGCTATGTTAACAAATTTATCACTTGTATATCAAACTTGTATAAAATGTGTTGTGGCGTTAAAGGTTGACATGAACGACCCCACTTAATGTTTTCTCTCTCAACAAATGGGTGTAGTAGCCTTCATCGTCAGCAGCAGTAGAAGCGGAGGTGGTAGTAGCGCTTCTTGACTTTGTTTGACTGGCTGTTTGCTACCTAGCTCCATAGTCCACCTCATGACTTTGTACTTCACACAAAACTCCATTCTCAATCCATTATTTTTTCCAACACACCAAATCACTCCACACTCCATTCTTCCCTTCTTTCTTTCTTATTTTTCCTACTTTATCTTCTTCAGTTTTTATACAACTTTCACACTTTTTATGTTCTCTCACACTTGCTTTCACTTTGACGTTCTTTCTTCTTCTCCTTGTTCCCATACAGCAACATTTTCTCTCTCATTTTTTTACGAGTGAAAAGAGAAGAAATCTTACTTTGGTTTGGATTGTAGGAGTAGTGGCCATAAGAAAGTAAGTGTGAAAAATGGCGGAAAGCGTAAATAGGAGTTGAGAGAAAAAAGACTGTATGGCATACAAAAAAATGTTTACGAATCAAACTGAAATTTTTGTAAGTGTTTACGAACCAAAAGAAGAATTTTCTAAATTACAAAAAATCCAGCTACCGGCGACATTCAATATCTTGAATGGAATGTTCTTTATGTACTTGCGCCCATTCACAATATTAAGTGGAAACATTTCGTGTTTCAGATTTTCTTCAATTTATCCACCTGAAACTTTCGTCAGAAATTGAAATGGGAACATATGGGAACATAAGCATTCTACGTTTTTGCAGCATATTTCTTTCTTGAAGTGAAATGTAGTGCTGTGCTTCTTCGTTCTATCTGCAGTGGTGCCAAAATAATTTGAGTGACAGCAAGTTAGCATGCATTATCATTTTAAAAATTCATCCATACTGCCATGCAAGCTGATGCGATGAAAAAAAGTTTTGCAAAAAATGTAGGCAGATATATTTCTTTCAAAGAGCATTGAGTTCGCCAAACACACACACACACACATCTGTGTATGCATTTGAATAAATGATGTCGCAAAAATAAATGATCAAGAAGAAGGAAAAGTTGTTGCCTCTCTAGTCTCCCGTATTGCGAAACCATTCTCGTTTTCGTACCCTTTGCCCTTTTCCGCATGGATGATGATGCTAGAATCCAAAGTGGCTTCCTAAAGTATACTTTCCCCACGCAAAAACTTCAACTTGCTCTTCCATAGCGAGCAGAGGAGCAAATAACCTGCAATTCATGCAAAAGGTGAATTGGTACAGGAGTGGAACGGAAATATAAATCTAAATAGCAAATGTCGTGCAACAAATATCCTACACGGCGCACTTCGCTTTCACTTTCGGTGAAAATGGCGTGTAAATTTTTATATAAGTGGTCGTAATTGGTAATTCGGGAAGGAAAGAAGGAAAAGAAGAGTTTATCTTTCTTATTCTTACTCAAAAATATGTAGAGAGAGAAAAGTTAGTCAAGAATAAGTAAGTAAGCTAGTCTTTCTTTCCAGCCAACAAACATCCATGACCAAACAAAGTCAGAGTGAAAGTACATTATTCACTTTCTCCTCCCGTCTGTGCCTTTTCGTGTGGTGTTGACGATGCGGATGATTATCCTCGGCGCTGTAAAATATTTGAGCAAGTGCTTACTCACTCACTCACTCAACTTAACTTTCTACTTTTTGCTTTTTTTCTGGCTGGATAATAAAAATTACCAAAGTTTGGGCAGTCATCATTCAAACTAACGATATGATGGGAGGATATGTCTAGGAAAATGACGATAATGGATAATACGATGACGGCAAGTGTAAAGTTTGCAAAAGTGTGAAGAAAAAAGTATTACATAATACATCCGTAACGTGATATACATCATTCTAATGATGTCAATGGATCATGTATAGAAAGCCGGTTTCATTTACCAACTTTTTTTTCGTTACTAGTTCGCACAAAGATGCTTTGAACTGACGTTTCCAACTGTTGATAAAACGGCTTTTGTTGACGGCTAAATCCAGTTACACTTGTGCGATATCAAATGACGACAAATATCAAGATAGTAACTCATCCGGAGTGGATAAAATCCTAAGCTGTGATATAATGCTAGTACTTTGAAGCAGTTTTAGTAGCTTTGCTTGATTTTATCTGGATTCGAGAACCCCATTTTTAGAAAAGCTCAAAAAATGTAAAACGCGTTTGCCCACGTATGCACGCGAAACCAATTTTGTCATTTCTTAGGTTTCATTATCCACACGTCATTTAAAAAAATCTTCCCGTAAACTGTTGTCAAATAATTCACCGTTTCAGTAATTAACGTCCAACTGTCCCAAAAATAATTGCTCACCTATTCAAACTTTTAATCGTCCAAGTCGTGAACCATACGTGTGTAAACATTTTTCATTTGACGGGTGTGCCAATCAACAGCACGCATCTATGCACTCATATAAATGTATGCACAATAAATTGCCTAAAAGTATGCGTCATCGTCGTCATCGTAAAACATCATCGTCATGTGATGATGGCTGACGGCGGTGATGACGACGACCCCGCAATAGTTTATATTTTTTGTGTAGTTCAAACTCTCCCTTTTCTTACTCTTCGTCATCAACATCGTCGTCGCATCACACACACATAACATTATGTACTATCCACTCCAAAAATATTCTTCACTCGATACTGTTAATATTTTTTTTATATTCTTGGACAGCCTGCTGTGCTCCCTCTGAACTGCAAGCATATGGCAAGTTCCACTAGCAGCAGCAGCAGCATAGCAGCAGTTAGTCGATATTGCCGTATGTGTGCATGTGACTCTGGTGACTGACAAACTGACTGACTGGGTAAATAAGTGAGTGAGTCGTTTTTGTGGAAGAATGGTGAGGAATCGACTGGTGGTGTCCTCCTTTTTCGCGTTCACTTGAAAATTAGTGTACCGTCGTTCGAGTCGTTGTTGTTGTCGTCGTTGTCGACGCCGCATAAAATTTTGTTAGCAGAGAGCGACTTGACTCCTTTTGCATATACTTTCCCTCGTTTTTGTCGTATGGAATAAAGTAAAAAGTAACTCATACGTACGTAATCTAAATATAAAGTAAACTTTTTGTGTGTTTGTGCTATTTGCAATGCAATATAGTTCATGTAGTATAGCCAGAGAGGCTTATGTTATGTTCAATGTACTCGACGGTAATTTTTTGAGGCTCGCTTCATTTAATATAATTTTTGTTTGTTTCTGTCTTCAGTTCAGTCGAGTATGTGGTTTTGGCATTTAGCTGAAAATAAAGTAGAGCTACATATGTACAATGTATACGTTTTCATCACCACAATTTCACATTATGCTAGTTTTTTGTTACAACTGGCGATGTATTTATTTGACGGACATAACCTCACCATGATATAATGACGATGATGATGTAACGACTTTACTCACTCCCTCTCCGTTCTCCACCAGGCTATTAATGCTTCCAGGCAAAACCGCGACCCACCGCTGGTTTCGCTTGCATCCGAAAAAAACAACAACTTGACACACTTTTGATTTCCCCTTTAACATGCATACATGCGCCCATATCACTTTACAAAATGAAAGTAATGAACAAAGTGTACATATTTTCTGGGACAGAATATGACGAATAATTGCCACATTTTGTGAAACAATTTAGCAGAAATATATATGGGCTCAAGCAGGTGATGATGAGTAATTGGAATACCCAATTAACTGTTACAGTGTCGGTGGAAATATGGACGACAAATTGAACGTCATAAAATGTTTCTTTAAAAATTATTTTGTCGTTTTCCCAGAAATGCTTCCGAACAGAAAAAACAGCATTAAATATTTTAGCGGTACAGTAATAGGTTTTCCATATGCCTTTTATATTCCATCAATCTGCTGTTTTAGAAAGGTGACACCTCCCCGGGCTATAAATAGCTTCGTTTTTACTTTTCTTGAACTTTTTTCTCCCCATGTTAGTCTAGTGCGTACTATTAATAGGTTGTAGTAAAAAATATAATATCTCTCCTCTTTCAACTTCCATTCATTCTGAGCATAAATGAAAGAAAGAAGACACTTTCTCTTCAATCATTTCCCACATCAGCTTTCTCTCCCTTTGCCCAACATTCCAGGGATCCAGCCAGCATCAGCATCCGTTTTCCAGAATCTTACACGAAACTCGTGCGCTTTAGGAAAATCGTGAGATGCCTTCAGAAAATTGCGATTCTGCATCCACTTCATTTCCTCTACTTTTTTTTACCCTGTTGGCTTTCAACTCTCTCTCGTCTTCTCCTGACGATTCAAGACGATCATCCTGATGGCTGCTTTTTTGGCTCTACTCTCAGGCAAAAGGCATCAAGGTAGCCACGTAGGCCACGATATCCAAAGGATACGTCATCAGTGTTCGTTTTTTTATATATATATTTGTTCTGCTTTCTCCAGAATGGGAACATGATCATGAAAGATGCTGGTTGTTGGTTGGTTGTAAAAAAGATGCTGCTATCCTTACCGCTGCTGGGCATTTCCTATTTACTTGCTGCCTTCTTTCCATTTTACTCGCTCTTTTTTTCTCTCTCATGAATGGGTTGAGTTGTGTGTGTCTGTCTGTGTGGGAGAAAGGCTATTTGGTACATGGCCGAACGTCCTGGATTGATGGGAAAGAAAGTAGTGAAAGTCGTGAAAGCGGTAATGATGATCACGATGATCTAGAAAAAAGGCCAAGCGAATCAAAAACTACATCGTACAAGGTAGTAGTCTATTTGGCTGACGTTTGTTTGGCTTGGATTTTAAAATAGCGGAGAGAGGCGGGAATGTATGTATATTTTGTATTATTAAGTGTTTACGGCCCGTACTAAACAAGAGAGCGTTAAGTGCTTGATGGTATAAAAAAGGTCATATAAAAAAGTACATGGCGTGGATCCTTCGAATTTTTCGGGTGAAATGTATAGGTTATGTAAGACTTTTATAAAAACATGTGTTGTAGGACGTTTAGAAAGATGGAGAATTGAGATTTTTATAGGTAATAGGGTGTGATGCTTTTGTGTACTTTTTGATGTAATGGTTTGACGACGTGGCTGGAAAATCTTAATTATCATGTGCTTCAATCATGAACACAGAGATTTTAGCGACGAAATAGAACATTTTCGATCCATGCGCTTTCTTGTCTAAAAACGTGGTGATTTTGTTTTGTGAACATACATTTTCTTTTAAAGTTGGCCTGGCTAAAATGGGGAAGGATGGTATAATAATGGCACATTATATTGCTACATATTGATGATGCCCTCCTTGTTCCGAAAATGAGGAAGAAATGTCTGGAATGACTTTATATAGCAGCGTACCAGCTTAGACTTTTGGCTTTGGTGTGTGTTTGTGTATGGAAAACAAATAGTCTGGCAAACGAAAGAGGAAGGAAGGAAGTGAGGTTGGGAATTGAAGCC
Source organism: Sinella curviseta (assembly GCA_004115045.4). Lineage (NCBI taxonomy): Eukaryota > Metazoa > Arthropoda > Collembola > Entomobryomorpha > Entomobryidae > Sinella > Sinella curviseta. The sequence goes on along the minus strand of CM023199.3, from coordinate 29,680,197 downwards.
GAATTAAAAATTCATGTCTAGTCATTCTCTTTGGAGAACACACCTATAAAATCCTCATCTAAAATGTTATCTATGCAGATAAAGTCGGGTGGATTTTTTTACTACTGCAGTGGTAGAACTGGAAAAACGGCTAGACTGGCTGTATATGTGAAAAATGAGGACTTTTTGGCTTTTGATTCTGGTCGTGTCTAGCCAGGCCAGGTAGACCGACAAATGACTGGTGCTTGGTCAGTGGGAACGGGAAAAGGAAAAGGAAGGAGAAGAAGACAAAAAAGTTTCCTTTTCTCCTTCACTTTTCACTTTGATTTATAATGGAGAAAGTTTAGAGTGACTGGGGAGCGGAATAAAATGGGATGGTATGTAGCCACAATCAAAAAGTCGGACATGGAGAATCTTAAACGTCCGAAACAAATTCCCGGATTCAATTAGTATTCGTATGACCTGGTTAACATATATGAATCCCTGTCTGAAAAATTCTGGACATTGCACATCCCGGGCGCTTTCTGATTTGGATGATTTTACATTCTTGGCATGTGATGAGCTTAACCTTGGCTTGTCCTGTAAACAGCTTCCCGTGTTGTTGTTTTGCTTGTCTCATGTCCAAACACATTTCCCATTCTCTTGGAGACGGACAGACGCTTAAAGTGGTCCATAACTACGGCATAGAATAGTAATGATTTTACCCGAATTCGTATCAACAATTTGTAGTGTGCCGTATCACTTGAAAAATGTATCACACGGGAAAACAGAAAGGGGCATTTTGTGCTGTCTAATTAATTAATTGAAAAGGTGTCCACCCACGCAAGCACGTGGCCGACAACTAAGCATGAAGACATTTCCAAAATGTCACGTAATAATAAATAAACAATGTGACGCATTGAAAAAAAATTCGTTAAAGGTCAGCCGCAATACGGTCAGTAAATTTTCTAGAATAATGAGCCATTAGTTCTGAAAATACTGGAAACCGTACAGAATGAATGACTGCCATGGTTTAAAAATAAAATGTTTGGTGTCGTCGTCTTGATATAACTAATACGACGTTAATTAATCTAATTATGTTTTATTTCTGTTTGTATCCATTTCAGGTTGGCAGCTGCCGAAGCAGCAGCAGCAGAAAACCGTTCTGCATCGAAGAGTGGCCGCTTCGGCGGCAGTGGAGATTGGGGCAGTGTCCGGCCTTTTGGGTTACCCATCAACATGGGTAAACGAAAGGGGAAAGGGGCCAAGGGGGACCCGAACCTCCCGGGTCCTTCATCTCTTTTCATTTTCACCGACGACACCAAGATTCGTCGGTGCACCCGGTTCATTATCGAGTGGCCTCCCTTTGAGTACGCCGTTTTGTTAACCATTATCGCAAACTGTATTGTCCTTGCACTCGAGGAGCATTTGCCGGAAGGCGACAAGACTATCTTAGCACAAAAATTGGTAAGTGGCGCTCAACTTGTTCCAAATTTTTATTTGATGCTTCAAATTCGTAATTACCATCCATCTGGCCAAATCTTCGTTTACGCAATCCTTAAACATTTTGAATGCCAACAGAAAAAAATATAGGTACGTTTTTTTCTACTCTACTTATCCCTTGACCTCCACTCCATTCACTCGGCTCATTTACGAAACGGATTTCCATTAGCCGTAAATCGAGCTCACTAACGTCACTTTCACTTCTCGAGCCAAAAAAAAATTTGAAGAGAAAGCCACTTAACAAGTTGATGGACTTTTCAAAGAAACGAAAAAAAACAATACGTACATGTTGTACTCGTGTTACGGTTATACGTGTCGACGCTTTTACCAATTTGTTCTCCTTTTTTTGTACAGGAATCAACGGAGCCTTACTTTTTGGCAATCTTTTGTGTGGAGGCCTCGCTCAAAATACTCGCATTGGGCTTTGCACTCCATAGTGGTGCATACCTCAGAAACATATGGAATCTCATGGATTTCATCGTAGTAGTCACCGGGTAAGCTAACAACTAACGAAACAAAAAAAACATCAATCTGAACAAGCAATTAAAATCCTATATTTTAACCGTTTTATCAAATATTTATGAAATCTCTCTCAAAACCTATATGATGATAATAATGATCGACGTGAGAAAAAATATTGCTAAAAAGGAATTTGAATTTAATGAAAAAAGTATATTGGAATAAATGGAATTTTCAAAGCGTATCTAGAAACGTAGCGGTAAATGTCGTTTTGTAGCAGTAGCGGTGGTTTAATTTGATATAAATTTGTAGCTTTTGGGTAAAAGAAACGTATTATCCACATAATATATATATATTTTTGGGTATATCAGAATTATCCACAGTAGATGTTTTTATTATATTCCTCCTCTCTCGCCAAAACCAAAAAAAATACTAAACCAGTACGATATTTTGTACCGTGTTTACAATTTTTGTTGTCATGTCGTCGTCGTACTCATCGTATTAATTGTTACATGTACTTATCTGTTTAAAAAAATATATAAAAATTTGCACTTTATTTGGCGACGTGACTTCAGCTTCCTTCTCCAACAACAAGCTATTACTTCAAAAGTGATCCCAAAAAGCTATTCTTGTTGCAATATGACGGCGATTATGATGTAATGATGAGGAGGACAATAGCGCATTATGGGAGAGAAGGAAGCTTATTACTCGAAATGATTATATGATCAGAATGTAAATGGGATCTCGTCACGGATGTCGTCAGATTAGCCGTAATGATAGAGTAAAGTAGTTGGAGTGTTATATTTAAGTAGCCTTTGCTAGCGTTAGTTGATATTGTTGAATATATTTTTGGGTGTTGAGTAGATTGTGTAGACGTTGTTGTGTAGAGTTGTCGTCTGATGATCGTCTTTGGTGTTGTATCAATTTGGTGTTGTCTATCTTTATTCTTGTCCCTGTGTCGTCGTCGATAACGCGAGCATTTTACGAATAGAATCAAGTTAGGAACCGTGCCCATTGGGACAAGCGTCCCCTGTGGGACATCTTGCAACTGAATATATTCGAATTACCAGACAAAAATGAAACGACACTAGAAATTTCTGGCCATTTTTTCCAGTCCGGATTCCCGGATCCCACCCACTCAACCTACATTTTTACAAACAATTGCCGATATTGTAAACAACCCTAATGAATACATACACGTTCGTACGTTCCAGTTCCATGAAATCTTCGTTAGCCTATTCATGCAGCCCTAATTACAGAGCAAGACAGATCATACATAAAACTCTTTCCATTTCCGAATAATTCAATCTCATAAAACCACTTCTTCTTGACCACTCAGTCGTCAAAGCATTATTCGGTGGTGGAAACAACAGGGCCGGGAAAGAAAATACGAGTTTATTAGGAAAATTTCAGGCTATTTTCTCTCTCTCCCCCAACAAATCTATTTTTAGCTGACATACATATTGAAAAGGAACAACCACCCAAAAACTTACAGTTGGGTAGGTATAGATGCACACACGCTCTCAATATCGGGAAAAGCAGACATTTGCAACAACATTTGAGAGTGAGAGAAGTAGAAGAAGAGAAAAAGAAGGGAAGGGAAACCACTTATCATTTGGAGTACATCACAAAATGTTTTCTGCTACCCACCACCACACCACCACCACTAGCAAAAGTCATCCAGGAAAAGTCAGTGAAAGCAAAAAAAAGATATGCCTATATTTATTGCCATACAGCTAGAGTGCTAGATAGATCACGACGACTACTCTGGCTGATGATGATGTCTGTTATTTCTCTCCTTCTGTGTTTGTGGTCTGTGGTTATGATCCAGATGACGACCATGAATTTTGAGCAGGAGAAAGAGAGGATGTTCGAGAAAGAAAAAAAACTTTTGCTCTCTCCGGTAAAAATCGGTGGAATCAGCATATAAATATCGGAGCTATCACAATCATCATCAGCAGTAGCAGCAGCAGAATTCCATTCTCTATGCTTGTTCTGTTGTTGTAAAAGGAAATCTTGGGGAAGAACCACGCAGTGAGAAGAACTTTGTGTGAAGAGCACGAGAGAGAGTTTATTCACCTAAGTGGATTTTTTTCACCTGAGAAATCCATAGGCAAAAATAAATAGATAGAAAGAAGGATGCGGGAAGATAGTGAGCTAGATTTTCACCAGACTTATATACATTTTTCTTGTGGCATATGAGAAGGAAATGGAGAGGACTTTTTTACAGGAGAAAAACCTAGAACCTTGTAGCAAGGTGCAACCACATCCCTACACAATCCATTCGTTCAAGTGGTGTGGTATATTTTTTGTGGTTATAAAGGCATTATTCTCTCTTTTTGTGTGTGCTTGGCAAAAAATTGTAGTATATGGTGAAAGGTAGCGACAGGTATGTATATAGTGGGAGAGAGATGATTGAAGAGCTTGTCTGATGCTGAATGGAAGAAAGAAAAAATGGAACGAGTAGTGTGAGATGGCTATATATGTAGAGGTGGAAAGGAGAAATCAGCGGAATTTGATGTTGTTGGTGGTGAAAAGGGAGAATGAGAAATAGTGCTGAGCTCACAGAACACTTTGGGTTTGTGGTGGTTTCTGGAGATGATGATGACGATGGAGGGAAAAAATAACAGTTTAACTTTCAAAAGTAAAGTATGGGAAAGAATAGGGAGACGAATACGGGGATGCAAAATATAACTCAAAATCTTCCACAAATCACGGAAAATATTTTAGCCAATTTGCATCTCTTTATTAGAAGCTACATCAGCGACGAACATATTCATAATGGTGCCAAAATTAGCCAAACGGTCTAGTTTACAATCATTAGTTAGAACCTCCCTATAAATGGATACATTAGATACAAATTACCACCAGTAGCGAAAATTTTCCAAATAGTCGAAAAAAATGAAAAATTCCAATGATAAACGAATGAATCAATTGAGTAAGCAATAAATGTACACGATACCAAATTGACTGGAAAAATTTATGCTAACAAACTTGAATGACTCGAAAAAATCAAACAAGGTCCATGACGCTTTTCGCCGAGTCCAAAGTGGAGGTAGTCGACTTGCGGATGCTTCGCTCATTTCGAGTGTTGAGACCACTCAAGCTCGTCTCACGGATACCTAGTGAGTCCAGTCATCTCTATGTACTAAAAAATCTACTACTACTACTCATCTCTATAATAATGTAACTATATTGCTACTATACCCTGTTATTATAGTAGTAGAAAGTCAGTATAGCTTAATATAATCAAAGTATATATATCAGTAACTAACTATATTACTTATATTTACCTATCAATTTTATTATACACAGTAAAAAATGTCCGGTAAGCAGAGAAGTATAAATAATATATCAGGCTACATACATACATATATCTATGTAGGACGGTAATACAAAAGAGACAGGATTTTTTTCTGAGAAACTTTTTCTTTTTTACAACTTAAGCCTATTACTCCGATTCCTTATTTTTCGACATCACAAGATCACCATCACCAGCAACACACAGAAAAAAACAACAATAGATAAAAGTTATTCTTTGTCAGTACTGTTTCTTTTTTGTGATGATGCTCTGATTTTTATCGAGAAAGCGAAAAAAGGCATCATCATTTTCATCAGAAAGAGAAAGGCAGCTTAGATATTGCTCTCTTCGTTTTTACTCACAGACTAAAAATGTGAGATGCATTCTTTCCCATAAAGAAAAATACATATATAGAGAAAGTAGCAAAGCAAAAAAAGTGTAAAGGGAATATCTATCACATATTATTATGGTTAGAAAGGCTACTGACGGCGTCTCATAAACCCAGATTCTTTTTATATATATTAGCATCATGAGTTTTTTTGCCGTTGTATATGATGATGATGAATCGGAATAGCCAGAGATAAATTCGAGATGACGGGAGAGAAAAAAAGTCGAGCGGCGACTGTATGACTGGATAGGGTGCGAGATGGGGGCGGATGATGACGTGCTCGTATACTTGGTCCAGTTTTTACTTCCGTGTGGTGGGAAATATATCGCTAATAAATAGTACAGTGATCTCATTTCTCTTTTATGACGACAACAGAATATTGCATGTAAATAATGGTCAGCGTAGTGGAATTTTCCTCGGAGCGATGGTGATGAATACAGTCTGGTGACGAATTACAATTGATTACAATATTTAAATGTGTAAATACTTACACAAACGATGTAAGTGTTTCAGAAAGGTTGTAACGCAAGAATAGGTTAAAATTTGTCATATAACCTGAAGCTATAAATTAATTTGGTATTACCAACATCACCTCAAATGTACGCGAATCATCTTTTAAATACGAGCACGGTGTCGATCGAATAAATATTTTAGTAAGGGCATCTCGTAACGCCAATATAATACGTCATCATAAGACCTGCTCAATATTGACAAAAATATGGTACCAGATTGAGCGAGCGTTGTCTTAGGCTTCAAAAATATGTTTCTCTGCGTACATAATGTACCGACTTTCATGCATAATGACTAGCGTGGATTAGCATTTTTATGCATGGTTCGTCGCAGTACTCGAACCTAATACGCGCTGAGTATATACATAGTTTCCAGTGGATACCATATGGTGTCTTGTAGTCAGTCGGAACAATTTGTTATCAATCGAATATTTCGAAGCGAGTTCATGACGTAATCACAACTTGCGATGGGAGTGACGACGAGAGCGGTCGTCATAAAAATTGATGACGGAAAGTGATGTTGGATAATGAACGGACGGGAAAGGGCATAGGGTACAATAAACATGGCAATGATGAGAGGTACATATAGCAGATAATTTTTCAGCGAGACGACAGCTAAGACAATAATCATCATTGGATAGCTAAATGAAAGCACCAGATCGTGCCAGTATGGTAGCATAACGCTCCGTATCTCTTTGCTCGACCTACTAAAAAAGGACGTGAGATTGCAATACTGCTTCTATGCGCGTGGTAAAAAACTACACGAGCCAAAGTCACGGATCTGCTCCATAATTAATTCTTCCAGAAATTTTCGTACTGGTTATTTGGGTAATTTCAAATCAAGAGGAAGAATCTTTACAATATTTTTTGTCCGCCACTTGCATGACGACTTTTAAAAATAATTATGTGACGACATCATCAAAAAACGCATGAACTAAATTTACAGTATTCGGTGTGTCGGGAATTGGTATTCACGGAAATTATTGATTTGGAGAGAGCACGATGAATAAATTAATATTGTGTACAATTTTTTGCATGTTTGTTTGTAAGCTTTGTAAAAATATCTATATATTTGCCGCATGCATGTTAAATATTTATTGGTGTGGTAGCTTAACGATATATACTGATGTATCTTGTCGAATGGGTATGATTTCTGTATGAATTTTGGACGGTTTGAACAAAAACTAACAATTTTTCGATTAACTTGAGAGATAAACACTAATACGGAATGCGTGCGTGTGTGTTGAACGTCGTCAAATCTATTAATATCTTGTTAATGAAAAAATAATAATATGAATGAAAATTCCTCTGCTGCTACAAGGAATTTATTAACAAAAAAAACAAAGAAACTAAAACAAAAAAAAAGATTGTAAATATAACTGAATGAAAAAACTTGAATTTTGAATTGGTTGCTGTCTTGTCTTATCTTGAATCCGGAAGTTGCTTAACGTTGGAAGGCGATGGGTAAGTAATATTAACAAAACAAAAGACTACTAATTACAAAAAATAATCTCTCTCAGAGCACTTCCTCCCACCTCTATTCAGTATATTTTATACCTACTTACTACCTATTGTATATATATAGCGCATACAAATTAATTGTAATGGCATACTTTGTAAATCTCTTGTTGTTCTGTACCTTATCTATGTATCTGTTTTGTGAAAGTGAAAGCACAATGTAGCGTAATCGTTTGATACACCGTATTTGTTTTGTTGTTGATTTGTGAATATGCATTCAAGTTTTTGTACGCAAGTACCACCACTCACCACTAACGCAGCACACTAAACTAATTTGCACCACGATTATGACCGGAAATTTTGCAAACCGGCTTATCCGCAAGGGGGTATATATACTAGGTTCGGAGCTTCAGACACTTTTGATCAAAATTCCGCCATATTGAATTATGACGTAGACTCCAGCGGTTAGCGTTACCAGAATTGTATATTCCTCTCCATGTTTAAAACTGTCCGATTGGTCATGAAAATAAATTCATGGCGTGAGAATTAGCCAAAAGTGTACATGTAAACAACAAACAGGCTCACTTTTACGCTGGTGCCTACGTCACAACCATCATCATCATCATCACCTACATATTTTTGGTCTGCTTTGTTGATGTGCCGTGGGTTGGCTTATCCGGAAATTTCACTGGCTTAAAATATAACGCCACACAAACAATAATAACTAATAATCCTGATGGCTTTAATCTTAGGCATAAATTTCAAAGATTCAAAACAGATTTCACAATCTCAACAAAAATTGAAATTTTGAACAACTTTACCGACCCAAACACTATATTTGTCCAACTTCACCCACATTTCAGTCCATCCAAAAACCCGGGGAATACAATTATGGCAACCCTGATTTCCTTGCTGCCATTGTCCAAGAACAAATCGCTGCAGTCGACGTGCCCACAAAGAAAATGCAGAGCCATCCTAACCATAACCGTTATCACAATTGATGCCATAAAACCGTCAATAAATACCCTGCTGCCTCCTATAATGGAATTTCAACGAAAATCTAACAAAATGTGTCCTTCTCCCAAAAAATACCTATCCAAAAACTTTCCCTTTATCTCACACACACTCCTTCCCTTTTAGTGTGCATCTAGAGTGCGTGGGCGGAATACGTTTTTTATCACAAACACTTGCGGACATTTCATATACCTGAATGCATATTCACGAACCAAACTACTCACACATGCACACGTGTAAATTGGCTGGCACTTGAAACAAATAGCCAAAATAAAGCTTTGCGTTGTTAAGATGCCGCGAAAATAAATATATACACAGATACACTCGCTCTCTATATTCTGTATATAAATTTGCTGCTGCTCATGTCGTGTTGCTACTACTACAAACTATCGTAAAAATAATACTCAAGAAAACAAAAAAAATTCCGTATATACTTTTGAGAGGAATGTTACGCGCAGAAGATAAAATGTATAAATAAATGCCTACTACTCCAACACACCGTTACTGCTACAGCGATATACAAACAACTGTATTTGCATACTATACTATCAATCTATTTATGTGCTATTTTATACTTGCCACAAATATCTAAATACTTTTTTTGCTGATCATTTCAACGATCACCGCCGTCTTTCTCGCCAAGCCAAAAAAACGTACAAGTATTTTGCTGCGCATCTTTCACGTTTGGAATTATAGTGTAGATTGTGACAGATGATGGGCCATAAACTTTAAGTAGATTTGCCGTTATTTTTATTTATTTCCATTTTCTGTTTCTCTCCACTTACATAGAATTTCCCTATGTATTCGAATCGCTACTACTTCTATATTTGTGCTGATCTTATCAGGTCTGTACGTACTACTTACTACACACGGCTCTATAGCTCTTGATACTACTTCACGTCAAGCTACGTATATTTGGCTGAATACCATTTGTGATGCTCCTGCTTAAAATTCCAAATAGACTACTGTTTTATTTTGTTGTTTAGTTTTTTTTGTTTACTTTTTGGGTCCACATCACCACCATCAAAAATGATCCATATATAATAATTATGATGATGATAACCAGAGCAACAAACATTTTTTTATCCATACAAATTTGTTTTGGTCCTCCGAGTGCCGGATCGATAGACCGACACTACATACATATATTATTACTATGTAAACCGATATATCTATTTTATCTGTTGTGTGGTCCGTCGGTCCTGTAATCATATTTTCTCTATCTATCTATATCTCTCTATATATTTCTGTCGTGTTTTCCGACTCCTCGAATATTTTTACTAGAAATGATATGTTTTTTTTACTCTTCTCTAAATAATATGTTGCGTGTGTACTACATTTCCCAACATGTTTTATTGAGTATCGTAAACTAATGTAAATTTTCCTGTATGTATGTCCATATGCGCCCGCCCATCCTCTAGGTTCATCACGCTGTTTGCTCAAGGAAACATTGGGGTAGATCTTCGCACCTTACGAGCCATCCGAGTGTTGCGACCCCTGAAACTCGTCTCTGGAATTCCGAGTACAAACCTTTTTACATTCCATTATTTACAATAATTAGTCGTATTACAATTTAGTAGATTAGCATTATGATAACATAATTTATTTTTGACTTTGGAGCAAAAAATCATGTTTTCGTTTTGTAAATTTAAATTATTTAAATTTTGTTAATTTTCAGTTACCATTTGTATTATTATATCTTAAAAATTACAAATTAAAGTCGATTAGGTACAAATTTAGAAACAGAATTAATTAGTTACGACGCCATTTAGATTAATCTGGTCGCCGAAATAGATTATTAGTCACTAGATACGTAGGCTTCGTGGTTCGTTATAATATTGAGCATAGAAATTGGTACATGTACATTTAAAATGTTCTATTTTGAGCCCGCCGAATATAAAAATTAGTTAGTTGACCATAGCCGGCGATTCTCGTAACCAATAGATCCCTACATAGATACAAGATGAGAAATTATAACTAGTCCACTTTTGTAGACTTTGTTTTTTATCACACGACCGTACTTTTTTCCAGGGAACGAGAAATTAACACGCCATTAATAAATGTATCTAGATGTCTAACGTGTTTCGTTACACGTATCGTCACACTATGTTGACAGCGGCGCGAAAAGCCCATAATAACAAGATAATCATGCTCAACCGTAAAAGTAATTAATTTACCGAGAAAAATGATGTTCTCTGGTGCAACGTAAATAGTTCTCTTTTGTCGTTGTCGTACATGACATGTAAGGTATAGCATGCCAATGAATGCGTATTGCCGTTTCGTTTGATGAAATTATCACCGGTTTCATCACAAAAGTAAATTTTGGAATACTAACTTAATATGTACTACTTGTAATGCATGGGGTTACGGTATATGCCGTCATTTATTATGACGTGGTTGGGAATGTACATCATCATTCGTGTAATTTGCTAATTAATGTTTGCTCGGGTAACAGCATCAATAATGATAATAAATTGTTGTCGGTAATCGTCGTCTCGTACATAGGTACATACGCAGAGAATTTGGGTTGGTTCTTTATATTGCTGGGAATTGCATACGTTCATGTTGAAAGTACTGATGACATGAATGTAAGTAGGTAACAAGTAATGACAAATGTTGCTGGTAAAAGCAGGTAGGTAGAGAGGTAGGTATGTATGATCAGAAAGGAAATCGATAACTAATACATTGAAGCTAATGATAATTGCAGTAATTAACTTTCAAATCCAATTAAGACGATAGTATTTTAAAAATTTGGGATGTTTTTATTAAAAAAACAATGATTTATTTTGGTATTTTAATTTTTAATGTTTCTTAACTTATTAATTAACTTATATGCTTATAATTTCAAATGAATTAAATATTGTGTTGTGCAGATCACATCGCAAGTTCTCAAATTATGAATTTATTTGACTGTATTAAACTTATTCAGCGACAATACTTACAATAATTAAAAACGAACTCGTAATTAGAGAATTTGCGATATGTAGTACTGTTAGTGTGAATGGCGTGGTGACTACACAAATTCTAATGTATTATACTTTCTCTTATCGCCGTCCAATTTTGACATTGGCACGACGCGCAGGTTTACAGGTCGTCTTGAAGTCCATCATCAAGGCGATGGCCCCACTTCTTCAAATTGGTTTACTCGTTTTGTTCGCTATCGTTATTTTCGCTATAATCGGTTTAGAGTTCTACTGCGGAGTGTTACATAGGACCTGTTACAGCCTTGAAAACTTAGGTACGTCCCCACCAAGATCAATGGTCACTTGCTTAAATAGCGCAAGGATATCTGTACATGGTCTCCAAGGAGACGATGAATGAATCAGTGACTTTATTTGTAATTTAATATGTTGTATATATTTTTACTTTATTTTGACCATATCCAGAGGAGATAGTAAAAGAGGGCGAATATCCGACGCCGTGTAATTCAGACGATCAATCAAAGGCTCCTGGAGGGGCATACGTGTGCAACGCAAACTCTTCCATGTGTCAGGATAAATGGATTGGTCCCAACTTCGGGATCACTTCATTTGACAACATTGGGTTTGCCATGCTCACCGTCTTCCAGTGCATCACTATGGAGGGATGGACAGCCATCCTCTATTGGGTAATCAAATGTGACATTTTCCTTTCTTCTTTCCTTAAAAAGCGAAACCTTTCTCCGCTTTCCTTCGTACCCAATACACCTTTGATACGCTTAAAACTCAATAATGATCTTTGACAAAGAAAGCGGTACGTATAATAACATTGGTAATCTCCCTGAGAAACTTCTCACGTTTCACAAAAGCGGCGTTGAATCTCTCCAATTGTGTCGCATTGGCTTTTTCTTTCTGGTCGTGAGATTTTCTTTTTACATCAAGAAGATGTGTGGAAATATTTAATGCGACTTTGATAGGAGTCATAAAATATATTACATGATATTTTGTGTTGAAGGTTGAAGATGAAGCGGTGAAAAAAGGTGGTGATTGTATGGGTTATGTATGGATGATGATGATAATGTATGATATTTTATTTCATTTTCTGGCGAGCAGACCAACGATGCTCTTGGGAGCGCGTATAACTGGATTTACTTTGTGCCTCTTATTGTGCTCGGATCTTTCTTCATGCTCAATCTCGTTCTCGGTGTTCTTTCCGGGTAAGTTTGTTTTCTTCAAAAAAATGGCCAAGTGAAAATTCTTGATGAAATATGAATAGCGTGGATGAAAATTCTTCCATTAACCGAAGATGCTTTTTTTCCGGGATTCCTTTGTTGGGTGACGATGAATTTTGTTTTAAGGGTCATTGTGAGATTTGGTAATTGAATGATTGATTTGTTTGCAGTGAATTTGCCAAAGAGAGAGAAAGAGTAGAGAACCGCCAAGCTTTCCTAAAACTCCGACGCCAGCAACAATTAGAGCGAGAGTTGAACGGCTACGTCGAGTGGATTTGCAAGGCTGAAGAAGTGATCCTCGCGGAAGAGCGAACTTCCGAGGAGGAGAAGATGCGCATCATGGAAGCGCGCAGGCGCGCTGCCGCGAAGCGAAAAAAGCTGAAAGCGCTTGGCAAAAGTAGGAGTACGGACACGGAGGAGGAGGAGGAGACTGAAGACGTCGACGATGGTGAGTCCTCTTTTTGTTGCCTACTTTCCCCTCTTCCACCTTAATTATTAATTTCTCTCTCTCTGTCTCTATCTATCTCTCTGTTAATCTGTTAATTAAAATACTCGGATAAGTTTTAACAGTTATTGTAAGATTAGTCCGTCCCCATTAAGTTTCCGACATATTTTTGTTCAAAAATACTTTCTCTCTTTATATCAACCCATCTATCTATTTATCTATTCATGTCTGTCTGTCCGTCTTTCTCTCACACTTTCAAGCTTCAATGCCACCGTTTTTCTCTATTTTTGAATTGTTTTTTATTTTTATTTTCCGGAGGTATAGCCGGAAATGTTTTGGAGGAAACCAGTCAACGATTTTTATTTAAAATTGAAATGGATCACATGAAGAATGAGATATGGGGTTTGACATTATGTCAAAAATATTTTTAGATTAAGCCATTGTTCCTTTTATCGTGTCATGTTGTTATCGCTTTCCTTGTCATTGTCAAAGAGTAGGGTTAAATTACAAAGGATATTACAGTTAGTTAGATCACTGTACTCACATGTCAGTTAGTTATAACTGGATTAGCTCATAATTTATCTTTGACGTGATCGTGATATAAGGCATCAGCTCATGAGTTCAATCATTACTTTACTGGACTGCATCGAATAATGAAGTGTGAAGTAAACGTGGTCGTATTTTCATTCATTATCAAATATCAAGATCATAAAAAAGAAATTAAGCAACGCCTACAAGGTAACAGTTCCGACTGAGAGACGTCTGACTGGTACATGGTCATTAAAATAAATATGTACGCATTTTGTAATAATATTCCATTACGTTCAGTTGACTGTACAAAAACCAGTTGCTGAATTTAGAAAACTTAGTTAAATCAGGTTCATCAAACAATCTCAGTAGAATTGGTCGGAAGATAGCATCAGAATACTACCTTGTTGATAAAAAGTTAATGTCATAAGCCTACTATTGTTATACTCTTACTTTAGTGGAGAAGATTCGTATGACGATTCGGCATCTCCTTTACTCTTTTCTAATTCCTTTTCAATGCAGTGTAAATACCTACTCCAAATGACAGTAATGCAATTTTTTACACGAGCAGCTTGTGTTGTCTTTAGAATGACATTGGCGATGTGTGACTTGGCTGCACAACAAAAATGTCCAGAATACCGCATAGCAGCATACACGACATATTGTGTACAATGGCTTGCGTGAATCCTTTGTTGCAGAACTAATCTCCTCTCTTCAAAAAGTCACAGCATTGTGTGCTTGTGTATCAGTGAAAGCAGAGAACTCTAGCTACTGATCCGGTTTTAAGTACAACAATCGTAAAAAATCCTCTTTAGAATTTAAGAAAGAAAAAAACGTCAAAATATCATTAGACAACGTAGCTTTGAAACAGTCGATAGGCTGTCACGTAAAACGCAGACATCTCCAATGTTGGCCACTTTGGTAGCATCAGAGATCAAGAAGTTTCTGGTAAAGGTCAAAATGGCAAGCAAGGGGAGCTGGTAACAAAGAAATCTTTCGAACGTAAGTCCTGAAATTAGAGCATGAAAGCAGAGTCAAGTTTCCAGTGCGAATTTATGGAATGGTAAATATCATATGGGTCAAATAGCAGCTGTGATTTCTTGTGTGCTAAGAAACCATTAGCAAAATCGTCACGAAAAAGCAAGGAAAGCTGCTTAGATGCTCTAGAAAGAAAAGGTGCCAAAATATTCAAGGGCTGATTACATAACTGAAAACGATAACGATTTGGCCAAACACATAAAATGGACTAAATGACGTGGCCACTGTTAAAAATTTTGCATAAAATTCCAAACGTGATCCATTCAATTTTTTAAACAACGTCAAGATGCAATATTGTAAAAATAGCACAACATATTCAAATCACAAGTGGTTATCGCTAGGTTCCATCTAGGTATAAAATATATAGTGTAAATTAAACAAATAAAATATTATAATTCATAGCTATTCTAATTCTAATGTATATTTATGATAATGTATTCAAATACTAGTTAATTTATTTGTATTAAGATTGTTATATATTTATAAGGCTAATAATTATTTTGATGATAATGAAAATAATGAATGATGATGATAATGATCAATATAGTGAAGTTGTGGATTATGGTCTCAATATCTCAATAGTTCCACTCAAGAAGAAATCAAAAGGAGGTGATGAAAGCCGCTCCTACTGGGCGATTCTACTACTACTACCACTACTACTACTACAGCCTATCATTCTCTCTTTCTCTCTCTCTCTCGCTGTTGTTCAGCTACCGCTACTGCTTCTTGTTCTTCTTCTTGGTTCATTTTTTATATTATTCACACAATCCACCACAACCACCGCCAGACCATCACTATCACCACCACCACCACAAAAACTTATCTTTCCATGTTATCTTGATTGACATTTCCGAACAAATTCTATTTTTTACCCAACCAACCTGCCTGCCTGTCTGGAACCACCACCGACCTTTCCATCCGGCCTACCTGCCAAGTCGTTTGACGTCCTTTATTTATTTTTTCTCTCTCCATCTACCTCTTTCCGTAAATCTCTCTTTCTGTCATAAAAATTATACCACACAAACACAAATGAAACCTTTTCTCTCCTTCAAAATTTCATTTGACAATAACACAATTATAATTTATTATTTAATTTCCCCATTTAGTTAATTTCAGTTTTTAAATGTCAATTTTATGTTTTTAATTTTTCTCTGCCGTTTCTCTGTCTTTATGTACGGTAGTAGTTGTAGTAGTAAATGTAATCGTAGCGAGCAAAAAAGTAAATATATGTGTAGTATTTGTTTTTTGGTCACAGTCACGTGCCAAAGTAGATGTTGGAGTAACATAGTGTAACATTTTGTAAAAAAAATTCACTGAAAGCTCCTTAAAACTCATTGTCACGTCACGTTCATTAGCCATTAGTGCTGGCTGTCGTCGCTGTAATAGTTTTCGACTGAGTCTTAAATGAAAATAAGAACATATATTTAACGGCTTTTATACTACGAATGACACCACACAAAATAACAGTAGATGTATGTATATAAATGTATTTACACGTAATGTAATAATATGTTTTGTGAGAGGAAAACAGGACGAGCTCATTAGCTCACGATTCGCGTATTAATAAGCATAATTTAATTCAATGGTAGAGTAGTTGTAATAGCAAAATGTAGTAAATAATATGCTTTAATAACTGTTACCAACATTCAGTAACGCAAACAATGCAATCATGTTCCGAAATAAGTTAACAGCGTCACTTTCAAGTTGTACACTAACTTGCTTTGTTGGGAACAAATTTTGATGAGTATGGGCGACGAACATATTTTTTAAAGAATAACATATATATATATGCAAGCAAACGGTCTCGGGTTGCCATCCTTTTTATGTCTTCAGATACGGTTTTTAAATCAAGTGCATATAACTTTCGTTGCAAAATTAGTTAACATTTTGGAATTTATATAAATCTAGACTATTCACTAATAGTGTATTGTTATGGAAATAATGATAATCAGTAACATCTTTTGAAACACGATAGCTATAAATTACTTGTTTGCCATATACATTCAAAACAAACTCCACTTTTTTATATATTTATATATTGCGTTCGAACTTCGATTTTCAAATTTCTATTTTTAGAACCAATCCATGCCGATCTTAAAGATATTTACATGGAAAGTAGTGCAGCAAAATAATATGTAGGTTGCATCCAATCCCATTCATCTTTTTCTTAAATCCCCACTTGTCCCTGCGACAAACATGAATCTTCTACATTTCCTGGAACAATCCAGGAAAACATATTCTCAGTAGAAGAAAGATACAGTTTTTTTTGTGTCGCTGGTTCCATGAATGACAAAAATAGATGCGCTGCTAGAAATTTTACTATTATTAAAAGTCAAGCACAAGACTACCTATTAGGCTAGATTGTCTGGAGCCAGCGACACATGTACTTATATATAAACACACAGCTCCACGCTAAATTCTACAAATGCAAATCCTTCCAAAGATCTTGCTCTTTTCTTCTTTCTGACATTTATGGCTTTAAGCGGCGTAGTATAATAAAAACATCCACGACTGCGGGAATTGCCCAGCCATTATAAACTGCATCTTAAGCCATAGGTATATCGTGGCGTACCATTTTGCAGCAGCATAGTTGTTGCTACTGCTTCCCATTACAAATGCAGTAGTAACGAGATTTGCGGCGCTGAAGTTTGTTTCACTGTTGCTCCTTGCCTCGTAAATTATTTTCGCAATAATAACATGTAATATGAGAACGGGTAGACGGCAAAAATAACGAATGGCAAGAAGGGATTGCAGACGCCTTGCGTTCCCAATGGCTTCTGGTTGTGTCGCGCTTCTACTTTTTCTGAATATGCCAAGTTTCAGGTCACGTCCTTCTTATTCCTTAAAACTTGAAACACAGCCGCATGGAGCACATCGATTTTGCTTAGTTCTACAGTTTTCGATTATGGACTGTAACCATTGTATAATTCCAGCTGCATTTACTACACCGGTTTAGTTTTTACATTTAGTCACCAAATATCAAAATAACTAGGTGCGCACTCAAATTGACTTTCACTTCCTTTTTATCCACCAGGAAGAGACAATCGACGTCACACATGTACAAAAAAAACAACTTTCACTTTTGATTTTCTCTCTCTTTCTCTCTCCACACCTACCTCTATTGCCTCTGTCCGATTGCTGCTGCCTCGTGTCGCACAAAAGAGGAAAATGTTATGAATGAAAAGGAAATGATCTGATATCAGAGCCGGAGATGAAGTGAGGGCACACTCCTCCTGTTCCTCTTTTCAATAGGTTGCCTTGCGGCAACATAACTGTTTTTTCTCTTTCTCTCTACCCGTGCTCTCTTCACACAATTTACCTTTTTTGGTGATAGACGTCATTTGAGGAGGTGAATGGGAAATACATCTATTCGCGTATAAATATATACCTAGATAGTGTTGCTGGCGGTGGCACTGATAATGACGACGATAAAAATGAAATGGTGAAAAGAAACAGGAAATGAAAAAAAACCTCTCTAGTGTTTCAGCATGATGATATGATATGATGACTGCTGCACAAGTTCATATTTCAGAAACAGAGCTTGTGTGTGTGTGTGTCGTAGACACAAATGTCAGATAAATGTTGCGCAGTTATTTTTGGCAGCGCAGCGGTCAAAGCACCAATGTCATATTTTATCAGTTGGTTGTCTCACTTTCCGTATTCCGCTGAAATAAAAGTGGGTTCAGGGAAATGTTTCACTAAAATTACCGAGAACTTTCACGTAATTTTACACATAACTGAGCAAATACATGGCCCAGTTTTCTACCTGCTGGTTGTGTCACCGAAACTTATTGATTACAAAAACCACATATAAAAGATATTTCATGGCACGGCTGATGAGCCGTCAGGAAAATGGGGGAAATGCGTCAGATACCAGCAGATAAAATCATTCAAACCCAATCCATAAAATCGGTATTGTACACAAAATGCAGAATACTAAAAATGGTTTCATGTATTTACTTAATTGTACCATATTTGCTGTAAATATTTAACTGCTTGGTATTATCTGTTAATACGTGATACCAATTGTGTGTCAAGTCAATGTTTAATTGCTACACCATTTACTTCCAATTTGCATGTTTAAATAGACAAAGAATTTGTTTTGTGCATGCCTGGGTAGTTTGTAAATTCGAATGGATATACTCTTTCGAATCAAAGTTTGTTCCTACCTAACACTACTTTTTGTTACATTTTTAATTTATGTTTGCTGTCGCTCATGTGTTTTGTGTTTGGTCGAGTCTTTATAGCAAATAGATGGTGAGCAGTAATTCAATTACTACTTATTATGTTATATATTTATAACTCTACTACTCAAAACATTAGAACTATTCAAAATATTTACTTAACCTTCTTCTCTCTTTTTCTCTATATCTCTGACTAATGTGACGTGTACTGTACAATAACAAGAAAATAATGTAAATGTAACATATTTAATACCGTAATCATTGTTGGTCTGTTTTTAATAATATTCATTATTATTGTTCTTGTCCAGAAATTGGTTAATAATGGTAGATTGTAAACGAAGAGAAGCTGTTCATGTACATATTTATTGAGTCAAACTAGTTTTATTTATGTAGCGCAGAGATACTGGAGTGTAGCGAAATTTAGATTTTTCACAACCTAGAGAAATAATTTAATTAACTTGTAGAGGATTCGTTTTGTTGAATAATCGTAATTTGTCACACTCCAATAACTCTTTAGTTGCCTAAATTAATACATATTGTAAATACACAAAATAATTAATCGGGTTAAGATTTTTACGGCAAATAATTACGGCAATTCATATATTCTTTAAATATTTGCTACCTTCAGAAAATACGAAAATAATTATTACTAGCTTGCATATCTCAAAGCTACAATTGATGGTGGCAGAAGGCAATATGAGCCGGTTGGAAAATTGTCTACACATTGTTCTACTTTTCCAATTACGTCGTCGATACCGTTCCAAAAATGCTTTCATGAAAATGATGTAACAAGTACAACGCAACTTCTAAGAGTATTTAGCATAATAAGGTGCAGGATTAACGTCATCAGTTAATCAGTAACAAATTCAAGTGTCACTAAACTTTCCCAATACTTTTCAAGGGCAAGTTACAAGTGACTTCCTAGATTACCTACTAATTAAAAGGTAGCCGATTAGCTTTACCGTAATTGTAGTTGTGTGGTGCAAGCACCAGTTATAAAATAATTCATCAACCATCCACCAAAAACAAAGCCGAGTAAGGTACAACAATAACATTATTGAGTTTTCAGCAAGCTACGGAATATAGTGACTTTTATTTAGATAGAGATTTTGTTTTTGAAAAAATAGAATACTTTTGTTTCCAAGCAGACGTGCTAGTTGTGTTGTTGCAACTTACAAAATAATAACAATTCTTGTGTTTTTTGCGACGTAAATACGTAATTGCGTAAAACGTAAAAATAGTCAAACTACTAAAAACTAAACAAAATCTGTATATCTGTAAATAATACTTAAAATATTAATAATCTTCGTAACATATATGTATATACTCGTTTCGTTTCTTTTATGTTTCTAAATACCTGTTGATAATACAGATTTTTCCGTTATAATTTGTCTATATTATATTTTCGTTTATTTTTAGCTGAACAATCCGCACCAGAAGTAGAAGTAGAGAAACATTTGGTTTTGTGAGTTTTGTAGCGCTTAATGTGTGTTCTAGGGTTTCCCCGTGCAGCCTATCTCAAGTCGAAGGTGAAAAATCAAGGGGCCTGTCGACAGTTCTGGAGAGCGGAGAAAAGGTTCCGCTTTTGGATCCGGCATACCGTCAAGCAACAATGGTTCTACTGGTCTGTAATCATCCTCGTCTTCTTAAACACTGCCTGTGTAGCCGCCGAACATTATAATCAGCCCGAGTGGCTGGATCAGTTTAACTGTAAGTTTTTGACTAATTGTAATTATTCCAGTACATTTCTAATTAATACTTAATGAATGATGATTACAGTCCATCCCGATAATATTGCACAGTTTATAATCATATTTAGCAGCCGAGCTTCTATTTGAAGAATTACGGTTAAATATAAACAGCGACTTAATATGAAAGAATTTGCGGTTTTTTATCAAATATTGTTAAAAGATATATCTAATTTTTGTCAACTTTCTCCAACTTTCTCTTTTGCGCAGCTTACGCCGAGTACGGCTTTCTAGGCCTGTTCATCTTCGAGATGCTAATTAAAGTGTACGCTCTGGGACCTAGGATATACTTTGAGTCATCCTTCAACCGATTCGATAGTGTTGTCATTTCTGGGTCCATTTTTGAAGTAATTTGGTCAAAGTTCAAACCCGAGTCGTCCTTCGGTCTGTCCGTGCTCAGGGCGCTCCGACTCCTCCGAATCTTCAAAGTGACCAAGTACTGGTCCTCCCTGCGAAATCTCGTCATATCCCTCCTGAGCTCTATGAGATCCATCATATCTCTCCTCTTCCTCCTCTTTCTATTCATTCTCATTTTCGCACTCCTCGGGATGCAGCTGTTTGGTGGAGCTTTCAACCTGCCAGAAGGTACCCCACCGACCAACTTTGACTCCTTTCCAATTGCCCTTCTCACCGTCTTCCAGGTAATCACGTCAAAATTCAATTTATGAAAAAAAACAATTGAATTACATTTAATGTATTGAAGCAGTAACGTTTAAATTATACAACTTTTTCTCTTTTAAATTATTTTCCACCTAGATTTTGACGGGAGAAGACTGGAATGAAGTGATGTACCAAGGAATCCAATCTCAGGGGGGCTACCGCTCTGGCATGATATATTGCTTGTATTTCATAATCCTAGTTTTATTCGGTAACTATACTCTACTTAATGTATTCTTGGCTATCGCTGTCGATAATTTGGCCAACGCACAAGAACTCACTGCCGCAGAGGAAGAGCAACAAGGCGATGATGAGGTATCAAACGCTATAAAACCCAAATTTCTAGACAATTCAAATAAATGGCGTTAAGATTTCATTCGGATTACGATCTGTATGTAAAATGTATTACTTTTTCCCATTTCAAAAATAGCAGAAAGGGATCGGAAAGCTTGAAGAGGAGCCTAAAGACGAGGACGACGAGCCCACTGGACCCAAGCCTATGCTTCCTTACTCTTCCATGTTCATACTTTCCCCGACCAACCCGTACGTTTCTAAACAATGAGAGTTTTATTTGCGAAATCAAACTGGGTAGAGTCTAATATTTCCGCTTTGCTTTCTCTCCACCAGAATACGACGGGCTGCGCATTGGGTGGTTAATCTTCGTTACTTCGACCTTTTCATCATGCTGGTAATTAGTATGAGTAGCATAGCTTTAGCCGCAGAGGATCCTGTGGTTGAGGACTCGGATAAAAACAAGTTT
Organism: Sinella curviseta; assembly: GCA_004115045.4. Lineage (NCBI taxonomy): Eukaryota > Metazoa > Arthropoda > Collembola > Entomobryomorpha > Entomobryidae > Sinella > Sinella curviseta. The sequence goes on along the minus strand of CM023199.3, from coordinate 29,658,097 downwards.
CTCAACTACCTGGATTACGCGTTCACAGGTGTTTTCACTGTAGAAATGATCTTAAAGGTAAGGTGTACCCACACACACAATTATAAAAGATATGTATGTTGTTTCTCTGTATTAAAAATATGTTCATCGTTCATCGTCCAGTTCGTGTTTCCTTGTCCTTCTGTTTTTATCGTGTTCCTAAAAAGCATATAATATTTTGCACTTTGAGTCGTTGAAAATATTCAAAAATGCATCAAATATGTCAGTTTTCCTTTCTCCGTCAGAACGAAAAAAAATAAGTAACGAATTTAAACGGCATCAGTTAATTTTAAAGAAAAAACATAAACTAACAACGAGCTTCGTTGAAATTGGTATAAAATGATTGACGTTGTTGTTGTTGTTGTAATTGTTAATTAATTAATTTATGATTACAAAAACCGAACCACAACCACTACTTTGTACGATCTGCACCTTTGCACTCTACTATACACTGCTGAACCACTGGTCGTCTGGAACACGCCACATTCTGCATTTGCTACGCCACACAATATTATGGACCAATGCCAATTGAAGGTGGTGGACTTGGGGATTTTGCTGCATCCAGGCGCTTATCTTCGTGACATCTGGAATGTCATGGATTCGGTGGTGGTCGGATGTGCCATCTGTTCCTTCACCTTCGAAATGACGTAACTTTCTCATTCAACTTGTACTGTTCGCAAAAAAGGACAAAATTATAATAAGCTTTTATAAACAATTTTAAGTTCTTATTTACATATATTTAGCTAAGAAGGTAGGCGCTAAACGACTGAAAGAGATACTTTTTTATAAAAGCAATTTTGGTTCTTTCCTGTCCCACACTTCAAACTTCATTCTTTAATCCTCTTTATCATATTCTCACCTACAACCCCAAATTTAAACAGAATAGACTCATAGTGACTACACGAATACTAAAAAATATACTTCTAATATGGTTGAGCCGTACTAATTAATAAGTAGAAATTATCCCAGCAAATTTTTTGTACATATGCGCGCAGATTGCAAAATATGCAGGATATTTTTAATATTTCGGGTTGCCATTAAACTTATCTAGTGACTGCGTTCATTTTCGGCTCCATAAATCTACTATTATTATAGTTTGAAAGTAAGTTAATTCAACAGAAACTTGTTGATTGTTTTTGAAGCGTATTGATTATTACTATTAGTAGTGTATTTAGAAATATTGCTCTCCCCTATAGCAACAATGACATGCAAATACTCAAAATAGTTTTCGCCTTGTTCCGTTGATTGACTTTGAGATTTTGCGAACCCTTGACCGTATCAACATTTACCCTTCTCTTGTTTTTTTAAGTATTTAATTATCGGTATTATCGAATAACCAAGTAAACTTGGATACAATTATTAATAGTAAAGGTAATTACTACTACTACTACCGCCGCTGCAATTTGCTTGATTTTGAGGCTCTGTGGCATTTTCTCTATTTTATCTTGCTAAAAAATAATAATTTATTTCCACTTTTTCTCTTTCACTTTTATTCTCTCTCTATCGCAATTTGTCGATTGTAATTTAAAACAAACAATTTTATATCCCAAACTTTTTACAGCCTCCTCCATTTCATTATTTACTTAACTAATATTAACTACTTACTTAATTGGTATCACTTACTATCATTAATTATCGCTATTATTACATTATCATTGGTATTATTGGTATTGATTAATTGGTTGGTTGTTGGTTTGGTATGTATTAAATTTTACTACACATTTTATTCGACTTGAGTACTGCGTATAGTTTAAAACTCCTCAGTTTTATGTTTGACGCTCAATTTCCCAAATTGGTACATTTATGACAAATTACGACTTATATTATGTTAGCGCCCATACATATTCATTTGCTACATAGTTTCTCATAATAAATGTATGTATAAACCCATTGGATTAATTAACAGTTTAGGTAAAATATTTTTATTGTATTTTAGTACTGTTTACAAATTACTTCATGGCAAATTTCACTTGCCATTGTTATGTTGACATTTAACGCTCCATCGCCCCCTAGTTTGTTGTAGCTGATACCAAAATTTAATACATTTCAAAAGTTTGAAAGCTATCATCGGTTATCATTTCATATGTTCAATTCCATTGGTGCATTACAAACCAGTTTAGTTCAGATCTAAACCCGATACTGGATAAAAAATAGTAAGCAACAAGTTAACATAGTTGTTCCACAATAATCAATTTAGGTTAAAAAAAATTCTTAGAAATATTCTGGTATTTGTGATTACAGTAATTCACATTAGTGCTGCAAAGGAAAGTTGGTTGAGAGAGAAAATATTTGAGTGATCTCATCAAATTTTATAGCGCGAGACCAATAATATATATTTAGACACCGCAAAGGCTAAACACAAATCACTCTAGTTCAGATTGGCTAATTACGAGCCATGATTGTTAGACTAGAAATATCTATTGGTTCCTATCGACAGTTATAGTAAATGCTTTAGTACAGCATTTTAGCATTTTGTTGTGAGCAGAGAAAATAGAATAGTGAATAGCAATAAAAATGTCATCAAAGACTTGCGGTGACTACGCTCCAAATTTTGGGAAAGTATATACACCATATCACAAAACTGAATGACAAACATAAACGTTTAAAGTTCAGTAAAAACGGAATGTATAGACCTACAGCTCGAACCGAATATCTGTACTGTATGTGATTGCCATTATAAAGGTTTTAGATTGAATATATGATACCATTTAACAGTAGCATTAGCATAGCTTTAACTTCATATTTGATGTATTTCATCGCATACATTTGAAGTTGGAGTCGAATGCTTACTTTCGAATTGTAGACGCTATGAAATGATTGACTATTAATTTGTGCCCCTAAAGTATGGGCAAAGTAAAGAACAATTATGAACATGGCTTTAAAAATCATAGAGTTTTGTATCGGTAAATCATGCTACTGTTGATATTGTTGACTACTTAACAATGGAAAGCAAAAAATCCCGACGCCAGCATAAAACTAAGTGCCTTATTATTATTCTTGAGTATTTATTATTATTATAACATTCAACTTGGTTGATTAAATGGTTAATTGGTTTAGCTGGATGTTTTCCATTAACTAAAAATATTATCATTATTATTACCACCATTGACCTATATTTAATACTAATGAACTACAAAATACTTTACAACATCTTTCATTTCTCTCAAGGTTTCATTGCATTTCTTTTCCCCAATTTTCCCAGTATATGTAATTTTGTTATTGTTGTTGATGATTGCGAGCAAGTTTGGAAACTGGAAATGACCTATTGAGTTGTTGTGTTTGTTAATGTTGAATTGTTATGATTATTATTATCATTATTATTATGGTTTAACTAATTCTGATGATGAGACGATACTAACAGTTTGAACTGATCATCAAATCTCTGATGTAATTGGGTTGATTGTAGGTAGTAGACTTAGGAGTAGTATTTCATCCTGGATCGTACTGTCGTGACCTGTGGAATATTCTCGATGCTATAGTCGTCATTTGCGCCCTCATCGCATTCTTTTTTACATCGTGAGTTGTTCCATGGTTTAATGATGATTTCATTTTGTTTTCTCAAAAAAACGCGTAGGACAAAAAGCAATACAAAACAAACCAACTTTGAAATGAAGCAAAACTGTTTATTAGCAGACTTCGCAATTTAATACATGAACCAAATTCGTTAATTTTGGAAAGATTTATTGCCCACGTTATTATTAATAAACTAATTCAAATTCCTCAATTTTGACTTAAATTATACAAGCAGTACTGCAACTTTACGAAAGGAATTCAAAACAAACGAAAATATTGCTTTCAACAGACCAAAATTTATATCTATATTTTTAAAAACTTTTTTTTTGTTTCAAGAAATCTCTAACGCTAACAAATAACATGGACATAATTCACAATTTTTGGATACATATTCTTTGTTATTTTGATATTCCGTTACGATGATCTTTTCTCTATTTAAAGCAATTTTAAACAAAGTTTTTTCTCTCTCTCTTCATTTGTTGTTTCGTTTTCCACTTTTAGTATGCACATTTAACTAGTTGAAGTGTTGTGGTAAAAGATTTTGTATGTAATTGTTTGCGTTTGGTAAAAGTCCCTTGTTGTCTTGTTGTGTAATGAATTACTACTACATTTTTTTGTACAGATCAAAATCATACTACTTTTATGCGCTGCTGATCTAATCTAACATAAATAACCATTTATATATTTACTGAAAAACTTTGCCGCCTTTTCAATCTTCTCTCTTCAAGTCTTTTATAATCTTACAACTTATAACAGTATGACTGCCTGTGAAATATGCTTTGTTGTTGTTGTCGTGTGGTGAAGCTGTTATCTTATATTTTAAAATCTACTTTTATTTCGTCTCTTCTAGTAGCATTAATATTTGCTGTCATGTACTTTATCTCTCTCTCTCTCTCTTTCAATCTCTCGTTTTCCTTCTACTTAAACTACTCTTTTACTTAACCCAATTTTGCTATCTGCCTTCCCCCGAAATTAGCTCTTTATCTCAAACCGTTCTAAATTATGCCGAGGCGTGTTTGTTAAGTTAATTTTAATTAAAGGAAACAAACTTAGGCGAGCTTCGTGCCCAGGTAGGCGGAAACATTTTTTACCTAGACAACCAACGGAAAAAATCGCTGGAATATATATATACCTTTAATCCGGCAGCAAATCTCAGCAGCGCTATAATTTCCAGAAAAATTAGGACAGAAAAATAATTATTAAATGTTGTACGTATTAAATGTTGAATATGTAACAATGTACTACGTTAACTGTGCTTTCACTTTTCCTGTGAGTGAAAGTATTTCCAATCCTTTTCTCTCTTCACTTCTTCTTTATTTCTATCCCTATATGTTTTTTAGGCAAAAAAAAAGAAAACTACCAGTTTTTTTGTACATTTCGTTTCGAAACAAAATCTCTAGATGTGACTGTAGTTTTTTGTTGATAATTTATATATATTCTCGTGTTATGTGTTTTAAATGTCACTTTCAGTCCAACATTTTCTTTTTTGACAAATATGAACATACAGGCGTCAAAGCGATACAGAAATGAGAATTACATTTTTTGTTCATTTTGGTTCATTTAATTCTTCTGTTCAACTGCAAGCCTAGAAAGTAATATCATTTTACCAAGTCGAGTTTTCAGACAAGCTAAAGAATCGTACCAGCGTTTTTGTTCTTGCTTTCACTTTCGTTGCGAAAAAGCTAGATTTTCAGGAATTTAAAAAAATCCTATTACATTATATTCAGTTGGCCGGATGTATATAATTGAGTGTTTCAAACTAAAATGTTGAATGTTTTTGTTTGGTTCTATCTCTCTTCCCACGCAAAAATATATATTACGCGACAAAATGCAGTGGTGGTGGCGCTGACGAGAGTGGAGAGGGTAATAAGGCGGTAAGCGACCTAAGCGCCAAACTGAACACCATCAAGTCACTCCGAGTGCTTCGTGTGCTGCGTCCCTTGAAAACCATCAAACGTGTTCCAAAGCTCAAGGCTGTGTTCGATTGCGTTGTCAATTCGCTCAAGAATGTGTTTAACATTCTTATTGTGTATATACTTTTTCATGTGAGTTACATATATTTTCCTCAGAAATAGATTTATAGCAGGTAAGCGATGCAATTAACAAATCTACTAATATACGGCGCCTTTCTGCGTTTCAGTTCATTTTCGCTGTTATTGCTGTTCAACTTTTCAACGGCCGTTTTCAATACTGTACTGACGAAAGTCGTGATACAAAGGCTTCTTGTCAAGGCGAGTTTTTTGTGATTGAGGGCCCTGGGCCACCCACACTTTCGGCCAGAGAGTGGAAAACTCAGGATTTTAATTACGACAACGTAATATTTGCAATGCTGACGCTTTTTGCTGTACAGACTGGTGAAGGCTGGCCAGGGTAAGCCTACTTCATAATATAGCTAATCAATACTAGGGTATGTGGTATGCACTGGCTGAGCCCATTTTCGGGCAAGATGGGACAGTAACTAATTTGCCAGCTTGAATATGAAAAGTTGGGTCGTGTAAACTGTGTCAATTTATCACAAGAACCCTCAATGCTGCTTGCCGTGCGCGGCGCACGGTGCGCCACTGAAATGCTTTGATTTAGGATAAATATCTAATGTCGGTTGACTTGTTCTTTTTTCAGAATTCTCCAAAATTCAATGGCAGCCACATGGGAAAACATTGGTCCACAACCCCACTACAGAATAGAAATGTCCCTGTTTTATATCGTCTATTTTGTTGTCTTCCCCTTCTTCTTCGTAAACATTTTCGTTGCCTTAATTATCATTACGTTTCAGGAGCAGGGTGAAGCCGAGCTCCAAGATGGTGATATAGATAAAAATCAGGTAAGAATCACGCAAGAAGGCAAAATCAATTCCCAACACCATAACTGTAACTGTGATTGTGGCATACAATGCAAAAAGATTATTGCTATTATATTTTGGGTTACTTGTATTTTCCAGAAATCCTGCATCGATTTCGTCATGTCAGCACGTCCCCTCGAAAGGTACATGCCGAAGGACAGGGATTCGATGAAGTACAAAATCTGGAGAATGGTCGCCTCCACGCCATTCGAATATTTCATCATGATGCTGATTGTTCTCAACACTTTGCTGCTTATGATGAAGGTAGGCCTGTTGCACATGCAACTTTTATAGCTGCTTTCTCTGACTACTCCCATAAATCTAAAAACAATGGGTTATTCTCGTCGTCACACTTTGGCATAATATACTTTGCATTGACCGCGAAATTTGTACTTTTCTGTATAACTAGGTGATTAAAGTCATTCTATAGTTGAGCGGATGAGTTTCTTTAATGCAGACATATTTAATCAAGACAAAACTTTTTGATTAATAAATAGCTTAACTTCCACTAGTATCACAACAGCAAAGTACGTTATTATATAATAAGATGTACTTCAAGGAATAGATTAGCAAGAAACCTTCCATGCGCTTAAATACGACGACGTTCCGTTACTAACCGTCTAAATACTCCATGCGCATTGAATTCCCTTTTTGTGCACAAATTTTTTACTAACAATTTTTTCAACCAAAATTTAATAGCAAAATAGCTTAGCTGTTCTGGATTTTCCTACGACATTGCAGTGAATGTCAACAATGTGCTGATAAATTTTTAATTAGCAAATGACAATAATTTTTGAATAACAGATCAAATACTCACATTGCATGAAAGAAATTCTTTTAGTTTTATTTTGATTTACAAGGCAGCATGCTAAAAAAATAGTTGTAACAATTTATTTAACCAATCCCACTAACAAGGAAAAACAATGCCCACAAGAAAATAATCATATGATAAATTTATAGCATTGTTGCCGGTTACTTGTAACGTAGTGCGTTGCTTCTACACATTATATTCCAATTTGTAGAAACATTACTCATGCCATAAACACATCTGAGTAGAGTAATTTGAATTTCCATTATTAAGTGGCGAAGCTACTTATTGATTTCACGATGTCCGTCTGTCTGTCCGTCTGTCTGTCCGTCTGTCTGTCCGTCTGTCCGTCTGTCTGTCCGTCTGTCCGTCCAGACGATATCTCAAAAACGGTTTCGAATTTTTAAATTCTGTTTTCGGCAATCGATTACTAGTTACCCAAGCTCCCTTGCTAGTGATTTTGAAAACTATCGATCAACGGTAACCGTTAGAAACCGTTACAATTTTGAAAATTTATAATAACAGCCTATGGCTTGTAGGGTATCATTCGATTCGTCTCTTCGAGAAAATCAATTTGGCAGTTATAATTTGAAGTAATTTGTAACGGTTTTAACGGCAGGACGATTTTAAAATTTCGAATTTTGGCTAAAAATGTGAGTGGGGTGTCAAAATGCATCTAGTCTTCGAGCTAAAGACGACTATGATACTGGCATTAAAATTCGAAATACTACGTCGCCGTTATAACGGTTTTTTACTTTCGGAGCTTTTCTTTAAACTACTACATATGATGTGGGGTATCAAAAAGGTATTACTCATTGAGCAAAATCCGAATACAATACTCTCAACAAAATTCGAAATACGACGTCGCCGTTATAACCGTTTTTTGAGTTTCAAAATTTTTCTTTAAGCTACGTATGATGTGGGGCATCAAAATGGTAGTACTCTTCGAGATAAATCTGAATATCACAATGCCCCCAAATTTCGAAACTCGATTTTACGGTAATAATGGTTTTTACATTTCGAATGCTAGTTATGCCGGACCACATTATCACCAGTGGTCACAAATCGGTTAATTACTGGACAAACTTATTTATCAGTAATCACTGTGAAAAGTAATCGCTTCGCCACTTTGCTATGCGCCAGCTTGCTCGGTTTATTAAGTAGCTGTGATCATATTTGTATTTCAGCTGTTAAGTTATGCATGTAGACCATATTGACTTGAATCCCCAATTTGTAATCCATCCTGAGTAATCTATGTATGTATATGCATGTGTTGCAAGTTGAGGTAGTGGGGATGTTCAATTCCGAAATATAGTGAACATTTGCCGGATGAATTTTGGTCCAAATTCTCATTTTTAAGCTTATCATTTGCCGATGAATCTGCAGATACGCCTTTCCATGTAAAGTTCTGCTTGTTGTCATTTTCAAGTATATTTCCAAGCTGTAAATTTATATCAATTCATGTAGCACAATTTTGTAGAAATTAAATCCAACGGATTCGCACACTGACTCAGAAATTATGTACTTTTTGTTGATAATTCCACCTGTTGCATTTATGAACTTACTTGTAGATAAACCTATCACGTGGAGAACTAATGAGTTCTGACTTGGATTGTAGCGGTTTTAACCTAAACACGTTCAAGAGCACAGAGGTGTTATTCTGCTTCACATTTATTGTTTTTAGTTAATATTGAACAGTGTAATGCCATGTTGTTTGTACAAAATTTTGATATCACAAACAATTACAATTTGCATGTACACTTGTTTTTTAATCGTATTGTTCCCATATAACGGGTTATTTTCATTTCACATTCATTGTCGCCTTGTTCTACATTTATTTTGCCAGCTTTACAAATTTAATTAGCCGGATAACTCATTAGTAAGCCGTACCATTTTGTGTTAAGCATTTGATTCAAACGCCCTGTTGAAATTACACGGGCGTTTAACATGATCGTTTATCGATGATAGTGGGAATGGGTATTCATTTTGTAACGTAAGAAAAAATATATAGTAATCTATATGTCCATTTTTATATATTTATTCATTTGTACTACGTATTAATTACATAGATTAATTGTGTTCAATCAACGTGTGAATTAGTACTCATAGTCTCGTCGGAGAATTTAGAGGTTATTGATCTTATTGTAGCTCGTTTTTGGGCCACTTGATGTTTTGCATAAGAAACAATGAACAAATTAAAAATTTTGGTATTGTTAAGGCTCTTGTTCCATGTTAATATTTACTTGTTTGTTCCACAACGCTAAATATGTTTCCATCTTGTCTCTCTTCTCTCTTTCTCTCTCTCTCTCTGGTATCTATGCAAACTAACAGTACAACCGACAGAGTGAAACGTACGAGTACATTCTGAATTACATGAATGCCACTTTCACTGGTATGTTCTTCATCGAGTGTGTATTGAAAATCGTCGCTTTTGGACTAAAGGTACATCTCTACGCACCAATCAAAAAGGACTTTCATATAAATATATATTTCTTATTACATACTTTTACCTTTACTAATTCTTGCTCGTATTCTCTCTTGCCTGTACTATATAATTTCTCCTTCATCGCTGTCTTTATTTCCGTCCCTTCCTTCTCGTCGTTTACCATAGTTTCAAGCCATTAGTGTCTTTTTACCCAATCAAAATCCCAAAATTTGTTCACAACAAATGGCGGGAAACTAGTACACATACCTTATCAACTTCTTTAGAACCATTTGTCTTTCCCATCCAGGTTTACTTTTGCATAGTTATGGTTAGTATGGTTCATTTTTATTTGCATTAATAACAAATAGCTTCAAAAACCGGATATTATTTTTTAGTGATTTTGTCACGAATTTCTGTCCCGTCCGTTAAACTCAAATTTAAAAACGACTCACCACAAACTAACATTTTCCATTTCTGTTCAAACTAACATTACAATATTGTTTCGTCATTACCCAAGTGTCGCCAGTAATAATCTGTCACATCCCATTTGGGATTTGTCGAGCGCCGAACGTAAATCTTCAGATTTTTAACAAGCGGCTCTCCTGACTCCAGAAATATATACGACGTCGAATGTGTCATCCTGTATTCTTGTTAGTGTCTCTGTATCTTGATGTAATTAGAGAAAGTATAATGTGTGTCCGCCCGTCCATATGTGATGTACCGTTTTGTGTAATATTGCCACCCCGTCAACCTTGTTCCATACTTTAGTGTGTACAATAGTGTGAATTTCCGTGTCACTTTTGGCTGGATAATCTTCTTAACATGTTTACGTTCTCTTTTTACCTTTCCATCTTCTCTATTCACTATCAGTCTGTTTTCATTCTTTTCTGAACTCTGTTTCTAACTGCCCACGGTCTCTTCGTACGAAAATTGATTCAAAATAGTGACCAGAGTTACCAGTTTTTATTTTGTTGGTTAAAGACGGTCAATTTTTACTTACTTTCTCTCGTGGTTGCCGTCCATCTATCTGAAGAACAATTTTGAAACTCTTTGTTTATATTCCAATACACAATCCGTTACAATAGCAGTACAACGGTTGGAGTAATTTGTCGGAGAATTTTGACTGATTTATATTTATTTATAATGCCAACTAACTTTGTAGCTGAAGAGCCGTATGGATAGGTATTGAATACATACATAGCAATAAGTGCCTTAAATGTTATATTAGAACGTAGCATTGTTAGCTAGTTTGTACGTTAAATAATATATTGTCGCTAGTACTCTATATAGAACACAGTATGGTACGCGCTTCCGTCGAGTAAATGCTTTCCAACGTGTGTCTCATGTCGTGTGTCCCATTACCCACTATCACTTTAAGGTAACAATACAAGTCTAACTGACTACTCATTTTTTTCAAAAGTACAATTAAAATGTTGGCTAATTTTGATAGGGGATCAGGTAAGGAAAAATAAAACCTTGTTAACCAAATACTAGTTGATGCCCTGTTGATCTGGCGCGCCCAAACGTATCTGAGTAATAGCTATTGGACATATAAATTATAATGCTTCTCGCTTTTGGGCACAAGTGCTGCCATCTCGTATCTATATTTAAATAATTATTTTTTTGATTTTAAGATAATAACATGTTGCTTCCGCTAGTTTTTGTTAAGGCTTATTTCGTTTGCTTCCTAGTTTCAACGTGGTGATAGGCTCAGTTTGAGATTTTTTCTAAAAACTGTCTACTCATGTCCTTCCACAGAAATTCTATTTATGAATAGAATCACATATATTGTCGTAACATTAACTACATATACACATAGCCTATAAACAAGTGATGCATGTCGTGAATGTTATTTTCTATTTTATATACTAATAGCAAAAAAAAACGTGAACGTGCATGAGGATCAAGTGAAAGTCAAATTATCCATACATTGTTTTTTGAGAGAATGTTTTGTCATATTGTGACTTGATATGAAACACCTATCTATCTTAATAATAACATATATATGTGTTGAAATATTTTTTAACAAGCTGAACATCTATATATATACTTACTAACACATTACCCTGAAGAATGTTTGCTTACATAATGCTGTTTTTTCCACTGAAAGCCGTGTTCTTGCTCTGTGCTTCCTCAACACGGCTTACTGACTTGCTTTCAACTTTTTTGTATTAAAATCTTACAAGCAAGCAAGTGCTGAAAATTTTTGTTTTTCACTAACAATACTGGTAACGATATTTTCAGGGAATGAATAATACGCTCCTCAGGTACCTTAATTCAGCCTTGACGCGAATATCACGAAATGATTTATGCGACGCTAAGCTATAGCAAAAGTGAAAGGAAAAGACTACACACGTTCCGATATAATTTCTGCAATACAAACTAATGCAAGGCAAAAATAAGGAAAATATTATTCTCCAAAATAAACACCAATTATTCAAGAATGTGGAAGATTACATTGGCTAGGTTTTCAAATGCGCTTCTCTGTACAAAACATAGGCAATAACTTTTGGAACTAGGCACATGATAATTTTATTTAAATACGATGTAGGAAATTGCGCGTAGTTGTTATTGGAAATAAATATATTCGATAGCTGGTTCTATATTTTTAGAGCTTGTGGTAAATCCATTTTTCAATTATTATTATTATTATATTATTTCTCCTATTGCGTATATTTATTGTGTCCAAATTTTATAGTATCACCGCTCTCCAGAGCAGTACGAAGACATTCTGACATACGTCAATTTAGCGCTAACAATGCTCTTCTCTATCGAGTGTGTACTCAAAATCTTAGCTTTTGGAATTAAGGTAACTTGGATTGAACATTTCAAGAATAATATATACTCATTTGTTTCTTTCTCTCTATATATTTTTTTCTCATTGTCTCTATATATCTATATATCTGTCTCTCTTTCTATTTCTCATTTTTACTCTCTATTTATTTCGTGATGAAATACATACATGGCATACGTTTAAGTATTATTCACACATGCTCGTTTCTATTTCTCCGTATACGTCAAATTGGTCCATTTCACAGAAAATCCAAATTAATTCGCGATTTTACGCCGTCTTCATTACTCAAACGCTTCATACAATGTCAAAATGAACAAGAAAAGGTTTGCGATGGCGCTGTTTTTATTGGGCGTTTTAAATATTTACAATTTAGTCGAGACTTTCCCACTCTTTCATGTTGTCATTATTATTAGTGTTGTTGTTTACCTGTTAAACTTGTTAGTAACTGCCGGAAATTACCGTAGGCGTTTTTCACTGTTAATATATTTTTATTAAAATATATAATCTTATAATATAAAGCACTTTGCCCTGTTATATTGTTGTGGTGTGTCATTGTTGTACTATTGTTGGCAGTAGTAGAATTTGAGTGAGTCCTCTATTTCAATGTTTGAAGCTGAGTTATCGTTGTAAATTTAGTTACATACGTCAAACCGTAAATTTTCGGTCGGAGTCAGCGAGAGGCAAAGATTTAATAATAACAATAGTGTATCCATTTATGAACAAAAATTTTGTCCAAACATTCCACATTCTGACAAAACGGGTCAAAATTACTCACCACTTCTGCGAATTATCATTTTGGTCTACAATTTTAAATGTGGTACTGGGTTAAATAAAAAAAATGTTGTTAACTACAAAACTCTCCCGCAATAAAGACAGTTTCTACTGTTCAAAGTTTCATTTTAGCCTAGAAATTTTAAAGCTGATAATTTCGTATCCAAATTTTATTTCTCCTATATTAATAGTAATATAGCAACTTCAAGTTAGTTTCAATTTCCACGACGATGATCTACTTTTTCACTGTCCACTCTTATTCCTATAAAAACCACTGTAGTATAGACTGTCGTATTGATTCGTATCGGTTACGTCAATATCTATATCTCATGTCCCTATTCTTCCCCTGTTTTCACCATAATGTATTTGGAGCTTTTATTCTTTTTTTGGTATTTTGGTAGCGTGATAAATTATGTCGTGTCCAAGCTTAATGTTTAACTGAATCAATTTTGTGAACACAAATTTTCAGAATTTCTTTAAGGACCCTTGGAACGTGTTTGATTTTATCACTGTCATAGGAAGTATTATAGACGCACTTGCTATGGAGTTCGCGGTAAGTAATCACCAAAGTCTCATTAGACTGGTATGCAATTTTCTTTGCGAAATGGAAACGTTTATGTGTATTTTCTTGTTGCAGCAAAACTTCATAAACTTAGCGTTCCTCAGGCTGTTCCGTGCAGCCCGTTTGATAAAGCTACTACGGCAAGGGTATACGATTAGGATTCTACTCTGGACATTTGTCCAGTCGTTTAAGGCCCTCCCATACGTATGTTTACTCATCGCCATGCTATTCTTCATTTACGCCATTATCGGGATGCAGGTGAGTATCAATCCGCCTTACATTTTATCTCGGCGTTTAAAACATTTACAAAATCCCCAAATTGCCATTTGTAACGAGTCCCCTAAACTCATACCTAAGAGAAATATGCAACAGGTTGTCTAATGAATAAAAATGTAACGAAAGTAGAAAAAAATCTAGTAGTTTTCAATTTAGAAGAATGTAGCTGGATTATATAGTCAAAAGAATAATTTAAGGGTGTCGACATAAAATATAGTTTAATAAATTGGTAAGCAACATTGAAAAATAAGTTTGGAGAATGTTTTTACATGCGGGATACTTAACTGTTATTTGTAAAGTGTAGGTGTTCGGCAATCTGAAGTTTGATCCTGACCTCTCTATCAACCGTCATAACAATTTTCAGTCCTTCTTTGCTGCACTTCTTCTATTATTTCGGTGAATACAAAACTTCTCCAAAATACTCCAACAAAAAAATCAATTTTTTAAAAAAATGCAGTTCACTTTTACGCATTGAAACTTTTTTTCGTTTCGTAGTAGTTCTTTGGAAAAAGTACTGTCGTCTTGATAATGTAGACAAAATAATGTAAATACTCAGTCTGTAAATTTTTAAATATGTTGTCTGTAGATAGTGTTGAGTAAAGTAGCGGAAGCAAAGATAATAATAATATATACTATAGAAAAAAAACAATGTTGTTAAGTGGCAGTACTTTTATCCAACAGCACGAGAAATTGTGTTGATAGTAACCAATAAATAATAATAAATCATCTGTCTCTATTCAATGTTGGCGCTGCTGCGGCGGCAATGTTGTAGTATTTTTTTCACGTTGTACTAATTTTCGTAGTTGACAATTTGAATTTTGGGTCGTATCAAGTAGAATTTGTAACAACGCAGAAGTAAACAAAATCGTAGAACAAGTTTTCAAAAATTATAATATTTACCCATTTTTCTACCCATATGTGAGTACTATAAACTAGTTCAAGACTATCTATACGTTATAACGTAGACGTTTCTCTCTTTCTCTTTCTCTATAAATGTTACCATGTCGTGAACAACTTTCTCTTCTGTCTATCTCTCTCTCTCTCTTCTATACTTGTTCCTTTTCAATATATTATATGTACAGTTCTATTTTTGTCTCAGTGTGCAGAAACCATACAAAACGTAACCATATTTCATTCGTCTTATCACATGTTTGAATGGGCCAAAGATGTCCCAAAGTAATCATGATTCTATACAACTGAGGTTATCTTCTTACGAATTGTAGTTAGTGCCAATTTTTTAAAGAAATGAATTTTTTAAACAGCTTTGGCTGGAAGAAAAAAAGCAGACAGTTACGACAAAAATGTTTCGCGTGAACTTATTTCAGTCACAAGACATCATCAACTTTAGAGCAACGTGGAACAATTACAAAATGTTTCAGTCTCGTCATGTAAATAGAGTAATTGTATTAAAATTTGTAGGTAGAAAAGTAGAAACGGAGGCTTAATTTAGACGTAATATATACATAGTTCTAGTATTGGTTGAGTCGTTGAGTACAAGCAGCGTATTATGAGTACTGTAGATTTGACATGTAGTTTTACTGTAGAGGGTTGGTTGGTGCAGTTTCACTTAAGTACTAAATTCTGGTAACATCATTTCAAATCCGCCACCACTTCCCCAACCAAGATGACCGGAAGTTAGAGAAAAAAAAGAAAGAAATCAAATTTATGGTCGCGCTCTTAAATCCTCACTGTTTCCAAATGTACAAATTGTTACTACAGCACATGACTTTCTTTGCGCCTTTTACTTATATCCTTTTTCCCAGGTATTCGGTAACATAGCGTTGGACCCTGAAACTTCAATCACGCGGCATAACAACTTTCGAAATTTCCAGCAAGGCCTCATGCTCCTCTTCCGGTCAGTAATACAAAATTTTACGAGAAGAAAAAAAACGAAAAACAAACAAAAGGGTGTTTTGAACACGCCCCCAACAATATATTTAAAAAATATTTAAAACTTTTTTAAAACCACAAAATTAAAACGAAAACTAATTAATTTTTTAAAATTTTATATCTATATTTGCCTGGCCCTCTTTCTCCAATTAAAAATATACATAAATATTACGTTTTACAAAATTCTTTCAACTACTCTTATTATAAATTAGTTGTCTTAAGTTCAAAACAAAATAGTGACATAACTGCTAACGCTCCTGTTTTACTCTTTCTTGAAACTATAAGACATTTTTGAGTATACTTACTGAATATATATCCTGTTGCGGCGAAAGGCTTTTTTCAATATTTGCTCCCCACAAAAAATATACATATTTTTGAACACACATACTTATTTATAAACCTCAGTTATGACTTATAACATTTGATTTTAACTTTTTGGTCCGGTCGCTGGATCATTTGAGTATTGAACCAGAAATATTGACACTACTACACTTTTCCCCGTATTTCTCTCTAATTATCTTATCTCTACTCAATTGATTGCATGCTGAGCTTGAGCATGGCTTACTGTACTCCTTGTCAAGAACAACTAAAAGTTATCAAATAAACCTTATAAATTAGATCTACTAATTAATAAGCTTCCTTCCAATGAAAAATTATTTTTGGCTAAATACCACGTCGTTTATTTTGTGCCTCTCCGCTTATATTTTTGAAAAAATAATAAAGGGAATTATGTTTGCTGATTTTTGGTTTTGTTTTGACGAAGCTTAACTGATTTTGTTAATATTACTTGAGTTTAATTTTTTGTGAGTTAAGGGAATGTTGTTGTGCTAATGAATATTTTTTGGATAATAAACATTTAACGCAGCTGTGCTACGGGAGAGTCCTGGCCATCCATTATGCTTTCGTGTATTAAGGAACGACCTTGTGATCCCGCGTCAAAGAAAGACGAAGACTCTTGTGGTTCCAATCTCGCGTATTTCTATTTCGTGTCCTTCATCTTCTTCTGTTCATTTTTGGTAATAATAATAACCGATATCGATCAAATTGTATGGCTAGGTCGATACAAATCTATTTAATTGTTTTCCCGGTACAGATGTTGAATCTGTTCGTTGCTGTCATCATGGACAACTTTGACTATCTCACGAGAGACTCGTCAATTCTTGGCGCTCATCACTTGGATGAGTTTATTAGGATATGGGCCGAGTATGATCCCAGCGCCACGTAAGAAATATCTCGCATTTTAGTGGAATTTTCTAATAAGCAGGTTCCGTGGATACATATGCTCCTTATGTTTAACCAATAATTTTTTGCTCCTTCTCAGGGGATATATCCACTTTACTGAAATGTACGACATGCTTCGAAACATGGATCCTCCGCTGGGCTTCGGCAACAAGTGTCCGTACAGACTGGCATACAAAAAACTGATACGAATGAACATGCCACTGGACGAGGACGGACAAGTACAATTTACCACCACCCTTTTTGCTCTCATTCGCGAGAATCTGAGCATCAAGATGAGACCAGCGGAGGAGATGGACGCGGCCGATAGAGAACTCCGGGAAACAATCAAACACATTTGGCCACTTCAGGCCAAGAAAATGCTGGACTTTGTTGTGCCAGAGAAGGCGGAGAGGGGACGGAAGCTGATGACCGTGGGCAAGGTCTATGCGGGGCTCCTCATCATGGAGAACTGGAAGACGAGCAAGTTTGGAAAGAATGCGCCCGCTCCAGGCGTACCGGTAAGGCGACTACATATTTTTGCAGTGACATATTTTTAATGCGTCCCAAATTTCTTTCAAAAAATAACATTTTTTTTCTCACCCAACTTTATATTCTCACAATACTAATTCGTATTTGTACATGAAAGGGTCGATTTTGAGGTTAGGTAGCCTAGCGACAGGATTTGCAAGAGATTTTTTAACTGTAACAAAATAATCAATAATAATAATATTAAAATAACAAACAATTACAAGTCATCAGCCGGTGGACTACTCCGTTGTGTAATGGACATGACAAAAGCTCATAACCATGACGAGGATGATGGTGGGGATGAGGAGGATGGGGACTGTTCGGGAATTTATGACGGGAAAGAGCATCTTGTGAGCTCCGGCTCTACACGCAGCAAGAAACGGAGTAAGCGCAAAAGGAGCGCGAGTACTTCGCGGAAACGGCCAAGCTCACAACAAAAGAATGGGGTTTGACCTTCAAACAGATTTGAACTAGTAGCTCATCTTAAAATGTAGCCTAAACTATTTATTGTGCAGATAGATAGTGCCTTTCACAATCAAAAAATGAAAGCAGCAGAAGCAATGAAATTGGTTTTTGGGGTCATCTGGGATAACTCAAAACGAATTTTCACTGAAATTTATTTTTCGTCCGTTTGTCTCTCTCCGTCACGTCACAAAACGAGTACACAGTTTTCCGAAATCCCCCAGTTTGTCTTAACTGTGCAGATTACAACTTTTGTAGCTTTAGTTAGAATATTTGGAGAGGAGTACAGTATTTTCATTCCAATGTGAATTAAAATTTTTGTCGCGTTAGTCATCAAGGTTAAATTGTAGGTTAGGTTGCTAGGTTAGACGGTACCCATTAAAGACTTGTCAAGTGTAGTGATTATTATAGGATTATAGGTATATGTATACATATATACTGTAGCAATAATATTGTGTGAATATTGTACCTGGTAGATATTGATATTTATAATCTCTAGAGTTATGTTGCGTAGTTTCATTCAGTTTTGTAGTATAGAATCAAAGTAGATTGTTTGATCATGATAGTAATTTTTACCGTTTCGGAGAAAGCAATGGAAATTTTGTATTTATTTTGGCCCAAATACTTTCTCACCTCAGAGTTGATCGCATGAGTAAGGTTCAAAAATGACGAACATTAAATGCTTTGAATTGCACTGCACTTGGTATTGTCATGTGTATCATGCTATTTATTAAATGTGTACCATGTGTGCAATGACAGCTCACATGACTAGTCCAGAATTATGCACCGTAATGTATTTGGGCAGACTGCACAGTACAAAATCAGAGAACAATCTGTCACGTATGCCTCATAGTAAACGCTTACTACCGATCAAAACTGACGCCACGTCACGTTTCCACGACGATTGAAAAGATTACTATTAGAATTGTGTAATGTAATTGTAGGCTGTATTTACCTTTGCAGCATGCTAACAAGATAATGCATGACATTTGACTAAAAATTGGCATGAGCACGTAAAGTAGAAATAATGCGAATACATTCAATTGTAAACCAGTAATACGTAAATATCTAAAATATTTATTTGGAGTTAAGAATTTATTGCTGTCTTAGTTTTAAGAAAAATAGTTGCGGATTATTTCATTTAATGTTAAATTGTATGGTGACTAATGGCACATTATAACTTTATACAGGCCATTGAGCTTGCTGACATGGCGACCGACGGAAGCAAAGACGGCGATGGGGACATGATGGACGAGAAACAGGGTGGATCCGGGAAGAAGCAGGTGGGCTACGATTTTGACCGGGAGTCCATGCAAGACATGGACATGCGGGATGAAGACGATTACGGAAATAGAGGTACGAAGATTCCTAAATAACGTTTGTTGGTAATCTGGCCCGATCCAAAATATTTACGCTCTCCAAGTCATACAACATGTAACATGTCATGTATTGAACTTTTCCAGATAATATGTATCTCCATCCGCATTCGTCCGGAAGGGGATCACGGGGAGCTCGACGAATGCGATCCCGCTCTCCATCCCCCACTCGTCACGGGAGCGCCCACGACGTCGGCTTCAGTGACGCCGTAGACGACATGGTAGAGCTAGTCCGCGAAGCGACCTCCCGCCAAGGACGAAATCGAAGAAAACTGAAAGGTGGCGGCGGGGACGAGTTTTGCCTTTCTCCCGTCAGATTCCGGCCAGGGTATCACGACAGTGCACTTAGTCCATCCACTCCAGAACCAGGAGGAAACAATGGCTTTCTTCCACCTAGGTACGTGCTCGAACTGTCCAAAATTTTCCCTAAATATTTTGTTAACATGTAGACTCTGAAAATTGTGCCCTTTCAGATTATCAAGGCTTAATAACAGTTTAGAGAGATCCCCCAGCCCTCCGTATCATCAGAGACCGTATCATCCAAACGGAAGCTATCCAATGCTTCCTGGAAGGCGCTCAGGTAAAAATATTTACGCCTATTGGTTTAGCTGTAAATTATAATTTGAGAAAAACTAATTGGTCGCCTTTAACCAAACTAAACAGTCTAACTGATTAACAGCAGCAAAAACTAATCTAGTCGCTTTTTTCACGCAAAATTTCACTGGTCAGGTGGAAGACGTCTACCGGCAACCCCGCCCCATCCGTCAGCCCTTCGGTTGCCCCCTCACGTGAGAAATCTGAATCAGCCAGCCTCAGGTAAACAAATGATCCAACTGGAAAATCGGGGTCAGAATGTCACCCAGTCTTTTTTGTAAAAACTAAAAAATATATTTGCAGTAAATACTAAAACTAACCAAAAACTCAACAAACTAGCAAAAAAATACAACCAAAAAAAACAATATATTTTTTTTCTTTCATTATTATTATTATTATCACTACTTACCATTAAAATATTTTTTAACATAATTAACCACCAATAGAAAAAATACTAGTCAAATAATAATTAGCAGTTGCATTTTTTCTCAAGTATTTAGTACAAAACAAAATACATTTTTAAAATGAAAATCAAAAAATATATATATGAACAAAAGTACCAATAATAATAATAAACTACCTTTTTCATTTACAATGCAATCCGGCAGTTGATAATTCAAGCGCTGCCGTCGAAACAACATCTGTTGCCGGCGATGTTGATCTTTACGAAGAAAAACGAACAACTACATGAAAACTTGAAGAGAAAAAAAAAACAAAGCGAAAGCAAAAAAACACAAAATTATTTTAAAACAAAAATCTTCTGTCTCTCTCTTTCTCTCTCGCGTGTGTGTATTCTAACATTAGGCTCGGCTGAAGCAATCAATTTCCCCAGACTGAATGTATCCCCTACTCGTATGATGAGAACATTTACTCCCGAACCACGCGGATATTGTGGCCGGCGTGAGCTTCCACGTGAGCCCTGGAGACAAGTGACAGATCCCCGACTTAGAAGAGATCCTCTCAGTTTTGAACAAGCAGTTGCCTTAGGTAGGCACCAAGATTCCACTATTCCCAGTGAAGTCTCTTAATATCAGAACTAAAAATGAAAGTCCAAACAAATTTATATATTTAGCTGAAATATATTAAATATATTTATATATTTAAATATACAATTATTCAGTAAAAAAGCTATCTATATATCCATCCTTCTCTCTCATTATTTCTTCTTGTTACAGCTATATATATATCTATAAATATCTATCTCTGTCTTTTTTAAATTTTACAAAAAAGAGACTTCCGTAAATATATAATTTCTCTAAATATCTGTCTAAATATATATATCTCTCTCTATCTGTCTATCTATCTATCTCTATATCTCTCTCGCTTTTTTGTAGCCAAACACCCTTGATTTCTCAGTTGTGTTCTTTGATATTCTGGACAAACAAAGTATATCTATATATTCTTATTACTATAAATACATACATCTTGATATATATATATAAAATCAATTAGATTCTTTTTTGTGAAAATATATAAATATGATATACTATATATCTATCTATTCTTCTGTGTAAAAACCAAAACCATTTTTATCCCGTCCTTTGTATAAAAAATATATATATTTATATTTTAAAATTACCACCCAAAAATATTACCAACCGCCACCCACACCACAAACCACAACCTCTACCAATCTACCAAAAAAATATATATACCAACCAACCAAAAAATATATATCCGTTCTTGTGTTCTTGTTTTTCGTTACTTTTTTGTTTCGTTTTTCTGTGTGTGTCTCTGTGTGTCTGTGTCGATGATGATGATGATGACGAGAGCCAGAATTGTTTCATGACAAGTCGTTGACGATGATGATGACGAAGAGAAAATATATGTGTGTCCGAGAATCTCAGTGAAAATAATTTTTACCCGGATTGCTCGAGATCTCAAGTTGGAATCGGGTCGAAAAAAATATGCCATGATTTGCTCATGATCAAGCTCTCCAACTCTCCTCCTCAAAGTCTTCAAAACCGAAACCAAAAAAAAGTCTTCTTCTCTTCTTCTATCTGTCTGTCTGTCTCTCTCTATCTTTCTCTATCTCTCTCTCTGTCTGTCTTCTTGTCTGTGTGTGAGTTGTTCCTCTGGCTGAGAGAAGTAACGTTGTATTGTCAGGTCGTGGTAACAGGATGTTGCCGCAGAGTCCCCGCCAACAGCAGCAGCAACCGCTACCACAACGCCATGTCGTGCCAAACGGCTATCATCAATCGCCAACACCACTGCCGCCACTACCACCGCCTCACCAAAGACAACATGCCCCAATTCCACTGCCACCTCCACACAGCCAGTCACCAATGCCGCCACCGCTAATGCCATGCTCGCAGCAAACCACGCCACTTCCACCTCCAATGAGACCACCGTCGGCTCAGCAGCTTATTGGGCAGTATCCCATCATGCCTCCCGAACTGGGACCAGGAATCTCGACACAAGATTTAGTAGCCGCAGCCGCCGAAAACGTCAGCAGCAGAATACATCACCATCTCACCGACGATGAAGATGACTGGTGCTGACAATTGCTCCACTCTAATGCTCTAATTCTTCCTAGAGTCGTCTCCAAAATTGTTAGTATTCTTCTTGTTGGTAGTAGCAGACTAATATATCGTTCCTCTTGTTGTTAGTACAGTTTAGCAGAAATAATAACAAGGTTCATTGTTATTAACTACCGGAAGCATGAAATGCTTAAAAGGTAGTTATAGCGATTGATCTGTTTGTCTGTCTGTCTGTCTGTGTGTCCGTACCCACTCTAACTTCCGTTCACGTTGACCGATTTGGATAAAATTTGGCATACATATACCTTTACCCATAAGGACGTTCCCTATTGATTTTCAGCCGGATACCTCATCATTGACCGGAAGTAGGGGGGTCGAAGTAGGGGGTGGTGGGGTTGACCAACGCGTGAAAATTTTTATTGTATAAATGGATAGAGGTGTTCATGAGGATCATTTTTTGTCAAAGGACCATGGGTCAAATCGGTAAAATGGTGGCTGGGTGGGGAGTCGAAGTAGAGGGGTCACCAGGTGGTAATTTTTTTTTCCACAAAATCGTTTTAGACGTTCAAGTTGAGGTTCACTAACATAGTTTAACGGTCGAATACAAACCTAATTTGTGATTTGGGCATGTATCACTCTTCCGGTAGTTATATATTAAAGGTTACACCTTACTAGTTCATTATTTATTATTAACAATTATTATTATAATTAGTTGTTATGTAAACAAGAATTTGCGAAAAGAAAGATAAAAGCTTTCGTTGTCTCGCTGTGTTTCGTATGTCAAAGTTGAACGTCGTTTATTTTGTTTAGCAATTTCGTTGCATGTCAGAAATATTTTGTTTTCAAAATTGTGTATTTTTTGTTCGTGTCACCGCAAGAAAAGTGTGCTTTCAGTATACTAATTTTTAACAAAAATGTATTTAGTAGATATTTCAAAAAAAATGTTTGCAACAGAATTTATAAATATACCCTCCAGTTTTACATTTTTTATCGACAACCAATATAACATTTTAGCTGCCACCTAAATCAGTAAATTGTACAACTTGTAATTATTAATGCGTATTTACTTAACTTATAAATTGATATATATGATTATTACTTCTCAGTCGTGAATACTAATCACTGTATTTGCTCTCTCAGCCTTTTTTTCTTACTCGTTGTCGTGAACATAAAAGCCAAGAACAAAAACAAAGTTTCGTCGTCATCCTTTTTATCGTGCAATTCAACCAACAGCAGAAAAAGTTACAACAGAACAAACAAAAATATTTATATAAATATATATTAACTTACTTCATTATTTTTCGGCTCAGGGCTCAGACGTTTATTGTTGCCTTTAATGTCCTAGACATGTAAAAAATACAAGTTAAAAAACAAGCTGTGCTACTAAAACATTATTTACATGTTTAAAAAACTATTATGGAACAGAAACTATGCAAGAAAGAAGAATACTTCATGTCGTTTTTACGAAACCAAAATAAAATATAAAAATACAAATGCCAGACACAAAGAAACAAAACGAGTCAATCAGTTTAGAAAAAAAAATTATTTGTATTAATGAGTCTTTTTTGATGAAAGAGTGCATGTGTGTGGATCGTTGTGTTGTTGTGAATGCTTGATTTTTTCCCTTTTGTGTCATTTACCTAAAAACCCGTTTAATTTATTCCAATATGTACAGCAGCGTAGTTTGGTGAAAAGAAGAGATGGCCGTCACATTTATACAAAAACGAATTGGTAATAAAATTCATTCCAGATTTTGACAATGTTTCTGTTTTGAAAAGAATAAGCGTCACATTTAATTTTTGTTTAAGGTTGCGTGAAATTTATCGTCTAGAGAAAGTATGTCGGGATGTCACAATTTTTGGGTTTTGGCATTTCAGACAAGTGTCGACGCCGTATTTCTTTTCTACCAAACGTTTCAAGAGTATAACCATTTTAATTTTATTTCACTTTTTGTTCGTCCCCCCCGCCACCGCGTTATTGCTATTGCTCGCTCTCTATCTCCCACTTTCTCCATGTGTTTCCCTATCTATCCAAAAAACAAACAAGAAAACTTGCCTAAGACCGGTAATCTGTCCCTTCTCTCTCCGTCTCTGTGTGTGCTTCTCAAAAAACAAAAATACATTGTGTACGTAAATTATCTCTATCTATATATATTTATCAATGTTTTTACTGTGTATTTCAAATATACTGGAAATGTTGAAGTATTCAAAAAAAACTGTGCGTAACTTTTTATGATTATGATTATTATTATTGTTATGATTAAACTTTCGATAAGTCCATAATGTATTTTAAAAACAAGGAGCGACTCTGTGACAATGAGCACTCGACTGCTAAAACCATACCATATACTTTGTACATATATATAAATTATTACCTAGAATATAAGCAAGAGGTATGCTAAGGCATTTTTTTAAAAGAAAAACAAAAACAAAACATGAAAAAATCTTTAAAAGTGACCGACCATTTGTGTTCCAGATCATATGAATGAGACGCGGAATCCACGGTGATTGATGGTGATGATGAGTGCATGTTTGTGTGAAATGCTGACAATGTTGCATTTGAAAATGTTCAGATGACATATTTGAGCGAACAAAAAAATGTGAGTGAAGAAATGATTTCGGCGCCGTTTTCTGACAAAAAAGTGTACACATACATTTAAAGAAGAAGAAAAAAATACATCATGATTATCTATGCAAAATATTAGACTAGAGAAAAAAGAAAAAACTATTTTACTTTTTACTGTGTAAATTACAAAAAAAAGTGAAAAACAAACCACTGTGCATATAAAATTATCTTGCCGCGTAAAATTAATAAAAAATATAATTATATAAGAATTAAAAGTATAAATGTCGTGTTGGTAAGAAAAATTGTACTTTCAATACAAAATATAATATATATCAATAGTTAGCTAGCTACACAGACAGGTGCATACATAGATTTTATTTGTAACGGTCTATTTAGAATATTCTAGGTCATCACTTGTCGTTTCAATTATTGTTACCATAGTGGATACATATACATAATCTCCTATCAGTGTTATCACAAACAGGTGCATGCTTAAACAAATTGTTTATACATTTTAAAATGTACAGTTTTATAGAGTTTATCCTAATTTGTAAAACACGTTGTCTTGAAAACCCTTTTCAAATTAATAACCAAAAAAATAAAGTATAAACGATGAAAACTTACAGTTTACACGTGTATGAGGGGAAAACGTATCGTAAAAATCAGGATCAATTTTTTGACGAGCACAATTTTTATTCTTGACGCTTTCTATCCGGTTACTACTACCACTACTACTACCAAAAAATCAATCATAACTTGTAATATATAATATCAAACATTTTTTCACAAGTTTTCATACAAACCAAAACCAACCAAACCAAACCAATTTCACACACACACACACACGCAATGACTAAATAGCCATACATATGATGCTGAAAGTATAGTGTTTTTAGAAAAAATGGTTAGCTTAATGGAACAAGAGAAAAACTGAATGTAACCGTGTACATATATATGAGTAAATATACATATATTTATATTTGTAAGAATGTACTGTCTATGACTATCAGAAACGTCGAGTTTTGTCGTCGGTATGTCGCTTTCAATGTGTACGTATCTCCATTAAAAATATAGTGTAAATTATTAAGTATTACAAACTTGTGAACAATCTTTATATTTCGTACTGCTGATATATATAAAAGTGTAATATGGTTGAGACATATTTGAAACATAGTGAGGAAATCACCCCCGAAAAAAGAACAATGATAATAAGTGAGTGTATAATTTGTAAATATTTGCATATGTATTGAATAAATCTACTAACTGTTTGTTAAACGCGGATATTTTTTAGGTATTTACTAGAAACTTGTAAAAGCAATGTGTTACATAAACTTAAGTTTTAGGCGAGTAGCGAAAGCGAGGAACCATCTAGTATTATTATGACTACAAAAATGCAAAAAGTGTAAAAAATTGTAAAAAACCGAAAACGTTCTGACAAAGACATAACCTAAATTCTCAATTATGATTTATATGTAAATATTATAAATGTGTGTATTATTATATCTATATATATTCCTAAATATGCTGTAATACGTCGTCTGTAAACAACAATTAATTTAAACAAAATTATTATCTAAAATTCACTTCGCAAAATGTTTTACATGAACGAGGAGAAGATTCCACGCTAAAATCACCAAAGATAAATATAAAAATGTAAATATAAAAAAATGATGTTGTATAATGATATGTAAGATAAATGTATTTATTACTACTGTAGTTATAAAAAATAATCAATATTGTGTCAGCATTGGAATTATTATTATCATTTGTGTTGTTTTTAATGTATTGTAATAATGTATGTAAGTTGTAATAGGGTAAGTGATTTCTTCAAAACTTTGCCAAAAAAACAACCAATCACTGTTCCAGAATTTCTACACTTGAGACTATGTTATTTCGAAATTATTTCCAATAAAACTCAAGAAAATGTTGATAAGCATCATCTGGAATTATTTTTGACATTTTATTGTGGGTGTAGAGAGCATACACAATGGCAACGTGAATCTCAAAAGTAATTGCTAAACCGGCATGCCATCATTAAAAACTTATGATATCATGAAGAATTGAAGAACAGTAGACTCAAGCATTTATGTTTAGAAGATTACATCTCACGTACTTACCTTATACATTTATAGAGTCGTACAGTGCCTCCTCAAAGAATTGAAACATTTAAATAAAATAAAATAATTTAGCACACTTTGAGTGGATATTATTAAAGAAACGTTTCATTACAACCAGATATAGAGCGACTATCCACAGAACTCTTCTCGAAAAATTAAAACCACGGACCTAATTTTGAATACATCACACTCCTGAAGTACATTCTGCGCGAAATACGTTTCATTTTCTCATTTCAACAGCAAATTATAAACATGCTGACATGTCATTTGAAGCTCTTTGGACAAATCTGCAGCTTGGCGAATATACTAGGAAGCGTGATGATTTGTTGGGATCGACGCAATTCAAAATTAAAGTGCTGCAAAAATCTGCATCAAGAGAAAAGGAAGCTAAACTAGGACGGGTGTAAACCCGAATTAAAAAACTACCGGAAACGTGTTGTGTGTGAAATTGAGACATTTTAATCTCCGTTCACCTTCCCAAACACTAATCTTGAATTTTTCGATGAATTTCCAAAATAATGTATTTTGACCCTATCGTGACCCCATGACCCGTGAGGGTCATGGAGCCACCAATCCGACAGTTGACCGAATTGGCCCATGGTGTCGAGACCAAAAATGATCAGCTTAAAATTCTCTATCAGATTAACGAATAAAATTTTTTGCCCATAAGAAAGCATGGGGGGCCTTACCTCCCACCATCCCACTGGGGGTGGGGCCTGGAAGCCCAAAATCAATAGCGAACTTACTTTTGCCCTAAGGTACCTCCATGCAAAATTTGAATCGAATCGGTCAACGTGGACAGGAGTAATCGTGTTAACAGACACACAGACACACAGACACACAGACACACAGACACACAGACACACAGACACACAGACACACAGACACACGGACACACGGACACACAGACAAACAACTTAATCGCATTAACTACCTTTTAAGAATTTCATGCTTCCGGTAGTTAATAAAAAAATGTTACTCCATTCATCTCTAAGTGCAATATTTCTTGTTGATGGTGTCCATAAATTATCTCAAGCAAAGCATGGAAAGGAAAATCATTTGGATATACTTCTATTTGCATTGCCCGCGCTGTTTAGGGTGTCTGGACAGGTTTCACTTGTTTTATTTGGACGTTCAAGATTGTTATGGCTCCAGAAATCAATTGGATTTAAATATGTGCTCAAAGTACTTGTATTTCTCATTTTCCGGAATGTATTTCTCAGGAAATGGTCGTTCGGGGCAAATGATGTTGCTCTGATAGCCAGTGGGATCATGACGTTTGGAACTGTCACGATGTGAGAGTATTTGGAAATGTAAGTTATCCAAACGTTAAAAACATTGTTCAAACAAGGTCAGAGCTTTATGTAGTACTGTATTTACTCTTGGATTTCAGGAGACCTGCATAATTTCTTCATTCGTAGGATATGCTGCTTGTTTTACCATTTGATGGATGATACTCAATATTAATATATTTACTAATGAACTAATAATCGTGTTTAAAATCTGATGTTTATCAACAAATTCATTTGTAAAAAGCACTTGTTTAAGCTATTGATATCAATTAAATAACAATGCTTCCCACCAAATAGCATAGTCACAAAATGAATTACATGTAATAATATAATCATCTCACGAAAGGCGTATATACAAAACGTGAGTCTCCCTTATTTACACTCTGAGAAATCGTGTTTATTTTTAATTATGCAAATAGTTAAGGCTGGATAGTTGCATATGTTATTAACCAGCTGTTTGTGTATATGTGTACTGATTTTGGTGGCTTAATAGTGACAAATGCCAAAGAAAATTAATGCAGAGTGCGATGCGTCCGTCTGAAGTCTTTCCAGAGCTACTTTGACCTCAAAGGTCATGTCAGAGAGCGTTACAAACAGTAGAAATGGCATCCACAGAAAGCCCATCCTCGATATACTTAGTGCTGCTGGAAAAATAAAAGAATCCATCGCAGTCGGTCTCTCCAGCCCTGCACAAGTACAGCATAGGAAAGTCGAACCAAATCTCAGATTTCAAAAGTCAGCTGATAGACTTCGAAACAGAATCCTCCCATCCCGAAAACAACTGGCAAAGCAGAGATAACTATCTTAACAGACTATGAAAAAAAAATTTGAACAAAAATATGCAAAAATACGTACGCAAACAGAGAATTGCCAACGATTTATAACTTTTTCCACTGCGAAACCGGAAGACTAGCTTCCGGCGCAAAAAACGAAGAATTTTACAACTTGGGAAAACAATTATAAAAATCCATGACACCCTATTGAATATCCTGATGTATCAATAATGTATTTTTAGAGCTGCTTTTTTGAGAAAAAAAAACGATTTTTCCCAACGACAAACTACCGTTTTACAAGGGTTTTGGAAAGACCTCGAACGGATGCATCGCACTGTGCATTAATTTTTTTGGTCATTTTTTACTATAAAGCCACCAAAATCAGTAAACATGTGCAAAAACAGTTGCTTAACAACATATGCAACTATCAAGCCTTAACTATTAAGCAAATTAAAATTAAAAACGATTCCTCAGAGTGTAAATAAGGGAGACTCACGTTTAGTATTGAATTCACCCTTGCGTTTTTCTAATCAATAATCCATTTAAATATGTAAAATGGAGTAACATCTAATTCTACAATGATTTATTTAAACAGAGTTTTCTCTGCATGCATACGCAATCAAACTGCAGAATTTTATATGTATATCAGAATCCCTATATCCGACGTATACGTCGTAGCAAATGTTGAGGGTAACTATTGGATCGGCTAACCATTTTGATAGTTTGTCAATTCTTAACATAAATTGAGGCTGTTATTCTGTGTATAGTGTAATAGTTTTGTTTCGATTTTCTAGTGAGATCGCTTTGTTAATAAGGTAGGTGAGTTTTATGAATTTCTCATCGATGCCGACCTTGATTAGATTTAAGACGGCGCCTAATATTTCCATGGACTGCCCAGAGGTACTTCTCCTATAATCACTATGTATTTGTATCATATCTAAGCTTCAAGTACAACTCCCTATTTTCGGTTCTCATAAACGTTTTAGTCACTACTTATTTAAAAATGCAAACCATACCGTACTCCTCCGGGCAACCTGAGCATGTGATATCATCATGACTATAGCCACGGAATTAGGAAGGGCAGCTATTCCCACAACTTTTACCAGATTTAAACACATAGTGTCCATTTCAATATCAACTCGGCTCCTGATGGTCCCTCATCATCGATCATTTCTTGACTAACATAAACTATTCATTTGTGCCTTTGTTCATATGGATAAATTAGCTACCAAAAAGGGGCAGCAATCTACGTACACTAGTTCGAATAATTACGGAGGTTTTCTTGTCACCGTCGTTTTATTATCTTAACCATCTGTCGCTTTGGGTATGAAATTTTTATTGTTGGTGAAAAATCTAGCGTAGGGAATATCACGCAACCACATACTGCTTATTTAAATATTTCATGACCATCAGCATTCGAAATATGTATAAGGTATGTTCCAAAACTTCTAAACAATGAGTTTAATAAAATAAAGGTTCCTTTCTCTAATGTTCATTGCAGTACTTAACGAGCGGTTTGGTGGTATTGTCCAATTTGGATAGAAGACTTTTTCAGACTTAATGAACGCGTTCTGTTCATTTCCAGCTAATATGAAATCTGACAAAGCATCCGCGTATGCGGCCACCACTAAAGTCTAAAACTAACACTATTCAAATATTAAAAATGCTTTGCGCTTACATTTTTATACAAGTTTTATAAGGCAACCAATCCGAAGCAACCGAAGTTTTGCCCACATTCAATTTATTCGTTGGTAGCAATTTGTGGACATTCTCTAATGAAATGGTTCGCATTTGTGCGGAACATTCCTGGAGTTCTTATCTGATGTAAACTTGATGTCTCAATTTTTTAATTCCACCCAACTCTATACCGTAACTCATCAATAATTGCAATTCGAGCAAAGACCCACACATCATTCCTCATATTGGTCGTTCATCTAACAAGAGAGCTTTCATCCACATATAATAAATTCCGTAGGCTTCAGCAGCTTCGTAATTCGCTTTTAGATATCATGAAATAATAATCATATTCAATTCGACACAATACGGGCTCAACGAAATGCTTAATCATCCAACCACGTATTTCCCATCTTAATAATATGCTGCCATGAGAGGATAACCATGTCTTACTTGTTACATATTTAATTTCAACGAAGAGGGCTCTTGCATTTTAAATTAAACTCAAAATTTTATACCTCCCCACTTGTCAGTTCCTAGCGAGTGGTTGACCATCATACCTTTTCGTATGGCGATGTCAGACGCAATTTGTGCTTGTTTAAATTAGAGTGATCCTGACGGCCGGCTAATAGTTTTCAATGAAACTTTTCCATTTCAAGTGTCCAAATAAAGTTGCAACAAAACCATGTTGGTGGCGCAAAACCTTTTGAAGTTAGCTCAACTGAACTTCAAGCTGTTCGGTAAATGTACCACAGTAATTCATGAACCGTCCCAAGATTATTCCAAACCGCTGGTTGTCGTTTCTGGACGGGCTCAAAAATACTTTTATCTGAAGTCACAAGCAGCCCTAATCTTTATTATTGTAACTTGGTTGCAATTGTTACTTTTCATCCATCGACTCAATTTATCCGAAATAGTCAGGTCTGCATTTTTCCAATGCTGCTCTTCTATACATGTTATAATTGTGTTTCAAACCTATAAACAACGAAGCGAATTGGCCGAGCTATTTTGTTCATTCGTATCGTTCGAACGAAGAAATAATGGTTAGTTACAATTCTTTTGTTACCTTTAACTTATGCAGGTAGGAAAGCATGAATTTAGTCATTATTTTTTTGAAGAGTCAAACTGGATTCCGCTGGAGGCGAAGAAGGGATTGGCTTCAGATTCCCTTTCTATATACCACTTCTCATGATGTCACTGCCAGTAATCGTGATTATATTGTGGCTGACCTGCTGGTCCACACCATGTTTCTCGTTGAACCTGGGGTTTCATATGTATCCACAATGCCAAATCGGGCCCAAAATTATATCTCGGGCTGCTAGCTTGACGACACTTTATAGATTCTTAGCGGCAACATTTGCTTCGTGGATTGTTTTATTTATCTTAGCAGGTTGCATGGTGGAATGCCTTGTTTACTCAATGCTCCATGAGTATTGCATTCTCAATTATCTCCGGATATTCAACAAAAGAGCTGAGGTTGCACGTGGAGAAGATATTCAGCCCGTCGTTAAAATATGGTGGCAAATTCAAATATTGTTAAAGGCTTTTAATAATCTACATCAAGGTGTTTTGATGACCAGCATGATGAGCTTGTGCTCATTCGTGCTGGTTATGAGTTTGTATTGCGTTGTGTCATTTTCTAACAGTCTTGCCTTTCCTGAGCTGATTATGTTCACGATGTTTGCATTCGATTGTGTTGTGCTCACGGTAGAAAGTAATGGAAGTGCAAAGGGTCAGGTTTATGAAATGTCTAAAAAGTATCTGCGCTTGGTAAGGTTGAATGGGGACGTTATGAAAAGTATGGTTGGTCGTCGATGTATAAGGTCATTACAGATTTTGAAAGTTAACATTGGATCAGGCAATTATTGCGATAGTTTGATGCCGCTAAATTTACTCCATTTCAACATTAATCAAACGGTCAATTTATTGCTTATGTAAATATCACTTATTCAAAGCAAATAAGCACGCAATGCACTGCTCTCATTAATTTACATAGTGTTCATTCCTTCGTATTTCATGAACGTGCACAAATTATATTCACTATAAAGCATGTTGCCATTAGCATTCCTCCAAACATTACTTATTAATTATGACTTGGTTTTGAGATAAAAGCTTAAGAACATAGAATTACAATGTAATGAGTAATCTTACAAACTAAAGGCAGTTGGCTCTATAGTATAGTATGCAATACATCTTTGCTTGTTTTTGTGCTATTAATTATTGCATGAATCAGGTTGCATCATTTCATTAATTCGAATTACGTGCCGTAAAGTTACAAGGACAAATAAGAAATATGTTCACAATAATATTAAAACGCAAGGCGATTGCATGTATTTGATACTGTTAAAATTGGAGCTGCTAATAACACATTTTAATCATTCTACTGTAAAATACCCCAACGTTCGCGTTTGTAATTTCAGCTGATTGCAGAAGTCATAATTACCGTAACCACCAATGAAGAAACAAACAAATATCCAATGTGAACAAACATTAACTTATATAAATCTGGAAAAGACAAAAACATGCTCTTTGTGTTTCTCCATAATTTTATACTCCATATTATAACTGGTGATTCTTGAAAACAGTTGAAACTATTAGATAAGCAATGTCCTGTTAAAACATAACGTGCTCAAATTACACATTGGGTAAAAACCCAAAAGAATGGTAGACCTTGGGTATTTACTTATCATAATTCGATGATACAGCGCAAATCATATGTCTACAAAAACTTCCATGACGTGCAATTTTGTGCACGCAAGGCGTGCAATTCAAATTATCTTAGTACCTTTAAAATATTAGGAGTTTGTTGGCTTGAGGAAAGATGTAAGAAACCGAACTTAAGATTTGGCATGAAAATGCTTAAAAATGATCGCTACAAGCACTGTCTTGACAAGTACCAAATTTTAAGAACACCTAACTTCAGCAGTAGATATAACAGAAATAAGTTTAATTTTTAGATTAGTCGCAAGTAAGTAAAACGTATCGCAGATCTGCAATACCTTCCCTCATTAAAATGCTAAGAGATAAATGTTAACCTTTTTATGGTAAATATACTGTCTTTATATAAAAATTATCTTAATTTGCAAACCGCGCTGTAAATGCTTTTAAAATAAAAAAAAAACAAATAAAAATCTTAAATGATGAAAAATTACAGTTCACACGTGAATGAGAGAAAAACGTATTGTATAAATCAGGATCATTTTTTTGAGGAGCACAGTTTTTATTCTTGGCGCTTTCTATCCGGTAACCAGAGAAAGTATAGTGTTTTTAGACCAAATGATTAGCTTTATAAAACAAGAGAAAAACTGAATGTAACTGTGTACATATATGAATAAATCTAAACATACATGCATACATATGTATATGCTACATTTAGAAAGGTAATTATTTAAGTAAGCATTCATTGTAAGAATTTTAGGGTAGTATGTTTCTACAATGTAATTGCATGCTTATAGGTTTGTCCAAGCCTGTGTTGACGTCACCGCTGCTGTTCTGTGTTGATTATAACGCATGAGAATTTTCCTACCTACATCAGGAATTGGAATTCCGAGCCACAATTTGGCTCGCCGGTCCTCGTACTCATCCTTTACAAGCAACGCTTCGAACCGTTGAAGTACATGAAACAATTCCATTTTGATTGCATCTCACTTTGAGCACACTCCGTTCACATTTGTAAAAATGCTGACTTGTTATTAAAACTAAAATTTTTAGCTCGTTGGGAAAACTCACCTCAAGTTTACAATTGCTCCCGAATATTCATTACGAGAAAAATACACTGCTTTGGCTTTACATGATAATTTTCAGATGAAAATGCTGAACGCTATGGTCATATCGCTGAATCATGTGTGTTTTGTCCAATGTGCTGATATTATCCACATATGGATATTTATTACATTCTACTTGGTGGAGTTTAAATTGATGGCGTCTTGCGGTCCCGTAAATTGTCAGCCTTCCTCCAGGCAACCACGCCTATTAGCACTCATTGTTCATATTCGAACTCAACTGTAAATTATTGTAAATAATTGACAACACTTCAAAATCGTTGAAAGGCATTATTGGATGTTGCGTAGCTATTATGATAAACTCTGGATATTTCAGTAGGACTGCGAATACTCGAATAAATATATTTTTGAGTCGTCGGACTTGTGTATGGTTGTAATTGTTATTGTCTTGAAATTTGCCTGTGGTGTATATAGGTAATTATAATGATAATTTTACCAAAACACGAAAACGTTGCTGAAATAAAGTGTTTATTAAACTTGCCACACTCACTGCCTGTATCATGTCACTGCAAATATTTTTAAAGTTCTGTATTTAATGTAAGCTTTAATTTATTAGCATTATGAATGTAAGCAATTATCTGTATTTGCATCAGCACTTGTGGGTTTTCTGTACAACAGACTCTGGTCACTGGCATCCCACGTTGTACTAGCAGCAGCAGTAGCGCCAAATTACGTCACTACGGAATTAATACAATTGTATTTCCTTTTCAAGCCCAATGTTCATTTAGTAAGTCCAAGAAGTATCGCACGTAAAAGTGTCGTTTGACTATCTATCGTATATTTAAATATAATCAGGTTACCGTGAATTTGAGTTAGAGTACAAATGCCGCATTAAGTTCCTCCGTAAAAATGTTGACACGTCATTTAAAACTATTTGGCCAAATATGCAGTTTAGCTGCGAAATTGGGTAGCGTTTTAGTTCGTTGGGATAAACACACTTCACGTTTGCAATTGCTCCCCAATTTGGATTACGAGAGAAAGAAATTGGACAAGAAATTGTATCTCCATTGTCTCTTGACTGCAATACTTTTTGTTGGTGGTGTTCATAAAATATCCCAAGCCAGTCCCGGGGAAAGTAACCATCTGGAGGTTCTTCTGTTTTTAATGTCAATTCTATTCACTGTCACAGGAATAGTCGCAGTTAGCATTTGCAGGGAGCATGCAGGGTACATCTGCTTGTACGTAAACGGACTCATTGACTATCCAAGAATTGTCCCGAACGTACTAAGGAATCTATATCGGAGACAAATCTCTTTCGTGGCCTTCCTTAATGTGTTGTTTGCCTACGCAACTTATATCTCAATTGTTGCGGTCC
The DNA here is from genome assembly GCA_004115045.4 of Sinella curviseta. Taxonomy (NCBI): domain Eukaryota; kingdom Metazoa; phylum Arthropoda; class Collembola; order Entomobryomorpha; family Entomobryidae; genus Sinella; species Sinella curviseta. The sequence goes on along the minus strand of CM023199.3, from coordinate 29,622,022 downwards.
CTGTTCCCTTTATATATTTCCTTCATTGGAGTAATCCTTGTCGCGCGGGAATGCTGGCGTACTGGATATTGCCAGAATGCTATAGCCCAGATTCACGATTTTCATGGCTCCAGCATTTAAGAGTATGTAAATATGGGCTTAAAATATTTATATTTCTGCTATTCCACCGGTCGTGGGCATTTGGATTGAACGCCATGGCTCTCATGTGCAGTGGGATCATTGGGCTTGGACCAGTCACGATGAGAGAATATTTAGAAATGTAAGTATTTTGAGTTTTAAATATACATGCTGAGGGAAAAAAATATCAAATCATAGACCCGTCCTGTCTTTGAACTTAGTTTTCAGGAGTCATTCATCGCTGGGACAATGACATCTGCTTCCGCTTCACTGCAGTACAGAACATTGCAAGTGCTTGGAGCTCTAATGAACAATATTCTTCACAAGGTACTCGCAAATTTAATTGTCGGCGGAATCGCAACGCTTTCCTTGTCCATGAGAATGCTGATCAAGGTGCCGCCAACGTGGGAGACAATTGTTGAGGTCGGAATGTTCGCAATGCTGGCAATTGACGCCAGTTTATTTCTAATTATTGTCATTGGAGGAATGTCGCAGGTGTACTTGCAATCTAGAATCGGTTTCATGAATATATATCGACACTTGTCAGTAGTACATTGCTCGAATAAGAGGGATTTAAAAATTCAAAGCAAGTTTCTCAAAAGCTGCTCTCACATCAAGATTCAGTTTGGATCAAACAATTTTGTTGACAGGATGACTCCAATAAATTGCATGGATTTTGCAAACGGGCTTACCGTACAATTACTGCTTGTCAGTAAGTAGGCGTAAGGTAATAAAAGCAAAGTGCCAACTTTTTCATATTCCCAAAACGATATTAAGGCATACGTTGTCTTGCGTTGTCCTATTCTGTCACTTTAATTTTGTAGTTGTTCTTTTTAAATAATGAGTGATATAAAGGCAATTATTGTGCAACGTTGTAAGATACACAAAATATATTAATGTATAAATATATACACTTCCCGTGTTTATTATCTGTCACGTCTCATACTATTTTGTAAGCATTAGTAATATAACGAGAAGGGTGTAAGTAAACCTTAAGACGCAACTACCGAAAGCGGGATGTATTCGTGCATAATACATGCATAATATTCAAATCGGGCAATGATCTTGAGACTCAACAGCGCACATGTTCACAGCACAGTTTTCAACTGGTTTCAGTTTCACACTGCCGGACTTACATATTTACTAACTGTAGTAAATAACTAGTCATGTTAAACCATGATGGGAAAAACGTAGCTGAGGAATTTGTTGTTTTAAATTACGTAATATTTGCAATAAATAACGAAAGTTTTACTTTAAATTAAGTAATTTTGGCTTATTCAAAAACCACGTGATAATGTTTGGACCTCTGCAGGTCAAAGTAAACCGATTTGATCCGTAGCGGATCAAGAAAAAATGACCACCTTTCGACTGTCAACAGAATCAATGATAAAAATTTTGCCATTTAAAAAGCATGTGACCTTCCCGTTACCCTCACTCCACCCCGTGTGGACCGATTTACATCAAAGTCAGACGATATGTAACATTGACATATTACATAATTAATTGGGACATTATTATGTGATTTGGGAAGTTATGAGACGATAAATCATGAAAGGGTATCCGTAAAATGATGGACAGGAAATCCCAGTGAAGGTTCATCAGTAGCGTTGTTCATATTTGTGCGGTTTAGATCGACATATTTCGATAATGTTGACATCTCTTAATTACATTCACTTTGCAAATGACCATATCGTTCCAATATTCCTAGCTTAGAAGTACACACGAGCTGTTGAATTCATCCGATACATTAATAGTTAATGTTGTTCAGAAGGTATGCCTTATGTTGCGAACAGGTTGATACTATCATTATACCTATACCAAAACCATTTCAAGTAATACGATGAAACCTCCTACCAATAATACCCTACAGCTGTTTAAATATTTGAGAACACGAGTTTCGTGTTTTCAAACTCGACTATCCCACATAGATTACAGAACAGTCGATATTTTGAATATCATTACGAATCATAATTAGTATTATTGAACTAATGACAGTGATGATTTTGATGTGGCACTTCCTATCAAGTTATTCCTCTAGACATTACTATATTTTTTTTAATAAAACTAGCTAAGATATATCATGAAGTTTGCTTTAGCAGATATTTGAGAAACGTCAACTCCTGTGTCAATAATAGTGGGGGGTGTTTTCAAAGGAATGATGGTTTCTGCCCTACAAATACAAAGATAATTATTTAAGTAAGCATTCCTTGTACGAGTTTTTAAATAGTATGTTTGCAGTAGTTTGCACAATGTAATTATATTCTTATAGGTTTGCTCAAGCTTTTGTTAACATCACCGCTGGCGGAACGTGTTGATTAAATGGCATGGTAATTTCCTTGTCTACATCAGGATTTGTAATTCTTAGCCAAAATTCGGCTCGCTGGTCCTCGTACTCAACATTTATTAGCACCGCTTCAAACAGTTGAAGTACTTGAAACCATTACAATTTGACTGCACCTCAATTTAAACACACTCCGTTCAAATTTGTAAAAATGCTGACACGTCATTTAAAACTAGTTGGTCAAATATGCAGTTTGGCTGCGAAATTGGGTAGCGTTTTAGTTCGTTGGGATAAACGCACTTCACGTTTACAATTGCTTCCCAATATGGATTACGAGAAAAAGACACTGGACAAGAAATTGTTTCTCCATTGTCTCTTGACTGCAATACTTATTGGTGGTGGTGTTCATAAAATATCCGAAGCTAGTCCCGGGAAAGATAGCCATATGGACGTTCTTCTGTTTTCAATGTCCATTCTATTCACTGTCGCAGGAATAGTCGCCGTTAGAATTTGCAGGGAGCATGCAGAACACATCTGCTTGTGCGTAAACGGACTCCTTGACTTTCCAAAAATTGTCCCGAACGTACTAGGGAATCTAAATCGGAGACAAATATCTTTTGTGGCCTCACTCAATGTATTGTTTGCCTACGCAAGCTATATGACAACTGCTGTCCTCCCGGTGCCCTTTATATATTTCCTTCATTGGAATAATCCGTGTCGAGCGGGAATGCTGGCCTACTGGATATTGCCTGAATGTTACAGCCCAGACTCAAGATTTGCATGGCTCCAGCATTTAAGTGTATGCAAATATGGAATTAAGATGTTTATATTTATCTTGTTCCACTGGTCGTTAGCACTTGGACTCAATGCAATGGCTCTGGTGTGCGCTGGAATACTTGGTCTGGGACCAGTCACGATGAGAGAATATTTGGAAATGTAAGTAATAATTATTTAAACAAATTCATGAAAATTTGCTAAATGTAGTCTCGTATTTCCTCTTAGTTTTCAAGAGTCATTCATCACTGGACAAATGACAAGCAGTTCCGTTTCAATGCAGTACAGAACATTGCAAGTGCTTGGAGATGTAATGAACGACATTGTCCACCAGGTGCTCGCAACTTTAATTTTCGGCGCAATTACATTGCTGTCGTTATGCATGACAATGCTTGTCAAGGTTCGGCCAACGTGGGAAACAGTTGTTGACTTCGGGATGTTCACAATGCTGGCAATTGACTCCAGCTTATTTCTAATTGTTGTCATTGGGGGAATGTCACAAGTGTACGTGCAGTCCAACACAAGTCTGGGGAATGTAGATACGTACTTGTCAACAGCGCACGGTGTTAGTTACAGGGATTTAAAAATTCAAAGCAAGTTCCTCAAAAGCTGCTCTCACATCAAGATTCAGTTTGGATCGAACAATTTTGTTGACAGGATGACTCCATTAAATTGCATGGACTTTGCAAACGGGCTTACCGTACAATTACTACTTGTCAGGAAGTAGGAGTTGGGTAATAAAATGCACGTGCCAACGTTTTCATGTTCTCGAACAGATTTTAATGTTTACTTTGACGTATATAATAGTACGGTGTTGTTTTATCTTTGCAGTTGTATTCGCGTTTTAACAAATAAAGTTATTCTCCATTGGAATTTGTGATTTTATTTGCCGTTCCTGACATGCTCCGTTATGCCATCCATAGTGTTGGATGTGTATATACATTCAAGCTATCAAATTAACCGCTCGGGGGAGAATTGAAGCATACCCCTGTTTCCTTTGTAACACATAACACAACCTGGGCGTTTAAATGCCTTTCCATATTATATTTTGTCACCTTTTTGTGCTTTCCTTATTCTTTGATATCGGCAAATGAAAACTTAGCTCACATCAAGAATATTTCCAGCGTGATTGTTCAAAAATTATATCCATCTTATATAACAGTGATTTTAATAACTGTTTGTCTATCTCATTTCCCACCTTAACGTGATTTTATTTTGTGCAGCTTTGAATACAAGTATGAGATATAATTTTACAAAATATTCCATGATGGAAACAACATTCGAGTGTTACGCTTTGTGAAGCCAGGCTAGTTTGGTTTGATACGAAGTAAAATAAGTAACAATCATCGCATTAATCAATAGTCGTGCTATCATTATACGCATTGTAGCTTTGGTCATTTTAGTTGCGACATTCTTTCCGTCACTGCGTGAATAAAGAAAAAATAATTCATCATTCGCAATCATTGGAAGTGCCAAAAGCTCAACGATACTGTGGATAGTCCTTATACCATTTTACTATACTCTGCGCCCAAATGTGTTTCAAAAATGTTGAGAAACCATTTGAGTTTGTTTATAACGTCATGTCGTTTTGCTGGCACATTAGGCAGTGTTTTGTTTTATTGGCATGAAGAATTACGTCAACTCAAAATTAATGAGAACTTTCATATCTGCAGAATTAATATTAGGCTCAAGTCTAAAATCCACTTGCTACTAGTTACATTGCTTTTGTTTGGAGGTGCGCATTTCTGTTACATGAACAGAGCCCCAACCATAAGCACCATGAATGTATTTATGTTTGTTGTCGCAATAATTTGTACGGTATCTGGAAACATTTTCGTAGGCGTTTGTAATGAGTCAGCGCTGTCACTATGCACATATATCAATGGTCTGATCAAATTTTCAGTGAGTTGTCCCGATTCGGACAAGTACAATCGGCGAAAATTGTCTACGCTTGCATCGCTAAATATACTCTTTGCTTACTCGAGTAGTGTTTCAATCATTATCATTCCGGTCGTGTTTATATATTGTCTTCACGGGATTAATCCTTGCAGTCCGGCGATAATGGGCTATTGGATTTTGCCAGAGTGCTACAACTGCAATATAAACTGCAATCAATATACTCTAAAGGATCTAGTCCTTAGAAGCATACTCACAGCAACCAAACTTATTGTCCTAATTGCCAACCATTGGATGTGGTCGTTTGGACTAAGTGCCGTTGCCATTGTTGGATGCGGTGTCATGATGCTGGGAACAGTTTCCCTACGTGAATATTTGGAAATGTAAGTTTCATCAAAAAAAGAAATGGCGGACATCATTTATACACAATTGTTAATAATTTATTTTTTGTTGAAATTACAGTTTTCAGGATAAAGTAATAGTGGGTCATATCAACGCCCAGAAACTGTCCATTGATTTCAGAGTGTTACAAGTGCTTGGGGTCCTTATGAATGAAATATTGAATAAGGTGCTACTTAATTTAATTGTCGCTGCAGTGTCCATTCAGTCAATAACAATGGTGCTCATGATTCGCATTTCCGTTACGAACAATCCACTTCTCTTTGGCTTGTCGACGGCATTGATGATCAATTGCGCATTGGTGCTTCTCGTCCTACTTGGGAGCATGTCGCAAGTCTTCCGCCAGTCTCTAGATAATTTCATATGTATGAAGAGGTATTTGGTAACGTCAAACCTAAGTCATAAGGAACGTCGAATCGAATATCAATTTTACAAAAGCTGCAGTCCCGTCAAAGTTTGCTTTGGCTCTATAAATTTTGTGGATACGCTGACCCCAATAAAATGCATTGATTTTGCCAATCAGGTAGCGGCCCAGCTTCTACTTGTCAGCAGATGATTCGATAATAAGGTACGCAGATAAGCTTAACGTCATCATAGATCAGATCCCATTCCAAATTATATCCTTAGCTCATACATTTGGGGACATGGCTACTTGTTAATGTTGTCAGTAATACTTACTAATACACGCTAATTTTCAAATCGTCGTTGTATAATATGGTTTGGCCAACGTACTAATATTATTTACATTCTACTTGCTCGGGTTTAATTGATTGCGTTTTGGGGTTCCATAAATTATAAGCCATATCTTTGATATTATAAAATCACGCCTTTCTGCAATTACTGTTCAGATCCGAACAAAACTGTCAATTATTTCCAAACTATTCGCAGCATTTCAATAACGTTGATAGTCATTATTTGAAGTTGCGCAGGCAGTTATTATGTTATACGTGCACATTTCAGTTTTAATTCTAACAACTTAAATATTACTGGATACTGTGAGCCATGCGTCCGTGTAAGTAATTTTGTATTCCGAGAGTGCTGGGTTGCAAATTATTTTAATTGTTATTCTCTTGAAATTTACTTGCGGTAAATATAGGTAATTCTATAATGCCAAGTTGTCCAAATGCTAACCAAAGAACGAAAATGTTGCAAAGACACCTTGTCGATTAAATTATGTCATGTTGGTAGACTATATCATGGATCTGTAAATATTTCTAATATTCGGTATTTAATGTAAGCTTTAATTTGTTAACATTATGAATGTAAGCAATTAATTTTATCTGCATCAGCACTTATGGGTTTTCTTCAAAACAGACTCGGGCCACTGTCATTCCATTTTGTACAGCAGTGCCTATAAGATTTCACTACAGAATTACTACAATTTTATTTCACTCTTCGGCCAAATTTTCATTTTTATCAAGTTTTTCAAGTATCTGCCGTACGATAGCATTCTTGAGATATCGTAGGTATAAGTTTCGTTTGAATACATTCAGTTTGAATACACTTGCCGCATTCAGTTCGTCTGTAAAAATGTTGACACAGCATTTGAAGTTATTCGACAAAATATGCGGACTGGCTGCAAAATTAGGTAGTGTCTTAGTTCGATGGGATAAACGCAATTCACGATTGCAATTATGTAACAATTTCGATTATGAGAAACGAAAACTCGAGAAAAAGTTGATACTTCATTTCCTGTTAACCTCTATACTTATAATTGGCGGTTCACTAAAACTGTCATAAGCAAGTCCCGGAAAGCATAACCACTTTGAACGGTTCTTATTCGCACTGCCTATTCTATTCACCGTATCCGGATATGTGTTTGTTCACATTTGCAAAGAATGCGCAGCGTGCATCTGCTTGTATATAAACGGCCTGATCCAGTTTCCACGAAACCTGCCTAACCAGGGGAATCTGAATCACCGAAAAATTTCCTGGTGCGCGTCCCTCAATATATTATTTTCATACGGCAGTTATGGTTCACTTATTGCGCTGCCGATAGCGTTTATATACTTGCTTCACTGGACAAATCCTTGTCGCGCAGGAATTGTCGCTTATTGGATGTTACCAGAATGCTATAGCGCATGTTCAAAATTGGCATGGCTCCAGCAAATGGATGTGGTTAAATATATGTCAAAAATATGCATATTTCTCATATTTCATTTGGCATGGTCTTTCGGAGCGAACGCCATTTGTTTAATATGCAGCAGTCTCGCAACTTTGGCCATAGTCACGATGCGGGAATACTTGGAAATGTAAGTTTTGAAAGCATTGAAATATTTTCGTCCAGGAGTTTGTTAAGTTTAGCCCCGTATTTACTTTTAGATTTCAGGAGACCTTCATCGCTGGAAAAATGGCAAGCCACTCAATTTCGCAACAGTACCGAACATTGCAGGTTCTTGGCGTTCTGATGAACAATATCATTCACAAGGTGCTCGCAAATCTGATTGTCGCCGGACTTATAGTACTGTCTTTGTCAATGACCATGCTTATCAAGGTGCCACTAAATTGGGAATCAGCTGTAGATATCAGCATGTTTACGATGTTGGCAATAAATGCAATTGCATTCCTGATTGTTGTCATCGGAGGAATGTCGCAGGTGTACGTGCAGTCCAAAACCAGTTTCGAGAAAATAAACTATCACCTGTCAACAAGAGATGGCATCAGTAAACGGGATTTAGCCATTCAAAGGAAATTTATTAAAAGCTGCTCGTACGTCAAAGTTCAATTTGGGTCAATAAATTTTGTTGACCGATTGACCCCTTTAAATTGCATGGATTTTGCAACAGGGCTTACCGTACAACTGCTGCTTGTGAGTAAGTAGAGATAAGTGTTATTATTACATGTAAATGCTCGCCTCTCAAATTTCTCTAGCGCATGTGTCCTGATGATACAGAATATTACTTTGTCTTTGTAACTTAATACTGAGCATCTTTAAAGCTAATTGACCCCCCTTCCCCTCACAAAATAGATTTTGCTTATATTTCTCTCAGCAATGGGCCTTGACCTGAAACTAATAAATGCAAAGTTTCACAAGCCTCCGACTAACGTCGGGACCGCTAGCCCCATGTATGTGTTTTGCTGATTGCAATTCCCTTGTTAAATTGGCGTGTGCGCCATTTTTACAGTTGTGAAGATATCCTCAATCTGAGACCGGATTCGGATTCTCCAACTCAAAATTGGCCTATGGCACCTTTATGATTTTCCATATTCGAATTTGTGTTGAAATGGTAGGCCTCTGAATTTGGAAAATAGTTGAAAAACGACAATTTTTGACAATCCCTAAAAATGCCAAAATTTGACATATTTGTAGCTTTGTCGTTCTCCCATTCGAATCTTCACACACAATCTGAAATATACGTTTTGAAGCCCGGGAAACGGGCTTTCCGAATCATATTTTGTACATCTATATACCAAGGCATTCACAGGTAAGCGCCGATCGAATTACTTCATGTTTTCAAAACATTTCATGTTGAGAATCTAGATAACGAAACTTACCACGCCTACATTTTACATTAAAACAAAATTGTGCTAATGCAGAAAGATAGCGCTTTAAAAATTAGTAATGGAGACCAATTTTAGCATTCGGAATAGCTGCATTTGAAAGCAGCAGCGCTGCTGATAAATTATGTTGAAATATGACATGACCAAAATGAGACTTTTTACTCAATTACATACTGTCTTTACACATTAATACAATCGGTCATGAACATGGGGTCTCCATTACTAATTTTTAAAGCGCTATCTTTCTGCATTAGCACAATTTTGTTTTAATGTAAAATGTAGGCGTGGTAAGTTTCGTTATCTAGATGCTCAATATGAAATGTTTTGAAAACATGAAGTAATTCGATCGGCGCTTACCTGTGAATGCCTTGGTATATAGATGTACAAAATATGATTCTGAAAGCCCGTTTCCCGGGCTTCAAAACGTATATTTCAGATTGTGTGTGGAGATTCGAATGGGAGAACGACAAAGCTACAAATATGTCAAATTTTGGCATTTTTAGGGATTGCCAAAAATTGTCGTTTTTCAACTATTTTCCAAATTCAGAGGCCTACCATTTCAACACAAATTCGAATATGGAAAATCAAAAAGGTGCCATAGGCCAATTTTGAGTTGGAGAATCCGAATCCGGTCTCAGATTGAGGATATCTTCACAACTGTAAAAATGGTGCACACGCCAATTTAAGAAGGGAATTGAAATCAGCAAAACACATACATGGGGCTAGCGGTCCCGACGTTAGTCGGAGGCTTGTGAAACTTTGCATTTATTAGTTTCAGGGCAAGGCCCATTGCTGAGAGAAATATAAGCAAAATCTATTTTTTGAGGGGAAGGGGGTCAATTAGCTTTAAAGATGCTCACTTTTATTCCCATCTAAATATATATATTCAATTATTAGAAATTCAGTAATAAAAACTTCATTGTGATTCATGCAATCACGGTCCTGTTGCAATTATTACAAGGACATCTGTTTGCATTTATCGCTTTTCGGATTCATCCCATTAAATCATATTAATTATTAGCACAAAATATTTCTTGTTAGCATGACGAACGGATACATTCGTGTAACCTGAAACAAACTGGCTGACACTGGATGATACGTACGTTGTGTAACCATAATTGATTTACTACTTCTAAACAAAATGTTTTAATGCAAGATAATGTGGGTTATTATCAAATACGATTTTGGCTGTTTATCTAAATCCTGAACCCATCAAGACAATTTAGCTTAATGCGGTAATTTCTACATGTTTCAAAAGTAATCAAGTCTATGATTTATACGACGTTATCGTAACTTTACACCGATAAACTGTCCGGGATAGTAGAGAGTAAAATACTAATATTTGCACATTAATCGGAAGAAATGTCTATTCTTGAATTGATTTTTGAATATTACTTGAATTCGAGGTCACCATTCAGATGAGTTCACTATTTTGTTCAACACGCTCCATGGTCTATCGTGGCCATGGAATGAGAGCCAAATGTTTGCAATGTGACTCCTTTGTGTCACTGTTTCCCGGTACTATGTGGAAGGGAATTGCTGGATTGTGGCATTGCATTATTTAAATTAATATTTCGACTATGTTTTTCTGTCTCTCTAGAAAGTTGGTAAACATCTTTTATAAGGTATAAATACTTAAAGTTGTTTTTCCAGAGAACCCAATGCTCAATATGAGGAATAAGGATCTGCATAAATCAAGCATTTATTTTATACGTCGTAGTTTATATAAAGATGCACGCTGTAATACTTGTTTATATAAAGATGGACGCTGTAATACTTGCTTATATAAAGATGGACGCTGTAGATAGTAATCATACTTGAAAACCCAAGCAGTTTGAATCATTTATGTTTCGTAGCTTACCACCGATACGTACCTAAGAGAAATTACATCGCAGATGAAAGTGAGAAAATCAAGCCACAGCAGAAATAAAGCAACATAAATGACCCTTTGACTTTTGTGTACGGTTTTTTACGCAACACAAATTAAATATTCCGTTTATCGGATCGACCCTGTTCTGGAGGCGACTCGATAATTGTTCGCAAAAGAGACAGCAACACATAATATCGAGAAGGTCATCTAATTTATTTTTCAGGACTGCACATATCTACATCTACGTGCAAACGTTTTATCAAACAATCAGCACAAAAATAACTAAGCGTCATTAGTTCTCCGCCACTTCTGGTTTAGACGTGGTTCCTAATTTTTAGTTTTCCCAAAATACTAAAGCATTTTTCTCTCATTAGAATTTATTCTCAGAATGTTGATATCTCAGGATCTAATTAGCGTGATTATGCTAAATTTTAAAATATTTGGAGCAGTGACCACAGTAATTCACGAACCTACTGGAAATGCGTCAAAACCATTAGCTGTAGTGTCAAACAAGTTGCAAAAGAAATTTGCGCTTAAAACCGTCGTCGCATTCTTCTTTGTCACAACAGTGTGGTTTCAGTTCTACTATTTCTTTGACCGTCTCACTACATCTCAAATTGTAAAGTCTCTGTTTCTTCAAGGATGTATTTCATTCCATGTTCCAATGTTGTTTGAACTCTACAGGAAGCGAGAGGAAATTGCGGAAAATTTCAATCGTCTTGTGGCCTTTGAGCTACGGCACAATGGTAAGTAGTGGGATTTAAGAATTACGCAATGTTTATGTATTTAATTTTATCACGTTTCCTGGAATGTGTTTCTTCAGCTGGAAACTGGATTCCACCTGAAGCAAAGGTGGGACTGGGACAGAGAGCGCCCTATTACGTATACCTCGGAATGATATCACTTCCAGCAACAGTGTCCATGTCATGGTTAATGTGCCTGTCTGAGCCCTGCATGCCCTTGAATCTTGGATTTCCATTTTTTGATCAGTGTCTAGTGGATAATGATACCATGAGTTCTACTGTAGCAATTGCTGGAAGAATTATATTTGTCTTTTCCGCAACACTACCAGCTTGGGTATTTCATTTTGGGTTTGCAAATTGTGTTATACAGTACATTCTGTATGGCGCGCTAAATTGCTACTGCACCCTTAACTACGTCAGCATTTTTCGTAAGGAAATGGAATCAGTGAAAGAATCCGACATTCAACATGTAGTAAAGATTTGGCGAGAAATCCAAATCATGCTGAACAGCTACAACGAAATCCAGCAAGGCTGCTTGGTGACAACAACAATGACACTTTGCTCATTTGTCTTTATCATGAGTTTGTACTGTATCGTAGCGCTGCAAGGAAGTTTAGGAATTTCGGAAATATTCATGTTTGCCCTGTTTACGTTGGATACCAGTCTTTTAACAGTGGAAAGTGAGGGAAGTGCGAAAGGTCAGGTTAACGAAAGGTCATATGAATGTCTCAAGAAAATCAGATCAAATCAGAAGGTTATGTTAAACAAGGTGAGTCGTCGGTACGTGATGTCCTTACAGAGTCTCAAGGTTTGTATTGGATCGGGCAACTACTTTGATAGCTTGATCCCGCTTAACTTGCTCGATTTCAATGTAAATCAAACAGAAAGTTTTCTATTGCTTTGAACGCTTTGTCGACCAAGCTAGGTACACATGCACTTGTACATGTCACAGTATGAATCTGCGATCATCCTTGAAGTTCATAATAGATATGCATGGTTTTGACTCAAACCCTTGGCTAAGGTCTGGTGCATCATAAATAAATGTTGTATAAGATGTTGTTTGACATTTTTCTGCTCCTGACTTCATTAGCTCTCTACCAATGCAGTTGTAAAGAATTAATACGAAACAAATTCCACAAAACCATCGACACCGTTCGATGATAACGATGTCATAATATTTAATATTAGAACATCGTTGTTATCGAGCAGTACTTGTGCATCATATTATATATCCAAGGTAGTGCGTGAGAGAACTAAGTATTATATCGTACCTGCCCTTGTAAAGATATTATGCAACAGTACTAGAAATGTACATGTTTACCTGGCGCCATACGAACAACCTCAATATTCTGTACTACGAAGTGACAGAAACTTGATCTGCTTTCCTCGATTGTATTTAGTAATAATGTACAGTATTCCTATTATTTTTAGTAATTGCTTTGACTGGATTGGGTAACCCTGTTCCGACTATTAACTGTGCTTGTAATAATTATAGTGTGACTACTATAGATAATTTGGTAACATGTTGTTATTTTAATGTTGCGAACGAAGTTATAAAACTTCATTATCTATTAATCATTAAATAGATTTGAACGCTACATTTGTGCCTGTTCACATTGATGTTTAGATTGCACGGTGTGATGTATGTCAAAGGTAATGTCAAAGTCAAAGTTTATGTCAAATGTACAGAAAAACTATCATCTTGGGTAGAGAGTTCCCGAGAAGATTTTGCGACGAAAGCAACTAAACTCTTTGTACTTATATCGAACGTGCGCAATCAAGTAGGGATTTCAGGAAATCGATGGAATGCGCTTGGAAAAAATAACGGTTTCTTAGTTCCGGATGCTGTTCTTATATACACCGTGCGTAATAATGAATTTACATAGGCTTTTCGTAAAGTCATGCATCAACTTTATTTAGCTCTCATTTCAAATGTTTGACATATTTAATCATTTTTTTCTATATAGCTGCCCTTAACTCGTACACACTTTTTCCATCTATCCTCAAGTGCCGATGTGCCACTGGAGTAGAATGAGAATGACTGGTCGCGATGTCCAAGCCATGAAATTGCACTTTTTCAGTTGTTCATCAGAGTTATAAATACTTCCTCCCACGCATGTAATTTTTCAATTTTGGGAACAAAAAATAGTTTTATTGAGTCAGGTTAGTCAGCACGCAATACCTTCTGAGCCTCCCAGGAGTCCTGATTAGGAGTCCTCAAAGACTCCTCGAAAGGAGCCCAGGACTTCTTCAGAGGAGTCCAAAATAAACAAATCAATAGAAAATGCGAAGGACTCCTTTTTCGGAGCCCTACCACCATTTACAGATATCCACACATTATAAAAGCGAATGCTGCTGCTGGTGCATGAATCATGCAGCATGATATATTCGTTGTTCTAATATGTTGCAATGTACTCACAGTAAAAACTAATGTGCAAGGCTTATGTAGAACATTAGTGGAAGCCGACGCTTACCGAAATGACCTCATATCTATGTGCTTGTTCATAAACGAGTTAAATGATATACAACTTGCCATATATTACATTACAATTACTAAAATTTGTCCTTATTACTGTTTCTAACGATTGGCTGCCTCTCGCTCTCTGGAAAACATTAACTAATCAAGTGGTGTTGTCCACGTGTATCCTTCTTAAACACAGATTAGCCTTATACATGTTCATATATACCTCTCTCATGTTCATTGCCTTGTAAAATAAATATATTCCTACTTATGTTTCCATTAAACACCCCTTGACATAAATTGATAAATAGTTTTATTCAATTGAATTTCGTCCAAAGACGCAAAACACTGAATGCCTAATAAACGGGAGTTTCAAAATATAAATTATCCAAAAATATACAGCGGATAGAAAAACAACTTGCAATTAGAAAATTTAATTGTAATCAATTTGACGAAGTTAGAGGAAGAATATTGTATGGTTTCAATTCGAGAACAAGATAATGGTGAGGTTTGGATTAATTCCCCAAGCCTGCTTGTTAGCTGTCCTTGCCTACTTTTCATTTTAAATTTTCATAAACATATACACTCTCAAATATCTCTCAGTGCTTTTATATCTTCTTGTTCTTGACGATCCCCATAAAACCAAATTTGCGGGGTATCTAGCAGACCCTTCAAAAAAGAAATCATTCATTAAGCAGTTAGGAACACAGAGGCTGCTAACTAGTGGTTTTCAACACTGCTATCAAGTCACTTGAAGTTATTTGGCGCCATTTGCGACTTAGCTGCAAATGGGGCAGCGTGTTGGTTCGCTGGGATAAAATCAAATTCCGTCTAATTCTATGCAATGACTTTGAACATGAGAAGAAACAGCTAGAAGTAAAATCCGTTCTACATTCCATACTAACCTGCACACTTATCGTTGGAGGTATCCTCAAATTTGCGCGGCAAGAGTCAAATGGCTTTGATAATTTGCTAGAAAAAATTCTGTTCGGAGTGCCAGTTGTCTTCACTTTGGCCGGAGGTGCAGCGATTAAAATGTGCAAGGAAAATTCTACGGAAATATGCTTGTACATTAACGGATTGCTAGAATTTTCAAGAGACGTTCCCCAAACAAACAACTTGAGTCGACGACGAGTGTCATTCCTGACTTCCCTCAATATCGTATTTGCGTATTTTTGTTATTTTTCACACATTCTCATCCCAATACCCTGCGTATATTTCATGTACTGGTTGAATCCATGTCGCGCTGGCATTTTGGGATACTGGATATTACCGGAATCAGTTGCGCACTGGCTCAGGATCAAAATCATGGATGGCAATGGCTGGTGGGAACAGTTTCAATTCGAACCATATCTAAAGTACTTTTGTTTCTCATCAACCACTGAGCCCTTTCAAACGGACTGAGCGCACTCGTCTTGGTTGTCATCGGGATAATGACGCTGGGAACGGTGACAATGCGGGAGTATCTAGAATTGTAAGTTTTGGGAGTCCAAAAAATTGTTAGCGCAGTCAAACATGTACATAATGTAATATTTTCTTCTGTAGATTCCATAAAGTTTCTATCAACGTCGACAGACATGGGGAGGATTACAATGACGCGCAACTCAAATATCGAACGTTACAGGTCCTCGCTACACTCATGAATCAAATAATTAACGTGATGCTTGCAACCAATACGGTCGGCTCTGTCCTCGTCCTGGCATTAATTAATGCCGTCATGGTAAAGGTGTCAGTGAGTTGGGGAAACATATTGGATTTCTCCTCGTTCGTCATGCTGGTAGTGGATGCAGTTTTATTGATAATAGTTCAACTTGGGGGAATGTCACAGATCTATGTGCAGTCAAATGAAAGTTTTGCTAAGATAAATGCTCATTTAGCGTTATTCTATGAAAAGGGATAGAGAAATTGAGGAAAAGTTCTTGCGGAGCTGCTCTGACATAAACGTTCAGTTTGGATCAATTAATTTTGTTGACAGGTTGACACCTCTAAAATGCTTTGATTTTGCAAATAACCTTACTCTACAACTTTTGCTTGTATTCAAATAGATTTGTGAATGTTTGCTGTACTTCACCTCTTTAATGTTGTTGTTATTGATATAAATATAAATTCAATCATAGTATCTAAAATTAATAGACAGCTGATTGTCTTTGGCGGTACTGTGGCCTAATACATTGCAAATATTATATAAAAATAGTTTAATTGGTTTAACAATTAATTTATTGAGTAATCATGTCAATGTTTCAGCAATAATAACGCTCGATTTTGATCACGTTGCAGTTGCGTAATTTTCTGATACATTGCCAGGGAAACATATTTTGTAGATGAGCTGTACCACAATAAGTAGGTAGTCAATTAAGCTGATTCCACTAATCTCAACAGTTGGCGAGATAATACACAATAAAATTGGCGAGGAACTTTTTACGTGTGCTCATTATTCTCACTATGCATCATTCCATTATGTCAATTTTTCAAGCTTGGTTATAAATACACTTAGACAAATCAAAAGCAAAAATTGGATTCCACATGAAAGAACTCGAGGGGTTCCCTTGCAAATGTGCCTGAAAAAATAACAGTTCCGTTAAATAACGGCTTCCTAGTTTTACATAATGTATCTATCCACGCCATGAATGCTATTTCATTTAGGATTCCAGCTTTTCATAATTAGTGAGGAAGCCAAACAAATTTCAAGCTTTTTCAAAATCCATTTCCCTAATAATGACATTTCCGTAATCCAGACTCTGGATTCCAGAGTGATTAACGCAGGTAACTGGTGACAAATATTATGTAGTCACACCGCATATCGCAGATCTGTACGTATCACCCCCATGTTTGCGGTCGTTAATTATCCGAGCGATGATTATTAGCAATATGACAACACATGTTAATTATTCGCTTGGTTTCATTTTTCATTACACTATCTTATTATTTAAAAAGGCAGATTGACGATAGTATTCCAATCATGTCCCTATGAAACACGTTCACTAATCAATTACTGTTCATGTGTGTCCTCCTTAAACACTGATACGACAACTTGGATAATATTTGTCGTAAACTAAATATATTAGAAATGAATTCGTCCCTACTCATGTTCATTGATTTTATCCATTGTTTGGTAAACATCTCCCTAATTACGTTTCCTTTACACTCACGTTATTATCAAACTAAAATGGGGTTGCATGCAATGAAGGGTCGTGTAACGACGCAAAACACTGAATATCTATAAATCGGGTTTCACAACGAGTATTACCTACAAAGTACATCGGTCAGAAAAACAACTTGTAACGATAATATTGATATTTTACTTCTGCTTTGTGTAGTACAACATATGTTTAGTTATTTAATGTATTTGGAAAAATATTTGGTTTCAATTCAAAAACAGCAAAAGGGCGAGGTTGGAACAATTTCTCCAAATATGGTTGTTAGTTGTACGTGCTTCATTGTTACGTTACAGATACATGGATTCTCTCAAATATCTCTAAGAATTTGTTAAACTTTCAAGCTCCTGACAATCTTCGTCAACCGAAATTTGCATAAAAACCATATCTTAATATTAATTTGCAAAAATGCTGTCCAGTCACTTGAAATTATTTGGCGTCACATGTGGCTTAACTAAAAAATTGGGAAGCGTGTTGGTTCGCTGGGAAGAAAGCAAATCCCGTCTCATAGTGTGCAATAATTTTCAAGGGGAGAAGAAAAGGCTAGAATTGAAATCCTTGCTGCATTTCATAATAACCGTCACGCTCATAATCGGAGGTCTCCTCAAATTTGGTCGGGAAGAGTTTCGTGGCTTTGACAAATTGCTAGAAAAAATACTATTCGGAGTGCCCGTTATATTCACAATAGCCGGAGGTGCGGCGGTAAAAATTAGTAAACAATATTGTTCGGATATATGCTTGTACATTAACGGCCTGCTACAATTTCCTCGAAGCCTTCCCCAAGCAAATACTTTTAATCGACGACGAGTCTCATTCCTGGCTTTGTTAAATATACTATTTGCTTATTGTTGCTATTTCTCGCATATTCTTATACCCATACCCTTAGTATATCTACTCTACTGGATGAATCCGTGTCGCGCTGCAATTTCGGGATACTGGATTTTACCAGAGTGCAATAATTACGGAAGCGAGCAAGATCAAGGTGGATTTTTGCAGATGATTGGAACATTGTCATTTCGAACGATTTTAAAGATACTTTTATTTCTTATCAATCACTGGGCGATGTCGTACGGGTTGAGTGCATTGGTCTTAGTCCTCGTTGGAATAATGACGCTGGGAATAGTGACGATGCGCGAGTATTTGCAGCTGTAAGTATTCACAAACAAATTTTGATCAACGCACCCACAAATATTAAATGTAATATATCTTCTGTAGATTTCAGGAAATTTCAATCGCCGGGCGCGGGGCGGATTTTGCAGTTTTGCAAATCAAATATCGAACATTACAGGTCCTCACAATTGTAATGAATCAAATAATTCACCTGATGCTAGCAACCAACGCAATAGGTTCTATCCTGGTACTAGCGTTAATTAATGCCGTGATGGTGAAAGTGCCAGTGAGTTGGGGCAATATTTTAGATTTCTGTTTGTTCGTCATGCTGGTACTGAATTCCGGTTTGTTGGTAATGGTTCAGCTTGGAGGAATGTCGCAGGTCTATGAACAGTCAAAGGACAGTTTCGCAAAGATAATTGGACATTTAGCAACAACGAATCATGTTAAAAGGAGAGATCGAGAAATTCAGGAAAGGTTCTTGCGAAGCTGCAGTCTGCACTAACATCAAAGTTCAGTTCGGATCGATTAATTTCATTGATAGGCTGACGCCACTAAATTGTTTTGATTTCGCGAATAATCTAACCGTACAACTGTTGCTTGTATTTAAATAGATTTGCGGATGATTAATTACTTCAATTACTTCATCGTTGTACAATTGGTTTTCATTATATTCAAACGAGGTATTTGATGTTTTACGTAAACAGCTGCTTCTCTACGGGTATGCCGTGTTATATTACTTAAATTATCACTGTAAAAAGAATATAAGAAGTAGTTAATGACAACTGTTATTACTGCTTGGTAGATACAAAAATTTGAACTGTATTTGTTTAAGCGTTTTTCATTGATTCTGCAACCTTATTACTTTTGAAAAATTTACCTCTCTAATGTTGCAGCATGTGGTTGTGATGCATTTCATTCGTGACATTTTGTAATGGCTGTTATTACATTGCACATTTTTACTTGTTGACAAATAAATTATGTATTAATCGTTGCAACGTCTCAGTGTGTGCATGATACATTTGCGATCATTATGCAGCCGTGATAGTTTTTTATTTAATAATTGGAATGCATATATTGTACAATAAAGCTATGGCGTAATAAAGTTTGATTAATTTATCTGGTAATTTTCCACCCATATAAACAACCATTATTGCCCAATGGTACTGGTATGGAAATATCTGTCACGTTTCTTCATAATGCACGATTCAATTCTCGTTTCTTTCAGTACTGGTTATAATACTTCCGCATTGGGAAAGCCTGTTAGGTTTACTAGCAGCCTTCTCAATGTTCATATTGAAAAACAAGACATGATTTGGTGGTTTTCGTAATTAAAATTACATGCAAATGATAGCATATATGTGTATAGTTATTTATTTACTACAAAAAAGATTCGAATGTCAGTGCTGTGTTTACCTACAATAATGTCCAGCATGTATAAACATTTATAGGTCAAAATCTATAAATTGTGCAATAAAACGTCATATAGAATAGAGCCTGAGCTATCGAGTTATACAGCAAAAGTTCGCTAGAAGGACCGGGACGAGTTCCCTGCAATCATGGATGTGTTTCAACAAACTGAAAAATAGTCGTGAAGGTTAAAGAAAATTTTTATACCTTATGGAATTGCTGTACATCAAATTTACGTGTAGTCCCTGGGAAATTGTTAGCAAATGTGGCGCAATGCGAATAAGATGTTACGCTGGGCACAATACCTATCAACTAGAACATCATGGAAAAAACACGAGTCCGCAAAGGCAATCAACAATTTACAAAGCGTTTTGTCTCTCTAACTACACAATTTAGAGTTAAAATGCTGGTATCTTTCCGAATTACCTACCCTTAACATAGTTTGGTGAGCGTTTATCTCAAACTGATTTGTTCCATTTATATCTGTCATGACTCTGCCATTATTCATTGCTGACGGAATTATTTATCATTAGGTATATGTTTTTAAGCCATTGATATTCTTCATCGTAACGGAATCGTAACATTATGTTACACAATCCATTGCATACACATATTTTGTAATCGAATTGTCATTAGCTATGATGGAGTTATTAGTTGGTGCAATTCCACTAACGTTAGCAGTTACTATCCGTTTTGGAAGTATTATGGAAATGTTTTGATTAATTTAATAATGTAGCATTCCAAGCATTTCAGGCTTGATTGCGATTGCTATTATAACTTCGCTCTGAATCAATTTCGTTACACTTTGTTGCTTTGATGAAAAAGGTGTCATTTGGTAATATATAGAATCGGATGTCAGTGTTATGTACTCATAAATCTTGTAAGCAGTCAACGTCAACAAACTGTTGTAGATCATAGTTCATAAAATGGACAATAAAACGTCACTTACAACAGCGCATTGGCCAATCAGTTCTCGAACAAAACTTCTGAATCAAAGCAACTCCAACACAGGTATTCTTGTATCGTTAAGTGAACAAACATGTTCATAGCTCAAAACTTGAGTGGTTTAGTCAAGCATATTTTTCAACTTTTTAGCATATTGACCACATCAATTCACGAATCACCCCGCTGTTCCGGATATCCACTCAAAGTCTCTAGAAAATGCGAGAAAGTATTTTTCATAAAATCCATCATTTCATTTATGTTTGCAACTGCAACATGGATCCAGTTTTTCATGTTCTCACATCTTCTGACAGTTTCCGCGGCGGTGAAGTCACTTTTCCTACAAGGGGCTACATCGTTTCACATTCCAATTTTATATGAACTCTATCGTAATCGGTATAACATTGCAAGGGAGTTCAACTGCCTAGTTGATTTTGAATGTAGGCATAACTGTAAGTTTCCGAACATATGTAAGGCAAAAATAAAATTTATAACCAAAACTGATATTATTCTATTCAAACTTAATCTTTTGGGATTGCACTCATATAGCTGAAAACTGGATTCCACCGGAAGCACAGAAAGGCGTTGGGCGAAGAGTCCCCTTCTACATACTTCTCGGAATGGTAACACTCCCGTTGACGGTACTTGTTGCATAGAACGGATTATTACTATTTGGCGTGAAATACAAATTATGTTGAATGGTTTTAATAGTATCCAACAAGGTTGCTTGGTAACGACAACACCAACACTGTGCTCGTTCGTATTCATCATTAGTTTGTACTCTGTGGTTGCACTTCAGGAGAGCCTAGATGTTCTGGAAATTGTAATGTTCTCATTGATGGTATTCGACACGATTCTTATTGTCATTGAAAGTGAGGGCAGCGTAAAAGGTGAGGGGTTTGAAAGATCAAATAACTGCCTTCAGAAAGTTAAGTTAAATGAGCGAATAATGAGGAATAAGAAGAGTCGATGTTACGTTTATTCGTTACCTGTTCTGAAGATAAACATTGGTTCAGATAGCTATTTCGATTGCTTAATACCACTTAACTTACTGGACTTCAATGTTAGTCAAACAGTAAATTTCTTATTGCTCTGAAGTGGGGACTAATTATGGAGTGCAAACACGTCATACACCAAGTAGATGATGATATTTAATCAACATTTGTAGGTGGAATAAATCGTATTTCCGAAATATCTGAAATATATCATTTAGAGCTATCTCAAATAATTAAAAAATAAATGTGGCACACCACACTTAACTGCAAATTTATTTTATTTTAAAACAAATAAATTCATTCTTTGATTAACGTGAGCAGTGCATTTTCTCATCTTGCATGCAAGACCTTGCGGATATGATAGCTGCTGAGACGCCAGCAATAGTTACGCATTAATTGGTCCGTCCACTTCATGAATCCCGAGCTACATGTTCCAGACACTATCCGTTTCATTACTACGCCTGACCCAGTTTATCTGTACCATTCCTTTTCACTTCTGATATTCAGCTTCGTTGATATTTTCCGTTCATCGTCCAAAGAGGAACTTAAAATATTTATTTGATTGGTTCACCTACATAAGTTTTAAGCTGTAGGTATCAAAGAGGTTGTGATGGCATGATTACACGTTCCAGAGAAGGACATACAATAAATAGGAAGATGTGTCAGCTGAATACTAATTATATTAGGTCTGTTGGGCAGCTTCCTTAACCTCAGCATGCCCCAAACATCAGTTTCGACCGATATTTACAACTCGGTATACTTCGATGCCAAATAATTAGGTTGGCTAGCTTAATCCAGAACTATTCGCATGATTGTCAATCAACATTTTGTTGGTCCTTTCTCATGTAAGTTGATATTATCACGTGTGACCGTCGTCATAGAATACATGTTAGAGTTCATGATATGCATACGAAAACCTTGTTTTCAACTGAATTGAGTTGTTTGAGGCAGTCCAGTAAATTGTAGTGGATGGTGAATTATATAAGTGATGAGAATAGAACCTGCGATGTAGAAAAGCGCGCCCTTGAACTTTAAGTAATGCAGATAGTAAGCTTGGACAATGAATACTATATTTATGACGAAATGAAAGTTGAGAAAGTTATGCTGAAAGTAATTGGATTCGAAGGTTAGTGCAGTGTTTGCCCACAAAATAGCGTTCAGTATGTACCAATTTTTGTAGGTCAAAATGTACAAAATGAGCCATAATATGTTATACACACCAAACGACATGAGCTATCTGACATTGATGTGTTTCAAAGAACGGCAAAGCAATTGTATCTATAAGCACAATGTGCTTAGCTCATGGGATTTTTGTAGTAACTCAAGTATGGATTGGAGTATATTTTCATGGCAACTGCTAACAAATGATTATAAAAGCGACTGAAATGTTATACGTGACGCAATATCAACTAGACCTTGTGTAAAACTGTTGATACTAATCAACGGGACATGGAAATATTTTATGTGCTTATTAATGCATCAATACTTACAGCTTCATGCAGGTGAAGCACTGGTGTAAAAACAAGGAATTATTTCAAATAATTATTATAAAGCTCGAAACAATAAAAAAACTTTTCCTCAAACGTCGTGTATTAACTATTCTTAAGGAATTATTTCGTAACGTTTCATTAATTTAATGAGAACAATAGTATTTTATAACACATGGTCATAGGTGAGTGTCATGTACTCATAAATACATATGTTCAGCGCGTATAAACTATTGTGGATCAAAGTTCACAAAAATGTACAATAAGCTGTTATTTGCGGCTTAAAGTTTGGGCAGTGAGTTGCCCAGCAAACCTCTGTAAAAATGCATCTAGTCCAAAGTGTCCATCTCCAAATCTATCTGATAAACTGGTACTAACCGTAAAGTTTGCTAACATGTTCATAGCTCAAAACTTGTCACGTTTAGTGAAACATATGTTCCAACTTTTTAGCGGATTAACAACCACAATTCACAAGTCACCTGGCACATCGCACTATCCTCTTGAAGTTTCTAAGAAACGGGAGAAAATATTTTTTATAAAATCGAGAGCTTCTTTTGTGTTTGTAACTGCAACATGGATCCAGTATTTCATGTTCTCACACCTACTCACTGTTTCCGAGGTTGTGAAGTCCCTTTTCTTACAAGGGGCTATTTCGTTTCACATTCCGATATTGTTTGAGCTCTATCGAAATCGTCACCATATTGCGAGGGACTTCAATTGCCTCGTCGATTTTGAACGTCGGCATAACCGTAAGTGACTGGATATATATACATACGTGCTTTAGTTTTTGCACTTTTTAATTGGGTTTCAAGATATTCTTTACTCGTTTGTATTGTCAATCGTACAGCCAAAAACTGGATTCCACCGGAAGCACAGAAAGGAGTAGGGCGAAGAGTTCCCTTCTACATTTTCCTCGGAATGGTAACACTACCTGTAACAGTGGTTGTCACCTGGACATTGTGCTTGTCTACTCCATGTATTCCAATTAATTTAGGATTTACATTTTTCTCCCAATGCGCAACGCAAACTGAACATCCACCTAATCCCGAACTATGGAGCGGTTTTCATTTTCTATCTGCCACACTAGCGTCCTGGGTGTTTCTATTCACATTTGCCAATTGCATCCTGGAGTACCTCGTATACGATTCCGTTCAATGTTATTGCTTTATAAGTTACATTAGCCTTTTTCGAAAGAAAATGGAAGACGCAAATCCTTCCAACATAGAACTGATTATTAAAATTTGGCGCGAAATACAAATTATGTTGAATGGCTTCAACATTATCCAACAAGGTTGCCTGGTAACGACAACAGTGACGTTGTGTTCCTTTGTTTTTATCATTAGTTTGTACTCTGTGGTTGCACTTCAAGAGAGCCTCGGTGTTCTGGAAATTATTATGTTCTCGTTGCTTGTATTGGACACGACTCTTATTGTCATTGAGAGTGAGGGCAGCGTTAAAGGCGCAGTATTTGAAACTTCAAATAATTGCCTTCAGATAGTAAAGTCAAATGAGGGAATAATGAGGAGCAAGAGATGTCGAAGACACATTCATTCATTACCGGTTCTGAAGGTAAGCATTGGTTCAGATAACTATTTTGATAGCTTAATACCACTTAACTTGCTAGACTTCAATGTTTGTCAGACAGTGAATTTATTATTGCTGTAATGTGATGCCGTATTTTGTAATGCAAATACTAAATGCCGATGCCGTAGACAGATAAATGTAAATAAATGTATGTAAAGAAAGAGATATGTTAGCAGAATGCAAATAATATTAATTCCGTGACTGGAGCAAGCAGGGGCGCGTCCCAAATGCAGTTTTAGAGAGACATTAACGAATAGGTATTCTTCCATGTCAAATAAGTAGGATGGC